>OZ007557.1:90643782-91047699 GCA_963931855.1 Philhelius festivus | reverse complement strand
ATTTGTAAAAATATTTTTGTAAATTCGATATTTCAAAAACAGGTCAATTATTCTTTTAAAAAATTACTTTCCGTTTGTTAAATAAAATAAAATCCAAATTCGTAAGTAATAATGCTATCAGTAAAGCAAAGGAATTGCGAGATCTAGCGTTAAGGGCATTCATGGAACAGCGTTCTGATGATCGCTGGCATTGCTACTGTACGTATCGAAATCTAGTTTCTAAAGAGGTAAGATTAGAAAAAAGAAAGATTGCTGCATCAGTTTTTTCTGGTTTACATACTAACAAACAACTTTGGTCAAAAATAAATGATATTGGTATTAAAAATACAACAGTAAACTGTAGTACAATCACTGATGTCGATTCATTGAATTCCTACTTCTCATCCTGTTCCACTACTAATAGTGGCTCTCGAACTGATGTTTTTTACCCAGAAACAGAAGATTCTTTTTCTTTTCGGAATATATCTGAAGATGAACTTTTTAAAGCACTATCTACTATTAACTCCAACGCAATTGGGACTGACGGAATCCCGGTGAGGTTTTTGAAACTTATATTTCCTGCATTTGGAAAACATTTTCTCTTTTTCTTTAATTCTATTCTTACATTTTCAGTTTTTCCCTCAGATTGGAAAACTGCTCGAATATGCCCGGTTCCAAAAAATAATAAACCCGTTTTACTCTCAGACTTTCGGCCCATAAGCATACTCCCTGCGCTATCCAAGGTTTGCGAAAGAATTATGAAGGACCAAATCCTGGAAAACAGTCTGATATCTAACAGGTTTTTTGAAAACAGTCTGGCTTTCGTAAGGGGTACAGTACGACATCTTCCATAATTAATATAACTGACACTATCAGAAAAAACATAGATCAAAAAATGGTATCAATCCTTCTTCTTCTTGATTTTAGCAAAGCGTTTGACAGTGTTGACCATAATGTTCTTTGCCTTAAGCTGAAAAAGCAGTTTGGGTTTTCGTCAACTGCATGTAACCTTATATTCTCCTTTCTTAATGGCAGAAGACAAGCTGTCACCATGAACATGAAAACTTCGTCGACTTTGCCTCTTTATCGGGGCGTTCCCCAAGGATCGATTTTGGGTCCAATCCTTTTCACAATGTTTGTGAATGATTTGCCTGCGGTTGTCAAACATAGCTCTGTTTTTATATATGCTGACGACGTCCAGTTGCTTAATTCTTCTCAAAAATGTGATCCTAATAAGTGTGTGATGGAAGTTAGTTATGATTTTGATATGGTGCTGAATTGGGCAAAGGAAAATTCATTAGTTCTAAATGCTGGAAAATCCAAAGCCATTGCTTTTGGAATCTCTTTGGATTCTCAACCTATAAACATGCTTACTCTTGAGGGCAACACAATTCCATACGAAAGTAGTGTAAAGGTGCTCGGTTTTTATCTTGATGACAAGCTGTCATGGGAAAGCCATATAAATAGCCTAATTAGAAGAATTACATTTACACTAAGGAAACTATATTCTATTAACTATTATTTACCTTTTAAAATTCGCTGGAAGTTATGCAAGGCCCTAGTTCTTCCCATATTATTATACGGCTGTGAAGTTTATAGTGGCTGTAATATCAATTTACGTAATAAATTAAAAGTCTGTTTTAACTCTGTTGTGCGATATGTTTTCAAAAGAAGAAGATATGATCATATTAGCGAATTTGTTTTCAAGTTTCTTGGTTTATCTTTTGAAAATTTTCTAGAATTCCGTTCCATTTTCTTTCTCTTTAAAGTTATTAAAACCAAAGCACCATCTTATATGTTCAATAAAATTACTTTTAGTAGACTTCGACTCCACCCGACCAATATAATAGCCGTTTCTCACAGAACTAATATAATGACCCGTTCATATATGTTTCGTTCAACTATATTATGGAATTCTATGCCTGATCATATCAGAAACATTTCAAAGTCTTTTCTCGTTTTTAAAAAAGATATTCTTCAATACTTACAAAGTAGCGATTATGGTTGAACTTATTTTTGTTATTAATTATGTAATACTATACAACTTATTAAATTTTTGCTGCGGATTTTTCATATTTTATATATATTTATGTTCATGTACTTTTCTTTCTATTGTACGATGGATGTGCTGGATTGATATATGTATGAAGGGCAAACAAACAAAAATTAATAAAAATAGTTTAATTTAAGTTATTACTTTTTTATATTTAAATTAATCTTATTATATTTTGACTTAGTGGCCTCTTTGATGATCTGTAAAGGTCCTAGGTTACACTTTTGTTTTTAAAATAAATAAAAATAAAATAAATAAATTTAAAAACTTTCTGTAATAACCTTAGAGTTCTACTTTGTTTTTTTATTCAACCTGTCTTTAAATCAAGGTGTTTTTTTTAGACACTTGGAAATACTCCATAATCACTCCTCTTCATAAATCTGAGTCAAAAGGATCTGTTGAAAACTATCGACCCATTGCAAAGTTTAATCCCTAACTTTAATCCCTAAAGTTTTCGAAGCTTTTGTGTAAAAATAAATTATACAGCATTATTCATAATCATATTTCTGAACACCAACATGGATCTACAACTACTAATTTAGCAATATTTTCTAACTACTGTTTAACCCAAATAGATACACATTCACAAGTAGACACTATATACACTGATTTTTCGAAGTCATTTGACCATGTTCAACATTGCGTCCATTTGAAGAAACTTAAGTTGTTTGTCTACCATTCTTCTCTTCTTAAATGAATAAAAAGTTATAAAGTAGGTATAAAGCAAACTTTCAAAAATGGTAATATGTTTTCTTAAGAAATATTTAACTTTTCAGGTGTTCCTCAAGGAAGTCATCTTGGACCGCTGCTTTTTAGTATTTTTATAAATGACTTGCCGCTTCATCTTTACTACTCGTATTCTAAATGTCTTTTATTTGCTGAAGGTTCAATCTGATTTAAACAGAATTATCGATTGGTGTAAGCTCAATGTGCTGTTCTTCAACAATACAAAACGTAGCGTTGTTACATTTTTCCCAAATAAAAATCCCTGGTGTTAGCCAAATAGATCTAGGAGTTATATTCGACTCCAAAGTGAATTTTGCTTGTAATATAAATCATGCTATTTCAAAAGCAAATTCCGTGGTGGGTTTCTTAATTCGAAATTAAAAGAATTTCGAAGATCCTTACACCTTAAAAACTCTTTATTCTAGTCTTATTAGACCGCAGCTGGAGTATTGCAGCGTTGTTTGGAATATCTACACACAATCTAGCATTTATCGTTTAGAAAAGGTTCAAAAGGGATTCACTGGGTTTGCTCTAAAGTCTAAACAAAACCTTTCGAAATGCAAGTGTTCGATCCTATGAAGTTAGATGTATGCTTATTGACTTAAAACCTCTTGTTTTGAAAAGAAAACTAAATTCAGTACTTTTTGCTTTTGATGTCTTGAATTGCGTCATTAATTGTCCGGTTTTATTATCAATGTTTGCCTCCGAGAAGTGGAAATTTTTTAAATTATCCTTATCCAAATCCAAAATCCTGTCACTAGAGTTAGCATAGATTCAAATGAGAGTTGTGATTTTTCAATTTAAGAATACCTTAGTTAATTTACTGTTATATAATTGATTTTTAAAATTATCTTATTTACAGATTTATTATTATCCTTAAATGTAGTCTATGCAAAGTTTTGTAACTTTAAAGAAGAATAAATAAATAAAGAAATTGAAATTGGTGAATTTACCAGATTTTGGTCTTAAATATTTTATTTATTTTATCTAGCATAAAAATTTATAATAACTGAATTTTTCTGAATATTTTCTTCTTATAACATAGAATCTTTCTTAAATTTCTAAGACCCTTGAACATAAAGGCAAGTAAGTGCTAGTACATTTTTTTTAATCCACTAGAAGTCGCAAACTTTTATACCGAATTTCACTAAATGCGTCTAATTTCTTGTCGAACTATAAGAACAAGCTAACAAGCTCTGGTACCGCTGATGAAGTTAATGACCCCGGAGGATTTTCATTAAAAGCTGACCCTTCTCTTCTGAACCCAAGACCACATAGATTGCTCGGCCCATTTCTAATTCGTTGTGGGTAAAAAACGTGCGACTCACAAAAACTATCAAATTATCGTAGATTAAGTATTTAAGTATTGCTTACGGAAGCTCCCAATCAATGAATTCAAAAATTCTAGAGTCAAGCGAAATCTTTCTTAATTAACACATTGATTAAGCTGACGAGCTTTTTATATAATTTAAACTTGAAAGATTCCCAGTAAAAGATTTAAAATTAGTTAAAGGCCCTTTTTAACACCCCATCCCACATAGGCTGGTAAAAGCCAGACATTTGACATTTGAGTTTATGACTTACGAGTATCACGACTCGAATCTACCTATTAACACATGTTTCTTGGCGTTTTGAATGCATTTACTTAGAAAATGCGTTTTAAGACTTTTAGATCTAGTCGTGCACCTAGGAAGTTCAAAAAATAATTATATAAATTGAGAATTTAGAAATATTAAGTTCGGAAAATACTCGTAATTGAAAATTCATTTATTTTACCTTAAACTATGTAACAGTTTTTGCATTTGTTGAAATTAATTTGCCGAAGGAATATTGTGTTGATCGATAGATATTTTTTAAGGAAAATTTTAAAACATAAATAATAACGAAACAAAATTAATATCTTTCTTTAAATATTTATTTACTCAATTCGATTTTTCTTTAAGCAATAACTCAAACCAAAAATTATTCAGAAGCAATAATTTGACAAGAGTCTATATTATCAGTTGTCGAAGATGCATAGAGAATGACAAGAGTCACCGAACTGATAGATTCAGAGGAAAATAACAATTTTAAGGACCGAAATAAATTGAGAGAGCTAGGGTTAAGGAAGGAAAATGGTTGACATTTGCAGCTAACCATTCGAATAAATGCATAAGAATTTTTTCTGACATTATCAAAATTGTGTTTTATCATTTTTTTTTGCCAAATAAAAGTTTTAAATCCACATAAATAAATTAAGTTAATTCAAAATATTTTGAGATGTACTTAAATAATTATTGGATTTTTAGCAATATCAATCAATTTGTCCTTCTATGCGTTTATTTCGTCTATAATCAATTCAATTTAAAAATGATTAAATTAAATAAAAAAAAAAAACAAATATAATTTTTGATATTTGAACATCGAGAAATATGGGGTCGCAGTAATTCAATCTCATTTCACCAAATCTATTATTTACTATTAATTTATTATTTACTTTAATTCCACAATTCAAGCGGTACGACCCGCCGGCCGTATTACAACTCGCAAATTTTGACTTTCAAATACAAACTTATAACTGAAATTTTGTCAATTTTTATCACATGAGATTGTATTACCGCCCAACTAACCCCAAATTCGATTTGAATAAAACTTCGGTATATAGTTTTATATTAAAAAAAAATTCTTTGAATTATATTTTAAGTAAAAAATTCCTTAAATTTTAAACATTTTATTCGGACTCAAACCGAATAATGAGATTTGACAAAAAAAAAAAAAATAAAATTTGACAGCGTATTTTATTTTTTTCTGTCAAATCCAAATCAAACCTAAAAAAATTAAAAAATTTGGTGGAATGAGATTGAATTACTGCGACCCCATATTTCTCGATGTTCAAATATCAAAAATTAGATTCGCTTTTTTTTTAGATTTAAAATTTTTGTTTGAAAATCACACAGATTGATATGAATGCATTTATAAATTTAAGTACTTTTCACAATATTTTTTATATATCACTTCAATATATTTACGGCCCTCATTATGAATAGCGAATCGAACTAAAATCTTTGCGAATTCGATAAATTCTTATTATGAATAGCGATTCGCTTTATTTAAGTTCGCTAAAAATGTCAAAACCTTAGCGAATTTGTTTAGCGAGGAATTACAAATAGCGAATGTTCGCTAATTATACCGCTTGAAATGTGAAATCTAGTCGAATCAAATTATTTAGTGATAACGCAAGCGAATGAAAAATTGAAGTACCTTTTTATCAATTTTTATTTTGGAAGTAATGAGTTAAATATGAAAATGGTAGTTACAAATAATTGTTTTTTGTTTTGACCCAAAATTTAAGATTAAATTAACAAACAAAAATTAATAATCAGTTCGATCATCGAAGCTAGACACAATAAAATAAACTTCTAAAGAAGCTATTTCATTCTTTCTTTAATCGTTCTGTTTTATGTAGGTTTGAGTTGGCTGACGGCCCTTCTGGCCATGCTTCAAAAAGATTTAATTTTAAATATCAAATTGTTTTTGTAAATTTTTATTGATGAAGTAATAAATCTAATCTAATCTAAATGTAGGTTTGAGTTGCAAGATTCGTTAGGTAATGGCTCAATTGCTATATATATATGTATGTACATAATATCGCTCATTTGCTACAAGAACTTCATAACTCAAATATTCAAAATTTTGAGTTAGCTGCAAGAATGTTAAAAAAATTGCTTGTCCTTTACCTTTTTAGAGCATCATACTTTGATATATCTTTTTAATTGCACACAACAGTTTTGTTTTTCTGCATTTGCATTTGAATTTGTATTTTGTTTTCATTCCTAAATAAATTCTTGTTTTGTTTTGCTTATATTGTTAATTTATTTTGATTGCAATTTTTTGAAGCTAGACACAATTAAAATATATTATTAAGAAGCTAATAATTCATTTTATAATGGCTCTGCTTCAAGGCTTGTATTGCGGGATTCATTACACTACTGAAAATAAATTCCTAGGTAATATTGACAAAAACGTTTTGTTGACCTTTAACAAAACAATTTTATCGTTTTGATAAAATTTTTGTCAATACGAAAGAATGATTTTGTTGATTTCACAAAATTTTTATAATCCAGCATGATTTTTTGTCAGTTTAACAAAATATGCACTACAAATAATATTGTCAGTTTAACAAACCAAGTTTTGTTAATATAACAAAATAAAACAGAGATTTTTGTCACATCGACAAACTTTTTTGTGATGTTAACAAAATGTTTGTTGTATCTACAAAAAATCTGTTTTGCAAATGTTTGTCAATATCACAAAGTTTTTGTTAATTTGTTTTTGTCAATTTAACAAAAAATGAAAACATTTTTGTTAAAATGACAAATATTTTGTTTTGGGGTTGAATTATTTTGTAATATTGATAAAATAATATTATCAGATAGATAAAACTATTTTGTAAGGAAACCAAAAAATTTCTTTTGTGTATGATATAGTTCACACTTGGTTTTTGTTAAAAAATTGATGTAAGACTAACTGAACTTAACAAAAATTGCGTATTGTCCATACGCCCTCACAGATTGTTGCATGTGAGAAACGCCAATTTTTGTGGACTTAAATCCCAAAAAAAAAACTATTTTGAGAAAATTAATTTTGTTTTTTGTGGATTCAACAAAAGAAATTTGTAAAATTGACAAAATATTTTGTTGAATTGACAAAATATTTTGTTAATTTAACAAAATATAACAAAAAATTTTTGTTAATTTAACAAAATATTTTGTTAATGTAACAAAACAATTTTGTTAATTCAACAAAACAATTTTGTTAATTTAACAAAACAATTTTGTTAATTTAACAAAACAATTTTGTTAATTTAACAAAAAAATTTTGTTAATCCGATAGTAATAAAAAAACAATAAAACTAACAAAAAAATCGCTAATACAACAAAAGAATTGTTAATATGACAAATTAATTTTGTAAATTCTACGACATTTTGTCATATTGACAAAATATTTTTGTTATTTCAACAAATTTATTTGTTAGTATAACAAAATAATTTTGTGGATACAACAAAATATTTTTTGTTACTTCAACAAAATTCTATAATTTTTGTCAATTTGACAAAACTTTTTGTTGGACGTATATTGACAAAATTTTTGTTAAATCAACCTAGATTTTTATCATATATACCTAGATTTTATTTTCAGTGTAGGTAATGGTTCATCTCCAACTATATTCAACTAAGTTGTACATGAGATCGCACGGTTAGATGTTGATTTTACTGAATCGTTCATTTCTTCGAGTACATACATACATAAATGCATCCTTGTTGAGTCTTAAATGAAGAACAAATTTTTGAAAAAAAAAAAAAATGAAACTTTTGAATATAATAACACTTGATATGCATACATACAACTTACAAATGATCTGGAATCTCCAAAGGTTTATAACTGTCCATATTTTTCTTCTCAAACTTACATATATGTATGTATTCTTCAGAAAGATATCAATTTTATTTATTTATTTTTATTTATTCTTACACAATCACAACCAAGAAAGAAAATCAAATCTATTTCAATAAAATATTTATTTGACATTTGAGTTACAATTTCAGTGTGATGATTTATTGGCAGCATTTATTTTTAAGCGAACGTTGAAGTTCGCTATTAGTAATACTGTGATAATCGAAATTCGCTTAAATATTCGCAACTTATCGAATGTTCGATTCGCTATTCATAATGAGGGCCTACATATGTGAATTTAAAAACATTTATTTGATAAAAAAAAATGATTCGACACAATTTTGGCAGTTGTAAGGAATGTTGCCAGTCCAGGTCCAGCCAGTTACTAGCTTACGCAGACGACATTGACATCATCGGAAGAACCGAACAAGCTGTACACGATTCCTTCATCCAGATTGAGCAGGCGGCACTAAATCTGGGGCTGCACATTAGTGAAGGTAAAACAAAGTACATGGTGGCGTCGAATGCGGGAGGAACAGTTGGTCAAACAATCAAGGTTGCGGAGCACGAATTTGAAGTGGTGCAATCCTTTAAATACCTTGGGTCAATAGTAGCAGCCGATAACAATATAGAAGAAGAAATACGCGGGCGGCTTCTCAAATCCAACAGAGCCTACTATAGTCTGTCAAAGCTCTTCAAATCCAGAAATCTCACCATAACTTCAAAACTGCTGCTGTATAGGACCATGGTCCTGCCAGTACTCACATATGGATCCGAGACTTGGGTGCTTAGCAAAAGGCACTCCGACGTCTTAGCTGCGTTCGAGAGAAAAGTCTTAAGGAGAATTGTTGGCCCCGTATGTGAGGAAGGACGATTCCGGAGACGGTACAATCATGAACTGTACGCAATCTACCTTGAAGCAGATATCGTGACAAAAATTAAGCTCGGTAGACTCCGGTGGGCAGGGCACTTAGCTCGCATGAGCGAAGAGGAACCTGCTCGGAAAGTTCTTTGTGGTACATTCTATGGTAGACGACGTAGAGACGTAGAGATGGCGTAGACCAGGACGCCCGAAGCCTTGGGGTGCGCAACTGGATGGCGTCGGCTAGAGACCGGGATAGGTGGAGAGACTTGTTGAAGGAGGCCAGGACCGGAACCCGGTTGTCGAGCCGATGATGATGATGATGAAGGAATGTTGCAAGGAATTCTTCCGCATTTATTTGAATGGTCGCATCTGTCAACCAATTTTCTTTCCTTCTTTCCTTTTCTATTTTTTTCTTCATTTCGGTCTTGAAAATTTTTGTTTTCCTCCGAATCTTTCAATTCTGTCAGTCTGCCATTTCTATCCGGTAAGCATCTTCGACAACCGATGACAAAATTTTGTCAAATTATTGCTTTTGAATAATTTTCGGCTTGGAAGGATATTTCTAAAACAAAAAAAATTAAGTTAATAAATATTTAAAGAAAGATAAGATATTAAATGTTGGCACATTGCACAAGACACTTCATAGTAACCGGACTGCCATACGCAGGTACCTTTAATTCGTTCTCTTTACTGCGCTAGGAAAAATCCATGGATAGTTTATGTATATTTAATTGCAGCAAGAGTTTTGTTCTACAGAAACAATGTTCCTTCCCAAAAATAATTTTTAACCAATAGCTAAATGTGTTTTAAGTGAAATAGTATTTTACAAATTTGAAGTTTCTGAATTATCAATCGATATAATTATGTTTTGAACTTCCTGAGTGCACGACTTGAACTTTTATTTTTGAAACACATTTTCTAAGTAGATTTATAAAAACGCGCCAGGGAAGATATGTGAATACATAGATAAGAGCCGTGATGCTCAAAGCTCATAAGGTTAAAAGTTTGACAGAGTTTTTTTGGCCATTTAAGAAATGAATTTCATACTTCTGAACCATTTTCTTCAATTGGGTTCATGCTTTGCATAAAGATCATTTTTCAAAATTCTCAGACTCTTGAACATAAGTTAAGGTAAGTGCGACCTAATCGTGCATTTTTTTTTTTAAGTACAGGTCGAAATCCTCGGTATTGATTAAGGTATAATTTTACAATTTCTGCTCGAATTCTAGCCATATGTTTGAGATTCTGGATGACGTTGATAGGCCTAGAGAGTTTTCGTTAATCGTTGTCGCTTTTGTTCTAAGCTTCTAAGCTCTGGAGCAGATAAGTTGAGTGTTTAGGCTATTCTTTGTGTATTGAAGTGGGTACAAAACACACGTCACATTTTAACTTATGAATCACATCATTTTGAGTATTGTTTATCCGCTCCTAACCTAAGACTCATAATGACTATAGTGAATTCGAAAATTACTCGCGTCCTACCTTTCTTACTTCAATGCGTGCGTTTACTTCACTTTGTTTAAAAAACGATGACTTTTTTCTGGAACTCATTTCTATTCTTGGTACTCGTAAAATGTCCATTTTTGAGCCATTAAATCGAAGTTTCTAGATTAAACTGTCGTAGGTACCAAAATAAGGATCCCAGCTGTTTTCAAAGGAGAAAATGAAACACACATCAGTTCTTGAGTTAACTAATTCAAATATTCCAAAACTAACGTAATAACATTGATTCAAATCATTCCCAAGAACTCAAAGCCTCAGACTACAGAAGATAATCCCTAATGCTCTTTTATGCTATTTGAATAGACATAATATCATACAGATTGTTCAGCCATTGTTCACTTATTTGGTATTCAAAACATTTCCTTGAAACTCTGCGATTTGTATTGAAATTAAAATCGAAAACATAAGTGAGTAGAAGTGAGTGTGCCTCATAAGAAAAACTTCCACATGTGTGGCTTCAGAAACTTTTCCTAACAAAAACAAAAACAAAAACAAAGGACATTATTTGATCCTCTCGTCCTCGAACTCACATCCCATTTGGACATGGACATATCAATATAAAACCAAAGTCAATAGTAAATTTCTTGTTTACTTAAAATTGTTCAGTTTTGTTCTGTTGGACGGGATAAATCCCCAACTAAGTCCCTCAGACAAAAAGATACACAATCCAAACAAACAAAACATTTCGATTCCTAGAAACCAACCACACCAGGACAAGAGACCAAACCCAAGACCATATCACCACTCGCTCTGAGAACCGACTACCGACGACGTCACCATCACCATCACCATCACCAACACTCAAACCATTTGCCCAGAGTTTACAGGCCCACAAAGCAGTAACATTTGTCCCGCAGAAGAGCAAAAATTCTGTACAGAGTTTGGCAAAGTTTTGTCCCGAAGTCCCGATCAACAAACTACTTACAAGTCCTTGTTCAGGGAACATGACCAAATCGTATCGAAGTTGTGTTGTGATGCGGTGTACAAGTGATGTTGGTTATATGGTGGGAATAAAGTTGCCCCAAGCATCGTCTCGCTATAAACATTGGTGAGTGAGGGATTCTAATGCCATACCGCACCATCCCATAAGTTCTTGGGGCAGCAATAGCGGTCCAGGACCAAAGGCAGTGAAATGCATAGTTCTGGCCTTTGTAAGATATACTTTACGTGAAGATGTTTTCGCTTAGAAAAACCCCAAAAACTTTTACCGCTGTTGCTAGTTGCTAGTTGATATATATAATATAACCAAGTTCTTGTGTAGTTCTTGGCCCGTATGCTTGTTTATGCGCCTAAGTAAAGTCGTTTTTGGTTTTGAGTGTTTACAGTGGACCAGGGACTCTGCTGGCACTGGGGTTTCTATATGGTTCCTCATAAACTTTTGCAATGAGTTTCTTAATTGACAGCCTCTTTTGCTGGGGCACAATTTTGAGAGGGAAAGTTTCCCCACCGCAAAAGAAAAAGAGAGATAGAATACAAAAAAAAAAAAAACATAAACTAAAATGATGAAAATAATTGAAAAGAAAATTGAAATAACTTTGCCAAGTAGTGAAATAAAAGGGAACTCTATCTGAACTCTATAGTCTTGGAAACACGAGACAGAGCCAGGAGTAGAACTGCACTTTGTTTAGCAGCGATGTAAGGGTAGACACGATAAATGGACAAAGTTATTCAATCTTCTTACCAAACGAGAACAAGAAGAATATTATGAAATTCTTATGAACATTAATTGACAGAGCACTGATAAGGGAATGGTTTATAGGACATGATACTCACACACAGAGTGATGGTATTGGTGGGAATATAATAAGGAATTAAAGTTTGTTGTCTCTGTGACTGCAGGTCATTTTAGTTTTGATTTGTTGTGATATTTGTTTCAGTTGAGAGCTAGTGAGGGGTTTATTTTGACAGGGAGTGGTTTCAAATCTCGAAGGGTATTTGTGCATTACAAGCCTAGATACTCGTATTCCGAAACCAACCTCTAGCTAATAACTCGTGTACTGTGACATCTGCGTGGTACCGATAGGATATAGCCAATACTGAAGATTGAGTTCTTGTTTTCCCTGTGGTATATCTGATTTTATCCAGAAAACTGGCGATTAATTTTTCCGGATGGAATCATGGGTAGTCAGGGAGATTAGCAGAAGTTTGCCCTAGTCCCCGTCCTTCTGATTTATATTATAGATCTTACCCTTTTGATAAGGGTGTTACCAGTTTAAGTAGCTATAATAAAATGACTTAGAGGCCAACGATTCGAAGAGGCCTAAACTTTGTGATTAATAACCCTTAACCATTCTTGTGTGCGTGTTTGAATTCGTTGAGTGACTATCCAAATCCCGTAAAATTTCTTACGAATCAACAACAAGCCTTGTGAATAGAAGTATTCCTTGATAACTAGCGCCATACTAGTTCTTTCACGTGTATTCCAACAATAAGTGCGAGCTCTGGGTTGCGGCGAAAATAAAATATCCCCATTATCCAAGGAAAGGCTTTTTTTTAAGCATATGGCGCCCATTCAACTGTTCATTCATTGATTGATGCAAAACCATCAGGAGTCAGCGTTATTAATTATGATTTTGCAGATATAATAGGCGTTTTTCTTTTTAAGCCCTAAGCAAGGTGCTGAGCTGTAAAAAAAAATTAAGGTCTAAAAACCTAGCGGTGGAAAATCAGTGAAAATGAAAAAAAAAACACCAACATTTGTGGCTTTTTTGTTGCTAATTACATAGATGCTGGAATACCGATTTTGTTGCTCGCACCGATCGCGAGAAATTGGCAATAGTTCTAGATTTATGTTAAGATAGCGTGGAAATTACTAAATTTTGGAATAATCGATCACACAAATGAGAGTAAATTTGTTGCTAAATTTGTTGCTGTAAGATGTTTCAAGAAAAAGTTGAAAAAAATATTTATTCACAGTTAGTTTAACTAATTCATCCTTGATGTCATCCACGCTAGCTTAACTCTCGATTTTTCCATGGAAAAATACAATTAATAATTTGTTGCTGAGCACAGTAGGCCTTGTCTGAGTGCAAAGAGTCAGCAACAAAATAGAAACCGGAAGTCGGTAGTGTTTGGAGACCCGTAAGCCAACGAACCGAAAAAATTTCTGTTGTCCTTTAAGCGACTTTATATAAATATATAAATCTAAAACTTTTTTTTAACTATATACGCATGTAAAATTTAGATCCGCATCCGTTAAACATTTACGAATTTTTCTCATGATTAACGCATTATTTTGAACTATATACTTCTTTGAAGTTATTTACGATATGTTTTAAGCTATCGGTAGCTGGTTTTATACAATGACTTTTTTTGAACGTGAATGTCGGATTCTTTCATCTGAAAAGTTCAACAAATATCGCAATATTTTATTTAATGCTCAAAATCTCATAGCTGAATTCCGTGCGGTTATAGTATATTGTGTGGCTCGCAGAGCTCAAAAGCGTAGAACAGCTACTTTTTGAGCTCGGAGAGCTCATAATAACGAAGAAATTACGAGCTCAAAAATGTTGTATTGAGTGAATTTTGAGTGCAAAAGCATAGAATAAGCGGTAAGTTACAGGGATGGCCTTTCGAGTAAACCGTTTTCCAATTTTTTTTATGAAATATTAAATTTTTAACTTATAGAAACCAGGAATCGGTCGAGTTTGAAATTCCTTATATATAGGCAGGAAATAGAACAAAAAAAAATAGTACCACAATCTCATTACTGAGCAGCGGGCAGTTTAACATTTAATTGTTCTTTATTTTTCCATTACTAAAAAATATTCGTTTTTTATAACTAAAGAATTATGTCATGTGATTTTGACATACATTAAAATTCTAGGCTTAATAGCATATGTATTTTTTCTGAACATTTCTTTTTCACAACGATCGTCGTATTCTGTCCACTGAGTTCCTCGTAAGCACATGGCCGTGAAGTGTCCTATATTTAAATCTGAAGATGTTCTTCGAGTATTCGTAGGGGGCGTAAAGTCTATAGCTCCAACTTATTTATTTATTTATTTACTTACACTCAATTTAATTTTCTGGTTCGTCCCGTCGTCAAAGACTTCAAAAATAATGACATCTCCTGTTGAACATGAATTAAGATTAGTTTTTAAAAATGTAGTTTTCAACTTACATGTTTTTTTGTGTGTACAACACATTATGTTAAACATTGAGGAATGAACATTACGATCGGCTTATTTTTTTGTTTCTTTCATACTACTTTTTCTATTATTATTATTAGAATGTCACGACATAAAAATAAATTTCATATTATTCTATAGATAATTGAATAGTGAGTAATTCGATAATGGTTAGAAATCGAGTGCTGGAAGCAGCAACGGAAAAAAAAACTAAACAGTTCTATAAATCTTTCTATTTTCATACAAAAAATCTGACGAAAATGCAGCTAAGCTAAGTTGGCATCGTCACTGACCGGCATTGTTATCAATATCTCAAAAACTATGCAAGCAACAAAATTCTCATTAGAGCAACTAATTAGCAATAAAAAAAGCGCCATTCGGCCACGCCGATATGGATAGGTAGACTTTATAGGCGAATATAAAAAACCCTTGAAATAAATTTAAGAAATTTTAAAAATTATACAAATAATAGCTTGAATTGAAGCTAATCGTCTGAACTTTAATATAAATTCATCTATTTTGATATTATCTAACTTTTAGCAGGTTATAAGAATATAATTGACAAAATATATTTTTTTTGGACAATGATAGAATATTTAAACACCCACAACTCCTGATCTAATCAGCCGATTTTGTTTATTTTTGAACTTGATCTTAGTATTGATTCATAGAACAAGTCTAAAAAATTATACAAAAATTGGTAAGGAGCTGTGGACGCAATCGTGCGGACATGGCATGTTGTTCATTATTTTTAATATTTTTACAAATTTATAAGCCCCTGAAATAAGTTGAAAATATCGTAAAAGTTATAAGGTAAATAGCTTAAATTAAAGCTGATTGTGTGAACTTTACGATAAATTTATTAACTGTGAGCTATATTTAACGGTTAAAGCCTAGTACTCAGTTCAAGTGAAAATGAAAATTTCATATAAAAGTGACTGCTGGTTCACTGGCATGAAATCCGCAACGAGAGGTGAGTACTAAAATGTGGATTGGAAAAACAAATATGTTCCACAACTTTCTCCACGCTATGATTTTCATTTCTCAATGTACAACCATCAGGAAAAAGTTTAAGGCAACGTGGAAAACTGTGACATTTGTCAGTTGATTTTAATATTTTGTTTCAAAACAAAAAATTGAAAATTTATAAACAGAAAGAACGAATCAGTTTAAAAATAATTGTCATTTTTTTTTTTTCATTCAAAGTGAGTATCAAAAATTCACGTGGAAAAGTCTATTCTATTTTCATTTTTATTCTTCGCGTGTAATTTGGAACGTATTTATTTTTCATTTCACGCTAGGTCAGTACTAGGCTTAAAAGTTATAATGCTGGAATCGACTAAATTTAATTTTTTTTGAAAACGATAAAAAAAAATTTAAACACCTACAACCCCTAAACTAACCGGCCGATTTTTCTCATCTTCGAATTTGATCTCACTATTGATTCATAGAATAAGTAAATGTCATAGAGATCGGTTAAGAACTGTGGGCGCAATGCTGCGGATATGGCACGTTATATTATATATATGTATATATACATATACATATAAACTTTTTCAAGCATTAGCTAGCTTTAACTTAATGAATTTTTTTGAATTTCTTTTAAAAGGGGTGGGGGTGGCCGTGGCGCGATGGTTGTGTGCTCGCCTGTCAACCTCAGTATCACAGGTTCGATCCCTGCCGTGCGTCGTCTATGTCGTCTTTAATTCCATTATAAACCTTCTTAAAATTGCCATCAATGGGTTGCTGGCTTACTCATTACATGTTGTTTAGGCATAACACTAACAACATGTGATTGAGTTAAAACTAGTATGCCCAACAAGGATGAAAAACGAATTAAATAATGCGAATTATAAGGGACATAGAAATAAGACACGGCAATTCTCCGCTTTAGTTCAGCCGCCATCCCTGGAGATAAAAAATCTGAGACAACCACCTTCAGTCTCAGAACATCGTGCCACACATCTTTCCTATCCTTCTTTCTCTTCCTTAACTTCACGCCCGCGCTGTGTTAAAACATTTAAAAGGGTAATCATATTCCCTTGAGCGTGAGTTGGTTATAAAAAAAAAAAAAAAAATAATTTTGGGACAGATTTTGAGAAAAAAATAACTATTTATGAAATTTCGAAAAAAATCGTATGGCAGGTACCGTTATTTTTGGTCTTACAAAAAAAAAAGAAAAAAGTGTGTGGAGGAAAAAAGTTCAAAATGACATCTACCAAGTTAAACAAAAATCGGCCGAGCCGTTTAGGCTGTAGTCGTACAGACAGACAGACAGACAGACAGACAGAATTGCGAGACCCACTTTTTTAGTCTTCGCTAGCATCGTAATGTCAACTTTAACTTATTACCTTATAGTTCCTCTAAGTCGCAAGTAAAAATTTGTTTTAATGTATATTAAAATTTTTCAAACAAATTTTTTTGGGATTTGAAAAAATAATAAGTTTGAAAAAGATTGCATTAAAAAAATCGTTTTTTGAATTTTTGAAAAAAAAAAAAAAATCAATTTTTGAAAAAAAAAAATTAATTTTTTTTGAAAATTCGATGTCTCAAAAACGAGTCAATATTTTTTTTGGGAAATTATAAAAACCAAAATTTTCTTAAAAATGTTTTCAATATTTTGTATATAAAAGTTAAGATTTAAGAAACCGCTACAACGACTTATAATTTTAGTTTTGCATAAATACATACTTGCTTAATGGCTTAATTGCTTAATTGCTTAATGGCATTCTGTTTTTATCTCTCATTACTAAAGAGTTTAAAGAATGAATTTTATGCTCACGAACAGTTTTCTCTAATAACATTTGTTTTTAAAGTTCTTAGTCTTTTACATAAGAGCAAGTTCGTACCACTCAGTCTTGCATTTTATTTTTTTATTTGTTGAAGATACTAGATTGCATTTATTCGCTAAAGCTATTTTAATCAAGCGAATTACATACAATACCTACATAAAATTTAAAAAAAAATCAAGCTACTTTATCTATACGAGCGCATTCGTGCGACCCAGCTGTGTCTTTTATCATATCGCTAAAATATATCTTCAAAATTTGGCAGTTTTATTTTTGCTCAGAAAATTTGTAACTGTCAGATACTACTTGTTGGCATTAGGTTCTGTTTCGTTTACAAAATAGTTTGTGACTTTTATGGATGAATTAAAATATAGCCGAATGTTTGCCAGTTTTTTTTTAAGCACCCAAACACCCACAGTAGTTCTCCCTCGAAGCAGTCTCCATCTACCTTTATTCATTGGTTTCGATTATTTTTTGGCAGCTAGCTTACGAAAAAGAAAAAAGAAAATCAACAAGTTCAACATGACATGTTCCAACGTACATATGTAAGTGTGTGAACACATGAACATACATACAGAAACAACTATCTATTCCTGTATGTTGGTATGTTAAAACGACTCCATTTCAAATTTTTAGTGTGTCACAAATTTTTTTTCTTACAAAATACAGGATACGCGCGCAAGTACACTCTTGAGTCCTTGGCAAGACAAATAATGTTGTGATTTGCATTGCGGATGTGAAAACAAGAAGCAGAGTGTTAGAGAGGATTTTTATTAAGTGGCCAAATGATTGATGATAGAAGGTTTTTTCTTTGCTGACATAGAAAGTCCCTGGGAAGGACCTTTTGAACGGAAGGAGAATCCCTCCATGTGGGTGGACATTGATTATGTTGCCACAGGCTGTTATGTTAAAATGTTCAATAGCTCATAGTTTGTCAAGGAGAAAGTGATTTTTATTTAAACCACCAACAAAGTTTATAATTTAACAAATATTGGTTCATTTCAGAATGTGATTATAAATCACAATTTTTAGTGAGTATACGCCACAGTGCACGTAACAAAGAATTTTGTTTGCGGTTTGTAAGCATTTGAGGATAACAATATGACACAATTGTTTTTATGTCTGATCAAAATCTCGAGCTCAATTTTTTTAGGAATACATAACTTGCCACTTGGTGTCTATGTACTTATACGCCGCCGCAAATAAAAATGAATTGGCCAATTTGCGAGAAATCCTTTCAATGTATGAATTGAAAAACCAAAAAAAAAATCCAGCCCCCAATTGAAGTAAATAAAAATATTTGTCATGTCAAAATCCATAAAATAAAACAATCCTCTTGCCGAACATCTCCTGACATTAAACGGTTTGCATAGCGCACAGCTCAGTGATTCACCCGGCACGACTATAAGTTCCTGATCGTCCCTTGGACAGTGTTGGCTCGCCATTCCTTGAGTATTTATTCATTTTGTTTTTGTTTCACCGTCAAAGACTTCCACATTGCAAGTAAAGTCTCATAGGAGTCGCTTTCGCTGCCGCCGCACCGGTCATCGCTTCATCGTGGATGACGACGAATGCGGCGAAAGGACATTGATTGATATTAATGACCAAGAAAGAAATTAATTAGTTTTGGTTACCTGTGTTGCAAATCAATTGGGAACGCCAATTATTCTTTTTAACTGGTGGCCATTACTTAAAGTCATTGCCGAGCCATGGGCTATTTCAATACATATACACACACTCACAAATATACTTATTTAGTAAAAGGTTCTTGGTTCCAAAGGGTACACTTGAATGCCCTTCATTGCACGTTTTAATGGGCTTCAAGTATTATATTGAGCGGTGTTTGCATGTAAACCGATGGTAGGATGTTTATACGTATAGTTTCAATAAGTCTCGGTCTAGTCATGGGAAGTACAATCATGTTGTTAATAAATGTTGTTTTTCCGGTTTTTTTTTGTATTGTATACAAGTTGGGTTTCGTCTTGAGAAACTTTTACAAGCATTGCATGCGAGTCTAGTGAAACAAAGTATAGAAACTGTAGAGTGAGTTCAAGTCGAAGGTATAGGCATTGTCGAAGAAAAGTTTTTCAACACCCGGCTTTGTTTGGAAAGTTGTTGTAATTATTATTGTTATTCTTTTCTTTTTTTGTTGTGTTCTGCTTGTAAGCACTTTACTTTCTGTGTTGAACACCATTAAGGGAGTAGCTTTAATCAAAAGGGCGATTGAGTTAATGGGAAAATCATTTTATGAGAAATAAGTTTGTTTTAGGTACCTACTATCGAGTAAATTGTGGTAAAACGTATTATGTTTTTATTGATTCATTTGTAATCGTTAGGAAAATTAATAATCTTCTCTGGAATGGTAAGATGATGTGAATTATGAATACGGGAAATTCTAAATCTGTGAATACTTATATATGGCAGTTTTTCAAAGCTTACAAAAATTTCATCTAATTCATTATAAACGTATACAAATTAGACGGGACCAAAATTTTTTAATATTTAGAATTGCATAACTCGATAACAGTTTCAGCTTAAAAAGAATTCTTTCACATATCTTAACATTTGTATTGCTTCCGATTTAGTATATAGTTTTACCTTTGGAAATATGGGTCTAGATTTTCATAAAACTTCGCATTACAGTAAAACCCGCTTAAGAGAAACCCGCTTAAGAGAAAAACCCGCTTACCTGAAACACTTTCTTCATCCCCAAGTATTTTCCGACCAATTTCCTTTAAAACACTCCGCTTAAGTGAAACTCGCTTAAGTGAAAAACCCGGATAACTGAAACATATTTTCAGTTAATTTTTAATATTTTTCATTGAAAAAAACTCTCTTAAGTGAAAAAAAAATTGAATCGAACAGCACAAAATTTGCTAGTTTTCGTTGTTCAATAAATTATTTTTGTGTTATTTAATCGTTGTTTTATTTAACTTCTTTCAAGGCAAGTCCAAAAGATAAAAACAATATTGTTTCTAGCATTAAATCTCCGCTTAATAGAATTTTTAAATCCGCTTAAGTGAAATTTTTTTTTCACTTATCCGAACTCCGCTTAAGTGAAATTATTTTTCACTTAAGCGGGGTTCGCTTAAGTGAAAAACCCGCTTAAGTGAAAGAAATACTGTGACATTTTTTCGTTTCTCTTAAGCGGGTTTTACTGTACTATGATAGATAACAAAATAAAAAGTCAGTTGGCGTTTGGTTTTTGAATTTATTTCTACCTAATGCCTTAACTACCATTGAAACGATTTTTTTCAAGCTAGGTCTTGAAAAATCTTTGGTTACTTTCTTAAGGGGAAATTAAACTTTGTACCTCTCACCACACAAATGCTATACGATAAAATTATTTGTCACGAAATAGGCTATATCGATTTTAGTAAAAAAAATTATGTGTATTATTTTAGGCATAATCTTAATTTTGGTCAGATAAAATTTTAGCAACAAATGTTGTAAACAGTATTTACTTTAGAACAGTTTTTTTTATTTGCGATATAAGTACTATAGGGTAAATTTTGCATTTGGAAAAAAAAATAAACTCGAGATTATGATCAAAGTTGACATTACGATAATAGTCAACGCAGAAAAGTTGGTCCGGCAATTCCGTCAGTCTGTCTGTTTTTCTGTACCTCGACCTGCAATCTAAGATAGCTGGAATTATTTTCTTCCAACTTGGTACTTCACGGTTTTCGGTGATTCCCCACCAAACGGTACCTGCCTGTTGTGGAAAATCTTATCTAGAAAACGGCTTAAACGATTTTAATTAAAAAAAAATAAGTGTTCTATTATTTTTCTATTTTCGATTTTCTCACTAACAGCTGTAACGAATTCTACCAAAATTTATATGCAAGAACTTTTTTTGAAATTGAAAAAATATTGTATAGAAAAATTTTCGAAAAATTATATTCCTGAAATGTATATTACTTAATACTTAAAATTGACATCCAAAATTTTATTTTAACGAAATTTCTTATATACAAAATTAATTTAATTACAAAACGATTTTTAAGCTTTGTTTTCATAAATCCAATTTTATGTAATTGAAGACTTTTATCTAATTAAATTCATGTTTGTATATTTATAGTCAAATTTGAAATTCCAAATTACTTATACATAAGAGCAAGTTCGTGCATTTTATTTCTTTATAATATAAGTTTTAGAACATTATTTCTATTGTCCAAATGAAAGCTAAATACAAAACAAAAATTGTTCAATCGATTTTGTTTCTATCAAATTTTCAAAAAAAAATTGAAAAAATATTTCTTTTAAATAAGTTTTTGTTTAAAAAAATATTTTCTTACTCCGTATAAAGAGAAAAATAAAACAAAGATTCAGTAATGTCTTAGTTTAAATTTTATTTATTTATCTACTCATTTTTTCTTATCAATAACATATTAAAAATATACTATTAATAACTAGTAAAAATTAATCGAAAAAAAAAATTATCAAAATTCTAAAAGGTGTTTTCGAGATGAATAAGATTTCCAAAAAAGGTTTTTTGAAATTTGTATGTTGAATATCGCTATTTTATAAATAAAATAACCATTTTCTTTAGATAAAAGTAAACAGTTGCTTAAGTCAAGTTTTAAGAAAATCGGAAATGTGTTTTTCGAAATAATTGAGTTCTCAAAAAAAAATCTTTTGTTTTTAATTCCAAAACACAAAGTTATTTAAAATGTGTAATTTTTTAACATTAAAAAAAATAAACAAAATTAGTTTTGTACCGGTTTTGATAAAATCGAAAATAAAAATAGATTTTAATTTTAATAATTACCTCTAAAAAATGTTATGTGACGTACTGATATTTTTGGTCTTAAAAAAAAAGAGAAAAACAAATCGGCAGAAATATTTTAAAACGATTTACCAAGTTTAAAGAAAATTGACCGACTCAATTTGGATCAAGTGGTACAGGTAGACAGACGAATGCTCATTAGTCATTACTTAACCTTACTTATCATACTAATATACGCACAAGTATATGGAATGAGAAATGGAACGTTCAGTTCGAGAGTTCATCTGTCACATGTTTTTATATTAAGAATACATTTCGCATTGAAAATTGATACTTTGAAAAAAATAATTGAAATAAAATTAATAATTTTTTTGGTGCATTGAAAACCATGAAATTCTTGAATTTGGTGTGTTGCAATGACCTAATTGATTTCAGGGAAAATCGCTGCCACATTCTTAAAATGAAGAGCGACAGCTTGTTCTGAGATGAAAATTTCATTGAATACGCAATCGAAATATAAACTGACTACATGCACGATTTCCCAGAAATCCGGAACGTCAAAATTAAAATGCAGAATTGCAAAATAAATAATTTGGGATGCATGTTCAATGGCGTACAAACTATCATTGGGACATGCGATTGAACGTTGAAAGATTTGTGCTATAATCAGGACCTCTTTAGAGGTGTGATGATTTTGCTAGACGGCTATTTTCGCAAAAAGCTGTTAGCCGTTCAAAGATCTACAACAAATTGTAGAGAAATGTGAAAAGTTGCTAATTGTCGTAGAATATGTAAATCTTGATAAAAAATAACGAATAGGTGGGAAATGTTTTCCAAGGAATAATTAAACATTGGCAATGGGAAAATTCAAACGGACTTGCGTCAGTTCGTTTTCACCTAAATTAGTTTGTAAATTCACAACATCGAAAAACAAAAAAGTCATGAAAAAAGTTTTCTCGAATATTAGTGGATATTACAAAAGCCATAATAGTTGGTTCGGCGAATGGACTCAGTTGGTAGTGAAAGAATGCCAGAAAAAACTAGTCAATTATTCAATTGATTTTTGGAACTTTATTGGTTTTGGCAGGAATGCTGCCGCTGATGAATAACGTGATTAAAGCAAAGAAAATCATAAAAAGTTTGAAAGCTAGCATGTTCTTATTCCCACAACCGACTTAATGTTTCAATTAAAGTGCGTCCAGTCTTACCTTTGTCTTGCATTCACAATTCACAATTGCAAGACTAATAGTTAAAATTGTCTAGAATAAACCTAGAATCCCCATGTTTTTCCAATGGTCAGTTGTACGTGTCTGAGGCGAGAGCTGGAAAACCATCAGTACTTTTCATTATCTCCCCGGATGCGAAGACATAAAATATCGTTCATCATCCATGATCGTTTCGAAATTGATTGTATTGAATTCACAGAAATTCAAGGACAAACTGACTGACTGACAAATTTCCCTAACTACTAGAGAAAGAGATATTAAATTCTTCCAGACTCAAACTAATTTAAGACTTATTTTAGGTATAGATATCCAACCATGAAATTTCAACCGATGTGGTTGGCTTTGAACAATCATAACATCAGTTTTAACTGATAGTTTTTAAAGGATAAGATATATTTCAATAACCTCACCAACGTTTTTGCATGTAAGATTTTTTTTTTAATTTTTCCTATTTATAGATACTTATAAATTTAAGAATTATGAACTCTTTTTGTATCAGAGTAGAACTTCATAAATCAATTTGAACATTAGGGTGGGTCAAAAAAATCAAGTATTGTTTTTTTTGGTACCTGTAGAAAGTACTTACCAAATATTAGCTCTTAATATTATCTAACGGGAAGAATATGCTCATCATAGTTTTCCATTTTCAATTTAGTATCATATAAAAATGGTCATATCTTATCAACAATAGATCGTTTAACCAATCGCATAGTCAATATTTGTAGGAAATTGAACGCTCTACAAAAATGGTCTTATTTACTTTTTTCATTAATCCAACCATTTAAAAGATATTCAACGTCAAAGATTGAAGTATTTTAAGGAAAGTAACTTTTTCGTTTTTAATTTTGTAACTTAATAAAAAATAATTATTGTCAAATGAGTTTCAATTATTTCTATAGGAAATTGAACGCTCTACACAAAAGATCTCTGTAGTTAATCCATTACTCTAGCCATTCAAAAGATATTCGCAGTAGAATTTCAATGCCTACTGATTTTAGTAGTTTTTCAATAAATATTCCCAATTTATCCAGTTAATTTATGAATTTTGACAATATTCATGAGAATTTGAGTTTATTTCGATAGAATGACGGTTTGCAAGCTATATCTTATCTTTTGTTTTAGAATATATTTTTTTTAATCAATTTTTTAACGATATTTTCTTTTTATAACTTTTATTACAGTTTAGGATTGTTATTTAATATTTTTCAACGGGTTTATTTAAAATGTCATTTAAATTCCTTTTTTCCTTAGAATTTGGAGAATTTGAAAATTTAATTTCGAATGTTGGTAGTTCTGTTACTCAGTACTTGTCATACTAGCGCCATCTGTGGTTTCAGGTCATTTCTATGTTTTCCCTTATATTTCTACATTGCATACATAGTTTTTGGAGCTCTGAGTTGTCTTCTTGTGTATAACTAAAATCAATTAACTAACAGCTGAGTTTTAATATTATATTATTTATTGATTATTGCAATTCGGTGCTAATCATCTAATATGAATAAAGAAATCCCTTTAATTGGCATACCGATGCCGAAAATTCTTGAACTGAAATTACCAACAGTGAAAGAGGTTATGCGTGTATTTTTTTATCAACTTAATATTCTTAAATATTCTGTGAAACAAAAATGTAGCAGATAAGGTTATGGAGCTATGGAGAAAAAATGATATTCCGACTTATAGTAATGATAATGTAGTGAAAAGAATTCTTCGATGTCATAACAAATGGTTAAGGATAAAAAAACTGCACGCGTAAAAAATCGCCAGCACAAAAAAAGAAAGAACCAATATTTCAGAATGAACCAAAATGTTATTCGATATTGTTGATCAGAAGTCTTTAAAAGTGCTCGATGACCGAATTAAAGACTTATATTTGAATCAAATTTGAATCTGTATTAAATTATAAAATTTCATATGGTGAAATAGAATTTTTTTTCTGCTGACATGTTAAATTATATTTCTGAAATAAAAACCTTCTTTTCCTGAAATAGAACATGAACTATCTTAAAATTCAAAAATTAACTGGATAAATTGGGAATATTTATTGAAAAACTACTAAAATCAGTAGGCATTGGAATTCTACTGCGAATATCTTTTGAATGGCTTGAGTAATCGATTAACTACAGAGATCTTTTTTGTAGAGCGTTCAATTTCCTACAAATATTGACTATGCGATTGGTTAAACGATCTATTGTTGATAAGATATGACCATTTTTATATGATACTAAATTGAAAATGGAAAACTATGATGAGCATATTCTTCCCGTTAGATAATATTAAGAGCTAATATTTTGTAAGTACTTTCTACAGGTACCTAGGAACTAGTTTTCATGTGTCGGATCCAAAAAAAAACAATACTTGATTTTTTTGACCCACCCTATTGAACATGTCCTAAAATGCTCCTTATATTTTGTGCTAATATCCCCAAAACTACTTTTCAAGACACACCCAACTTTCCCATCTATACTCATATCTGCAATTGCACTTTACTACCATTCAAAAATCAACCACAAATGTTTGCAAAATGTTAACAAGCAAATACAATTATCGGATCTAGCTATTTTAGTTTATTTTTCCTAAATTAAATTTCTTGTTTGTCTCAAACAACAATTAATGTCCTCATTCGAAAATATTCCCTCAAAATTTTCTCTCGTTTCACGCAAATGAATGGACAAGACAAATAAAATTAAAATGAACATCTGAGTCGCACGAAATTGCTTCTAAAGAAAAATTAATTTGTGGGGAATTTTCTTCAAATTTTATAAAGGTTAACAAGTTTTAAAAAATAATAAAAAGAGTTATTTTTAATTGAGATCTCCTTTTATCAATAAAGCAGATGTCTCTTCTGGGTTCTTTATAAATATATTACATTACATTACATTTTACACTACACCGTAGATAAATCTACGGAGTAGAGACACAGAAAAGCACTGGCAACTGAGGCCATCGGCTTTAGACAATACGACAGAGAGAGACACACAAAGAAAGAACAACAGAAGAAACACATGTCAACAGCACACGGTTGGTATTTGAACGGTCCCTCATCCAAGTACTAACCGCGCGCAATGATGCTTGATTTCGCTGATCGATGGGAAGCGATGCTTTCATCAAAGCCACGGCCGTTGACATAAATATAAATATTTTTTTTAACTAAAATATAATATTTTTCGAAAATTAGTTGAAATTGGAAAAAAAATTTCAAAAACGATAAACTAAAAAATTAATCAGTGAATTAAAAAAATGGTACAATTAGTAGATTCATAAAAGGTTTGCTGACGAACACTCCCAATAAATACTTTGTATGGACTGCAGCCTAACACCTTAACACTGCCGACAAAAACAAACCCTATTAAAATCTCTAGATGGAAATTAGATAGGAAACCTGAAACCAAAAGCTGACATCTTCGCTGAACTGAACATCATACGAATATCATTTGGAGGCCTATGGCGGACATTTTTGTTTGCTGACATCAGTCAAAACTATTTTTTATTATTCAGTTAAAAAAATAAAAATGGAGGCCATAGCGGCTCATAGAGAGCATAAGCCTAGTGACTTACAGCTCTCAATCATTTCTGTGTGCGTGTTACCATGGATGGAAAGGAGGTACAATTTTTTGCCGATTTCGAACGGCAAACGAACAGCACTTTTCATGACAATTCCTTGTCAATTCCTTGCAAGATACAGTACAGCCTCTTGCAGAGGCTGAGAATCGAACCCAAGACATGCAGAAGGTCCAAAGTCCTAAGTTTTATGCCAAGGGGTACAACTTTATTATTCAGTCACTGATGCCCAATCACCTATTGACCAGCCCTCTAAATTATAAAAATATTATCAACACAAGTGTTAGTGTAAAGATTGCGCCCGTTACGCCTATTTTACGGTAGATGTGGTGGCCCTTGGCAGTCGACTCTTCAATATTTGATTGCCAAATTTGAGACGACCGGTTTGGTAATCAATCAGCCAACACTCATACGTCAAAGGAACGCAAAACCGCACCAGGTTCTTCATCTTCAGCCATGCCAATGCATCCTCAAAAAGTTCCCATTTGGTGTGGATTTCGGGCAGGCTGGCAGTGGCCGTTAGTACTTTTTCTAACACGACGACGCACGTTGGTAAGACGGTCACCGTAAATGGACAACAATGATACGCAATTTCTCATGGTGCAAATTGGGCTTATGATCTTGGTACTATCTTGGCCATCGTAAATTTGTAGTCAAGGCTTAAACCTTTTCAAGACCACCCTTAATTTTTGCCACCTTATTTGTGGGATATTCGCAAATATTATAAACGACAAAAAGATCACTCGCTCCTGATAAAAGCTCCACCATTATACATTGTTTTTTTATGAATTTTCAAAGTTTGTTTCAAGGTCAGCGGAAAAATCTCTGGTCCTCATATGTAGATCATTAAAAAAAAATGTGAGTTTTAGTACCTCAAAAAATATAGGTATGCCATTTTAAAAGCCACTTAACGGTCATAAATGGGCGTTAAATCAAACAAAACGAAATCGACTCTTCGCCGCCTGAGTACTTAAATGCCCCATATCCAAAAAAAATGTTCCCCAGAAAACGAATTTTAAGGTTTAAAAAATGATTTCCTTACTTTCTTCTTGAGAAATATAATGTTTGAATTTTAATATACATTTTTTGAAAATATCTTTGTTGGAATTTGAAGAAAAGAAGTCAAAAACTGTAACGGTTATTTTTTTAAAAATAAAAGTATGAAAAAAGTCAGAAATGGATATAGGACCCTCTTCCATACGAATGCGAAATCGATGAAAACCAAATTGGAAATTTCCTATGGATATAGGACTTTTGTGCACTGAAAGGAGGTAATTCAATGTAAGCAAGAAGAACCAAAAAATTCACAATCGCTGGCATTATTTATTTTTTATAATTTTATTTTTATTGATAAGAACATAAAACAAAAAATATTATAAATTTAGTGGGTATACCTTACTAAATCTCATATTGGACTATTTCTAAGTCAACAAAATAAGTAAGAATATGCTTAAGTATTTTAATACTAAAGTATGAAAAATACTTAAAACTAACTTTGGTCCTTAAAATTTTCCAGAAAAAGACGTCTTTTTTAATTCGGAATAGTTTATAAAAATTCGTCTACATTTCATTGTATTAAGTATTATTTATTTTCAGAAGTTTTTTTTTAAATTTAATTTTTTTTTAGCTTTTTTGATTTTATCCACTTAAGTAAAAAATAAAAAAAAATGCTTAAATTAAATCTTTAAAAAAATCTACAAGACTGCATTGAATGCACCCATCTCTATTTACCCCATGGTTAATTGTTTTTTAACTTTAATGATTTCTTTTTTCTTTACCATCGTCAAAGCGAAAACTTACTTTTGGGTTATTGAAATAACCTCCGATAGAAACCTGGACCACATGTTGTTCTTGCATGTTAAAAGATATAAAACATATAGAGACATAGAGGATATAGAGCACATAAGCACTGAAAATGTAACTTAGTTACGATAATTATGAGAGCTTAAATGGTCTATATCCCATTTTCTGTGGATATAGGGCACTTATGCATTAAATGAATGTTTTGAGAACTCTTCTACAAAGATTGCCCCACTTAGTACAAATTTTGAATATGCGGCAAATAAGCACTAAAAGGACCCACAAATTAGTGGTCTATGGAGCAAACTGGCTTTATGTAACTTCTTTAATAATGAAGATAGAGCAACGGGGATAGCGCCAAACGATAGAGAATATTCGAATTAGTATAACTGTATCTTTAACTCAGTTTCCCGAAAAAGTGGTCTGTGGGGCATTTAAGTACTCAGGCGGCGTCTTATAAAATTTAAGCACAAAAAACTAAATAATGTTATGTTTAAAGCCGTACTTAAGGCCAAAATTGTCAAATACGTTTGAATGACTTTGGATGCAAAGCTAAAATGGAGAGAGCACGTTTCGTGTCTACGAAAACCCCGTGTTAAATTTGCTTCAAAATCTAAGAAATCTAAAGCCTTTGTTTTAATCAAGAAATATAGTTAATTTAAATTCGTAAGGTTTAGTTAAAACAGCTGTTGTATTTTGGGAGGAGCAACACCCTTCTTCAAACGTGCTTCATATTCAACATTTATAAACTATTGAACTATGTGAAAAGGAGAGCACTTTCTATTGGAAGCTTCGAGAACCCCTTCTGTCCAATAATTCTTCATTATTATTAGTGATGAACGTTTGATTACTGGTAAAATCACTCTCAAAAAACTCTCAATTTTACTTCTTTACAAAACCAATACTTGTCCCTTGGAAAAATCTTAGACGTGAACATTTTTTGAAGAACAACCATGTTGGTATTCCCTATCAAACCACACATTGTCGAAAACGAGATTATTGCATGTCTACTCGTTTACATTTCCAGATATATTATTGCATATTGTAGACCTCGCCTCAGTCGATCAACCCTCCCATATGAAACCAGTCGGCCAGTTCTCTGTTTTGTAAAAAGCATGTAAATTCGAATTCAGTTGGCCCTTGATTAACAGTGAACTCTGCTCTGCTGTTTCCACATTGCCACGAACAAAATGTTTGGGCCGGCCATATACCACTGCTGGCTTCTGAAAATCTACACACGAATACGAAGAATGACAGCTGGGTAATTGATGTTGAATAAAATGGAAGGATTCATCGGCCGGCAGTCCTGTGTAACGCAGACATCAGACAGAAACAGAGGGGTGTAAAGAATGAGAAAACTGACTGGGGAAGGGATAATTTTGCTTAAGGGAAACAAAATTAAACTTTCTAACGAAGAAGATCACAATTAGTCTTCTATAGAACCGCACAACGTACACAAATCCATCTACCTGCTGGCTGACCTCTTTGGACATTCCTAGACTCTACCTAGCTTAAATTACACAAATGTGCACTGGGAGCTTATACGATAGAGAAAAAAGAAAGGATTTCCCTATCCTCTATTGTTGGTATTTTCGTCCTGTCAGCAGTGCCCCAACAATAGTCAACCTGATGGGCAATCTAACAAATGTCAACAATATTAAGTAGTATAAATCCGTTATGTGTGAGGCTTGTGTGTTGAAACGTTGAGATTCATGTCTTCACACACGCGGTGGCAAAACTCGCTTCAATCCTGCTAGGCACACACATTCATATTATCCAGAATTCAAAGTCCTTCCTGGTCAGTGCAATTGAGTCTTGTGTGCCATGCACGGAATGTGCGAGGACCAGAGGCCGCTACAGCCGCTGCTGGCTGGCAGGGTTGGACTGGCTTTATTTGGTTCGTATAGTGATGGCTGGTCAGGTCATCAGACGGGAACATTTATATGCACCTATATGTGCATAGATGCAAGCAGTAGACCAACGAGCTCTCCTGTTCACTATTCTTGAATAGAACTGACGTCGTCGTCTGCTTTTGACATTGACGGATAATATCATCTAAACAGAAGAAAAAAAAAGTTATGCCCACAGGACATGCATTGAGGCATTGTTGTGCTTGCTATGGACAAAAACAAGGACGATCACAAAAGTCCTGGTGTTAGTTCGGTCGGAGTTCTATTTTAAAATTCGGTTAGATATCGGAATTGACTTTTTATCGATGGGATGAAATCGGCATCAAAGTGTGTGTGATGGGAAGTTTATTTATAAAATATTTGGATTTTCATCATGCCAAACGATTTATGATATTCTTTTTGTATTATTAGTCAATCGGGTTAAATGGATATTTGATCCATCAATGCAGTCTCACTAGACTGCAACGCCACCCGAAAAACTCGCCGATGGCAATATAATTGATGAAACAAAAGCTTGGTTCTTTGGCCGATTTTTTCCTTTGTTAGTTTTTATCAACGGAAACGGACAAGTAGATATATATTATGTTTGTACATTTCAATTTCTAAAAATCCCATTTTCAACAAGTCAAAGTTATAATTGGTTTCAAGCTGAATCGCTAATGTCTCACTCTCACATTTGATTTAATTTAAATAAAATATTTAGTTTTTACAAAAAGAGTTTTTTTTTTAAAGCATTAAATGATATACATTTAAGTATAATATTTCAAAAATTAATCATTTACCCGTTTTCAAGATATTGAATTTTAAAAAATAAAATCTATCTAAAACGATCCAAATCAGTTAATTCCACGGCGTTCCCAAGAATTGGGCATCGCTCAGACCACATTATGGCGTATTTTACGTTAATATCTTGGTTTACAGCCCTACAAGATCAAGCAGACTAAAGAATTGAAGCCGATGGACCATTTGAAGCGACGTACGTTCTCCAATCGGGCTCTGGAGAAGATGTGCCAAGATGATGAATTTCATGGAATGAATGGCCAGTGTTATCACGCCATGATTACCGATTATTTTTGGCCCGAATTGGAAGATATGGAATTAGACGGTTTCAACAGAATGGTGCCACAAGCCATACAGCAAACCTTTCAATCGATTTATTGAAGATTAAGTTTGATGAGCGTGTTATCTCAAGAAATGGGCCAGTCGATTGGCCGCCTCGTTCGTGCCATTTAACGCCTCTATAGACTATTTTCTTTGGGGCTACGTTAGGTCATTGGTTTATGCCAACAAGCCGAAACATTTCCTAGAACGCTTAGGTTTCTAAGCACTTAGCAGCGTTTTTGGCGACGTGAAATATGTGATCATTCTACACAAGTAGGTCTGAGATGAACATTCCGACTTGTGAGCTGTTCGGTTTCCTCATATAGCTGCAGGGGAGGGGGTCTCGCTTTAATGACAGCAGACAGCATTGATTTTTTGAAGAATTAACAGCAAACTATGCTGCAGGCAAATTGGCTTTTTCTTGTGAACTGACATAAGGAGTGTCATTGAAGACGAACTTATGAACCGAAAATGCAGTTGTATTTCGTAAATTTTTTAGAAATTACCAAAAATTAATATTGTAGAATTTTTTGGCTTTATTGTTGGTCATGCAAAAATTTGGTTCATTGAATATGATCATTGGAGTGGCCTCTTTACAGCTCGAATTCTCTTTCGGCTTGATATATCTTTCCCTATTCGGGATAAAACTTCTTATTCCGAAGCAATTTAAATTTGTTAACATATCTGCAATGGAATCAACTAATCCACGTGTTGCGAGTTTGAGAACCACGGGGGTATATCTTCGGTGGTGGAAAAGGAGCAGTGGCATGCTTGCTTTTCGCTCGGCCTAGCTCGAAGGATGGGAGTGGTTTTTGCTGCTTTCCACTCACCTCTCACTCAGCAAACAAAATAAATACATGCCATGTTAAAGGATGGGACAGTAAAGGAGGGGAAGTTATTCTGGATCAAGGTGTTAAGGAAATTGAGGAACACAAATCTAGTGACCTATGCCACTGTATGAGAAAAAGGGAGGGGTTTGCATCAACGCTATCCTAGAAAGAAAACTTAACTACTAAAACTAAACTATAAACTAAGCCCTAAAACTAAGTTCATATCCATTCTGAATATGCCGGATAGTAATATTATGTTTCATATATTATTATGATGTAATACTAAACCTAACTAAGATCTAAACTAAACCTAAATGAAAAAAAAAATCTTTCCAACAAAATTAACCCAAACCCCACTGTCTCTCCCATACAGAGGTTCATCAAGTCACTTAAGCCCGTTGACAGTTGTAAATGTCTTTATAGGTCTTCCCACCCTGGTATCTTAGATACACCGTTGCTATCTCGTAGACCGTTTTCTCTGAAATAGCCCCTGACTTGACTCCTAGTCACAATTTTTAACTACCGTAGTTCGTATCGTCAGTCCCTAGTACTACATGTTCGTTGTGTTAAGTCATCGTACCTAAAAGTGTCTACCGTTCAATCCTTAGTCTTAAATGTTCACTAAAGTCATTGTCGTATGTCATAGTATCTCTAGTTTACTTTAGAACTATCATCTTATCATTCATGTCTGTTACCCACTCTTTCAGGAAGCCGGCCTGGCTAGGCCTTCACACACTGCTGCAAAAAAATTCTCAATAGCCCATCTTGGAAATGAAATCCATATTTAAAATTCAATTACAACTTTATTATCTCTGGACATTGGCCCAAAATTCAATAAAAAAATTAAAACTGTTATAAAGTATAAAGATAAAAAAATTATAATTTGTAAAATTCAATAAAAAATGATATTAAAAAAAGTCAAGATGCTTTGTAAAAAAAAATTCAAAAGCCTTTATAAAAGATCCTTCTAATTTGTGCTTTTAGGGGTTGATTGATTATATGATTATAAAGGCATATATATATATATATATATAATTGAGAGCAACATTTACATTTCACACAAGAAAATGACTCACGTATTATATCCTTTTATGATGTCCCACGAAGTCCTGCCGGCAGCACGTTCCTGGTTACGGTAAGTGGATAGGCTTTCATTTACTAAGCCTTTAGATCGCGCACTTTCAACTATAGTATGTATGTATATATGCACTCATATAATGCAATCACTTATGAGCAGATCTGATTTTACTTGTAGGAAATTAGCTATCTTTACTTTTCTATAAGCGTTATTATTTCTTTGATCACTTTTTTATAAAAAAAAAATCAAGCCAATAAAAAAAATTAAAAAGAAATTAAAAAAAATGAGTTAAAAAAAAATTATGGAAAATTTTAAAGTTAAAAGAACTGATTCAGAAAATTAAAAGAAACTGAATACATATATATATATATGTATATGTATGTATATAGATGTGTTCCAAAGGACACCCGTTCTTTGTCTTCTGGGTTTGACTGATGTTTGTTGGAGCACCCCGCTTAGCCAATCCAAAAATTCTTATTACACCAATCCTTATAAAGTTGGAAGTCCCAAAATTACACGCAGAGGTCAGGGTGCGTCCCTGACGGACTTAATTTGCTGTATATCTTTGTATATAAATTGGTATATAGATACATATATACTAAGATATATTTGCCGTTATGTCGTGTTGGAATAAAAATCACCGATACTTGTTAAATTTGGTTTGTTTCGCCCCTTAACCTAAGGGATTTAAATTACTAATTTGGCACAAAAATCCTTTTTTTTTCTATCATACAAATTACCTCTGCTATTAAATTTTCGTTGGGCTAAGTGTTCCTCAACACCTAAGGTCGGCCTTCCTCTCTGGAAACTTCACCAGTTTTTTTCGTTTCTTTCACTTAATTAACTATATGCGAATGAATAAAAATGATTCTTTATTTCACTTCTTCACATGAGCCTTTACAACTTTTTTAAAATTCTTATTAATATTTATTCTCACCTTTTTTCTATAATTTATATTTCACTATCCTTTTTTTTTTTTTTTTGTTATAAAAAAAAATACCAAGAATAAAACGTAAGTATTCTAACACCAAACTATATATATTTTTTTTATTTTTTTACTCGGTACCGCTTATTTTGTGCCGTACTGTAAGGGAACTCCCAGAATGTTCACTTGTACTCTTTTGCTTTTGAAATGATAAAAAAAATCTTGATTGCATAATCCCGGTCATTGGCCTATTGCCCCAATTTTCGCAATCCTCTTTATGCATTTTCTTCGTTCTTTAAACTGGAAAGTAATTGGAACCTAAGATTTGCTTTTATACAAAGATGTCTTCTTTCGTTAATCAAGTGCCTCCGTACTAACTACCTTTCACTACTTCCTGTTTGGAAATGTTAAAATACCTACTAAAACTAATCTAAAGGACGTGATAATACTTATAAACTAACTCTAACAGACTTAACTCTCGTTTAAACTAATAATAGATAAAATATTGCACATAATTACATAAATTTTAATATGTTTATTGACCGGATCTTCCCACTATATCCGCTTCCTATTGCACATTTTCCCCTTAAGTACACCTATTATCCACAAGATCGCGCATCTTCGTTAAGTTCTTGACGTCTTAAGTCACATTTGACGTATAAGAATATAATTTAACCTGTGAATAACATTTGTGAAGTCCATTAGGAATAGAGAAATGTGTAATATTCTTGTGGAAAGAATACAAATATTAAAATAAACGATATTCATTTCCGTAGTATGATACCTAAAAATCTACTTAATAACCAGCAAAACACATTTCATGGTGATATTGAGTTCACACCTGCAAAATTAACTAAAACTCACTCGGTTGGTAAGTTTTACTACAATCTTTTATTTAGCGATTGTTTATTTTACAATTAATCCTTTTATTCTTTTTCAGTTCATGAACCACACATCCCTAAGGAATACATAAAACGAGTTCATCAAAAGATAAGTTTAACATTGTCGCTGAGAATGTTTCCGGACTACCCAATGACAGAAGAAAATACCCCAGAACCACTCTCAAGCGACAACAACTCAATCGGGCCTTGTGATGATCTTTACTTTTCCTTTCAGGAATCATCTTTACCTCTGCAGCTTTAGTACTTCAAACTATACTATCAACATGTCCACATTTATCTAAAGAGAATCGTCACCATGGACTGGAAATCCCGCTCAATTTGATGACTGCCAAATATTGAGATTTATACTACAGAGATATGCACAAATTATATATATATATATATATCTATATATAGTCATTTCACATTGGGACTTGGCTTGTGAGTCCATCTCTCTGTTTAAAAAAAAGTGTAACAAAAGGATACATACTCGTACATACATGGATACATAACGCAATGCTATGACAAGACTTATTAAGCTAATCAATCTTAGGTATGTTATGTTGATTTGTTTGGTTGAATCTAAGATTGCCATTGGGTCTATCGAAAAGGAATAGGTATATTCTTACAAAATATAGAGTTGAAAAGTTGGTGTTTCGGAACCAAAACAATTTTGTTTCTTTTTATGTAACTTGTGTATTACGCGACGGGCTACGTAACACACGTCACTTTTTAAGATCTCAAGTGACCAGTTAAAATTTCTGAAAAAATCGTTGAGACCCTCCCAGGTTGGTTTTCTCTTAGAAATTTGTTCTCTAACCGGGTTTTGTTGACATGAAAAATTTGCAGCATTTTTCATGACAAGATATACTCTTGGAGAATTTGTCACTTTCTCGCAAGAGGCAGTGCATCCTTGAAAAAAAATTTTGCAGCCGCTGAGAATCAAACTCAAGACCTTCATAATGACAGTTCAACGCACTAACCATTATGTCAAAGGGCTCTACCAAGAAGTTTAACTAAGAAAATGTCTCGACATAGCTTCGTTCGGGTATTATCTAACCTGAATAGCGCACCCACTAATAATTATGTACGTTGAAATTATCCGTAATAAAGATTTAACGGCCCATACATTAGAACCCAAGGCAGTCGATTCCCTGACGTGCACAAGAACTCCGCCTTTCGCAGGCTTCAACTCGGTGAATTTTATGTCGGCACTTGGGTCTATACCCTTACAAGATCAAACTGATCCAGGAGCTCAAACTTCATGACCGTAAACAACGCCGTTTGTTCGCTAACTGGGCTTCGGAGTGTTTGGAAGAGGAACTTAATTTTTGGCCGAAAAATCATATTTGGCAACAACGTGCATTTTTGGATGATTGACTGTGTTACCAAGTGAAATTGTTGTATATTGAATGGCACCAATCCACACGAGTTTCACCAGGTGACAATATATCCTCAAAAAGTAGGCGTTTGGTGTTGATTTTGGTTGGGCCAGCTGCGTACCTATTTTTTCGAAAACAAAGTTTGTGAAGTGTCATCATCAAAATCGACTACATGACGATGATTTCCAATTTCTTATGACACAAGCATGAACCATTATAATGTATGCACCGAGATGATATGTGGTACCAGTACCAAGATGATAGCGGCCGCCACGACTGACATTCGACATGAACGATTTGAGGTTAAAAGGTTATCCCTCGCACCTATGGCGTGAATTAGTTACCAAGTTCTTGCGATATGACCCTGCTAGATCTTTCTTGAGGTTTCCTGAAGTCGCAGAAGAATGCGAAAAAAACACAATCGACCAATCCCTTTAAAGCGATCGTAGCACGGAACATCCATTGATCAAATTCCGCTTGATTTCTGCGGAAGAGACACTTAAATAGGAACACTCTGATCCTTGCCATGGCGACATTTGAACGATGTCATATTTCGTACATATTGACAAACATAGGCCTTTAAATTTTTTTTTTGTACAAACTGTCCTAGGTGTCTTCTTAAAAAAACCTTTAATGCAATTCTAGTTAAAAACTGTTTGAAAATAATAAAAAGTAATAGCAAACTGCTTTCAAATTAGCAAATTCTTAACTAATTTCGTGGTTATTTAAAATTGTGTGCCTATCTTTTCAGACAATTCACAATTCCTCAACATTAATTATAACCCACTTGCTTTAATTTTTATGAAATCCTTAATGTTTGGCTTCTTTTTTTTTATATTTCAATGCTTGCATCTTTCAGTCCACCATTGCCAACCTTCCTGTCATGTTTTATTAATGTCACTTCCTTCAATCTACCACTTGGTCTTCTCGTTCACCTTTTGCCAAGCCTCTGGTGCTGCATGCTCTACCTTCCTATTAAAGAAGAGTATTATAAAACCCTTGGGAGAAGAACACAAAAAAAAGGGCAATTCTCTCAGATGAAAAACAGAGGACAATTAAAAATTCTTTTGATACTTTTGTGTTGGCAGGATACTCGAAATAGGACAAGAGAAAAAAAAATACAAAATATCCTATCCAACAACCCCAAAACAAAAACGTCACTCTCTGGCACATTATCACATCATAAAGCACAAGGTGAGGCTCAACACTGGAGCTGGTTACTAGGCTGATGACAATGGTGTTGATGGTGTGATGGCTCGTGTGATGTCGGAGATGGAATTGTGTGAACACGTGTAGGGTTAGGGTGTAGAGGACTCTCTCACTCTCTTCTTGGAGATTTGCCATCATCACAGGTCTTTATTTCATTTTGTTTTTTGTTATTTTCATTTTTTTTTCTGTTTATTTTGAAGAGAGAGAGTTGTATATCCTTGAGAAGTACAACAGCCCACTGCAACTGCACTCAGCTTCAAGGATCACCATCACCATTCAAAAACTTTATTTAATTAAAGTCTTATGTGTGGAGTTGCTCTTTTGCTTTGTCTGCTCTTTTTGTGTTTTTATTTTTCAGTTTTCACCTCCATCATCAGTCTCATTCTCAGCTCATATTATTCCTCTTGTCCTTTGAATACATGTAGGTATAAGATTTGCTCTTTTGTTGTATGAGGGCTGAGTCCTTGCAGGATTATATGCGTTAGCTTGTCATCATCATAGTCCTTGTCGTTACCGTATCGTCCACTATGGGTACTTTCTATGAGTAGCCTTGAGTGATTTTGGCACTGTAGTCTGCTGCTTACCCCATCACCTTAAACTTCCTTAACTGATACCATGGTCCTTCTTCGTTTGTGGACACTATATTCTACCAGGGAGAAGAGACGACAACATGTCACTCAGTCAGTCAGTCAGAGTCAGTGAGTGACTGTGTGCTTAGTGTGTTGCCTCTGGAGTGCAAATGAAACACTGCGAATTTGATAGAGGGGTTATATTTATATTTGCAGGACTGGGCTGACTTCTGAGCTATAAGGAGTGTTCTTTTTCTTTTTTTCTTTTAAACTTTTTGCATGTAAAATCAACAACTTGGAATTCTTCGTCTTTTGTTTTATCGGCAAATTTTTCTCTTTCTTCTAATTTTTAAAAGTTCTGTCGTCTTCTTTTGTTTTGTCCTATCTTTTGGTATTTGAGTCGAGGTATTCCACCACAAGGACTCTTTATTTTTTGTTTTGTTATCGAACACAATACTGATGGTATTTAAGATCTGAAGAATGACATAAGAGGTTAGTAGAGTGTTTTGTGAAGTCTGGTTTTCATTTTTTCTTTTACTCTTAGCTCGTATCGTAGACCAATTCATACTCACCACCACAGCAAACACAATTTACTTCTATAGCAATTAAGATCCTTGAAAGAGATGTCGTAGATTTTTGAGATTTGTTGCGTCTAACAAAGGCTGAGACTTCAAAGTTGATTGATTTAATTAAGGGACAGACGATTTGAAAATAATTTGATTGATTTCAATCTCTTGAACATACCTTAAAACAACCTACGTTTCTGTTCTTATCATCAGAAGTCTTCCACGCGTGAAATTTAGAATGAACTATTTAGAACTAAAGCATTAGCTTTTTATTGTGTTATAATTCACATTCTGTCAATATATGCATTACAGATTACTCGTATACCTATAAAGAAGTTTCAAATAGGTAATTTGAAACATAAATTGACTGCTTCTCATTTTCACATAATATTGACATCTCGGCAATAATCTGACACATTCTACGATTTGAAGAAAGAAGTGACAAAAAAACTATCTGGGATACAAATTTCAGTAGAACTGCATAGATTTTCAAGAGTCGTGATATGAACTAAAATCAAAGATCTGTTGTTGCACTATTTCTTCGTAACATACCATCAGAAGTTCCTTAAAATATTTTTTAGACATTAATTACATCTATTGAAGAATTTTAGGTTTGATTTGAATTCGACAGAAAAAAATAAAATAAGCTGTCAAATTTTAATTTTCTTTTTGTCAAATCTCATTATTCGGTTTGAGCCCGAATAAAATATTTAAAATTTGAGGAATTTTTCGCTTAAAATATAATTCACAGATTTTTTTTTTTTGAATATAAGAATATGTATCGAAGTTTTTTTCAAATCGAATTTGGGGTTAGTTGGGCGGTAATACAATCTCATGTGTTAAAAATTGACAAAATTTTAGTTATAAGTTTTGAATTGTATTTGAGAGTCAAAATTTGCGAGTTGTAATACGACCGGCGGCGGGTCGTACCGCTTGAATTGTGGAATTAAAGTAAATTATAAATTAATAGTAAATAGTAAATAATAGATTTGGTGAAATGAGATTGAATTACTGCGACCCCATATTTCTCGATGTTAAAATATATATTTTTTTTTTAATTTAATTTAATTTAATTTAATTTTTCTTAAGAGAAATGACGATTGAAGAAATTATCGGATAGAAGGACAAATACACATATATTTTGCATTAATTTAATTTATTTATATGAACCTAAGAACGTTTATTTGGCCAAAAAAAAAACCCAACACATTGACAATTGTAAGGAATGTCAGCAAAAATTCTTATGCATTTATTAAAACAGTTAACAGCAGCTGTCAAGCAATTTACATTCGTTAACCCTATATGTCAATTTATTTCTTTAGTTTGGTCTTGAAAACTGTTATATTCCTCTGAAACTTTCAATTTTGTGGCTTTTAGCATTTCTATCCCGTGACGATCTTCAGTTGAAACGAAAATAAGCTCTTGTCAAATTCTTGATCTTGAGTAATTTTTAGCTTGGAAACGTCGCTTCCTATTGCTTAAAAAAAACACAAATTTAGTAAAATGTTTGAAATTGAATCTTAGCAATATTAAACCAATCCACTTTATAGTAATTAGATTAAAGCAGTATTATAAATATTTTCAAATTTTCCTTAGAAAAAAACCAGAGATAATTTAAAACAAATTTTTTATTTAATTTTGTTGTCTTGCAGGATGAGTTTTGTTTTCCAGAAATAATATTCCTTCGGAAAAATTATTTTCAACAGATAAATTGTTGTTTTTAGTGAAATAAATAAATAAATTTTCAAATGCGAGCGTTTTCTGAATTTGAAGTTTCTTAATTCTGAAATCATATACCTAATTATGTTTTGAGCTTTCTGATTGCAGGTCTAGGTGGGAAATACTTAAAGTCTTTAACCACGAACGATAATGACGCTCTTTTGAATTCATCTGATCTCTGATGAAAGCAACGAATATTTCATATTAAAATGTCTAGAAAATTAAGTATTCGAATAAATAGATAACTAATTTAAAATAAAAAAAAAACTGGATTTGTGGTTTAAGACTCGGGTATTATCTTAAGAAACTATCTTATGTGGCAATTGAATTATATGTCAACTTTTTGGAGTCCATAGCTACGAACAAATATAATTTCCATACGGCCGGAGGCCAGTACGTATAAGGAAGAACACCATAAACAAACCTAAGGTACTTGTGTATTTTCTATTTAGTAAGTTGCACTTTGTTAGGTTGAATGTTATTGACTTCAGTTTTCTTGTTAATTGTTTTAGATAAATGTATACATACATCCGAGCAAGTCAAGTCATAATTTGTGAAAAGAAAGGAGGAAATTTCAAAAGTCTGTTTATGTATTTTTGATACTCAGAAATCTCAGCCTTATCACCTGAGCATTCCTGAGCAAAATTTGGATTCGGAATTTAAATTTTTGATGGAATATGTGATAAAATAGAAATATTAATTGACTGCTTCTCATATATTAGTCCAGTCAAAGCGTCATGAAAAAGGGCCTGACCTTGCGCGCAGAGTCATGGTCAATTTTTTTTTTATGGATCGATAGTTGCTTATGAGAAAAGCTTAAAACCAAATTTGCACCACATGACAACTTTTTTTACCAAAGTTATTGGTAAAAATGTATTTTGTGTCATTTTTTGGTCATTTGCGAATATCTCGGCTCCACTATCTCGCACAAACAAAAATTAAAAATGATTTTATTCCTTATAACATTATCTATTATGTTCTAAAAAAAAACATTTGTTTAAACAAATGAAAAAAAAGTTATAGTAAGTTAAACAAATTTTTTGTTGTTTAAAGATCACTTTTTCGTGATTATTAAGAAAAAAGCTCATCTAACGATGAAATTTATATTTTTTATTATTAAAGTTCTTGTAATTCCCTACAATTTAAAAAAAAAATCAACACTCTAGGATGAACGAAAGCCGAGTAATAAATTATTGAACATGTGTAAGTCAGCGCACCCACGCATTTTATGATTTTATGTTTTAATTAATATCTCAGCCCCAGTACCTACTGAATCTTTGGAAAAAATTTTGACGCACCTCAATTTAAATTTTAAATCATCTCGAAAAAATTGACAGAAATGACAGATTTGGAGCCTCCTCAATGGAACTGTCAAGCTTATTACATCAGCAGTATATACATATTTTAAACATAAATTAGGATTAAAGATACTGAAAAGCAGCCCTTGATATGAAATTAAAATGATAAAAGACTTTTTGATGAATATGTATTTCTTCTTAAAAAATCCTTGGAAGTTTTTAAAATATATGTATGTACCTTTTCGACATTTTCCACAATTTGAAGTTCGATTTAAACATGACAGCAAATACAAATTGTACTGTCAAATATTAATTATTTATGTCGAATCCTATTATCAGGTTTGAGTCTAAATAAAATTTTCAAAATTTCAGAACATTTTACTTGAAATATAATTCACAGATTTTTTTTTGAATATAAAATGATATGGGGAAGTTTTATTCAAATCGAATTTGGGGTTAGTTGGGCGGTAATACAATCTCATGTGTTTTAAGTTGACAAAATTTTAGTTATACCTAAGTTGTAATATGGCCGGCGGTAGTACCGTTTAAATTGTGAAATTAAAGTAAATGATAAATTATTAGTAAATAATAGATTTGGTGAAATGAGATTGAATTACTGCGACCCCATATTTCTCAATGTTCAAAAATCAAAAACTATGTTTGTTTTTTTTTTTTTTAATTTAATTAAAATTTTTTTTAAAGGGAAATGACGATAGATGAAAAGAAATTAACGGATAGTAGGACAAATACAGACAGATTGCTATCAATGCAGCAATAAATTTAAGAACTTCTCAGTATATTTTGCATGTTTTACTTACTCATGTGAACTTAAATCCGTTCACTGCCAAAAAAAAAAAATTTTATAATGCCAAAAGATTGAAGTGCATCATTGAATAATGGCTCCGTTGGCCTTAATAAGTTTTTGGTTAAAAAAGTAGCTTTTTTCGTCGGTAGGCTGTATAAAGGTTTCCAAGTTCGCAGGATATATACATTTTATGAAGGTCAGTTCTTTCTTTCTGAAACTGTTTTTTTATGTTTCCCTGAAACATAGTTTCTGAAATTTAGTTTGTTCTTCAGACTTTAGTGCTATGGTTGATATATTAAAATCTTTTCTCTGATAGTATTTAACTATTTTATTGGTTTTGAAGTTCTAAGTGATGCTTGGCTTCCTGTTGAAGATCTGTGATAGATTTTTTGGAGTTCCTGGTGCAGCCCTTATCGGTGAGTACGAATTCAATTCAATTTTGTTTTATTGAACATACTATTTACAATTTGGCGTTCAACTAATAAGATACTACATAATGTTTGAAAGTTTACATTTGTTGGCTCATAGGGGGCCTAACTATATACAGTGACTTAAGCTTAATTATTTTTATATAAAATTTACATGACGAAAAAAAATTAAATTTAAAATGTCGGTTGTATTGTCCTCAGGGTGTTCATTCCTGGTTGTCAGTGGTGATTTTTGTGGATTGTTGGCGGGGATGGCGTTTTAGCCGCGGTGGTAGGCTGACCCAATGTCTGTGTAGAACGAGACTACTTCCTCGTTGTCCATGATTACGTTGTCATCCAGAGTTTCCATCGCACTGAGGTACCTCGGCTCGGGATGTCGTTGTTCTCTGGTCATCCTTCTCATAAGCTGATTCGGGTGGTCGCGATGTTCCCCATTAGTTTCTTCGTTGAATGGACTAGATATTTGTCCAGTGGGATTAAATTGGCTTCTGCGTAGAGATGCTCGTTCCTGTAGTGTTTCTGTCGTTGTCGGTGAGTACATGTATATCACTTGTATGGGCTACACTAAGTTCACGCACCTATCTCTTGTAGTACTGGAAATTATCGGAATATCCCGAGAATATTGGACAACTGCTTCAAATTGATTATTGTTGTTGTCAAACTCTTTGTTGTTCAAGTTAAAAAAGAATTCTGAGAAGTTTCTCTACTTCTGAATGGTCTCTTCTAGAGTTGAGTGTTCAGTTTGTCAAATCTGATGGGAAGCTCGTGAACATATTTGTTAGCCGTTGTCCTGTGTTTCAATCGGATGGTCAGCCCAATCGCTGCATAACTTGTGCAATACAATCGTAGTTCTGGAACTATGCAAGGCTGTTCGTGAAGATAGACGTTCCTTAGACGAAATACTGTATCTTTGGTAAATGCTATGAGTACCTGACGAGAAAAAATTTTCTTCTGATTAAAATAATCTCAAAATAGTCAAATGTTAAGCTTTTCAAGAAAAATTTAAAAGAAAACAACTCTTTTTTGAAAGAAGTAATTTTGTATATTTATTCCATATACATATGTATGTACATGGTGGGACTTCTAGTGGTTTCTTTTTAAATCATAGGTTATTTTCATGCTGACAGCTGTTTCCCGTTCTAAATATAGACAGAAGATCAGCGTAGCATAGCCCAAATGGTGCGTTTTTTTAAAAGAAGTTTTGGCCGAAATGAAGCACCCACCGCGCCTACTGAACGCTAGTTTGTGCAACAACATGCATAATTCCGCAGTCGTAAAGTGCGCACAGATAAAAATTTGACTGCTGTGGCCGAGGGTGTGAGGCACAATTCACTAACATCAACTCGCCATAGATCTCAATAGCGCAACATTTCACGCAAAAGCCTGAGGAGAATTCTGTACAAAGACCTCGAATTATTCGCTTACAAGGTCTTCCCAATCAACAATTTGTGGTTTGAAAGCGGTTTAATAACCGGCTTTGAACTCAAGCTTTACAAACCAAGGGGTTACAAATTGGTTAAAAAGCCGTTCAAAAACCATTCCAGAAGCATCTCCATAACCGAAAATGGTCAGTAACAAAATAACTTCGGTTATTTCTGAACGATTTTTGAACGTATCTTTTAAACGCTTTTATTAGGTCATTTAAAACCGTTTGTATAACGCCTTTAGAAAACCTGTAATATGCACAATAACTGGTTATTTTAAAACGCTACTAGGACGTTAATTTGCAACGATTTTAAATAACCTGTATTATGCTCAAAAAGTTATTTTGGTGGCTATTTTATAACCTGTAATAAGCCTTAAAAGTTATTTTGACGCCTTTTTATAACCGTTTACCTACGGTTTGTACGAACTCTGAAATTATGAGTTTTCTCCAAACCATGATATATGGTTATTTTGAAACTCTTCTCAAATATTTGCTTCCCAGCTGAAAAAAAAAATCTTTTTAAAAATAAAACAGTACAAGTGATATTTATAATGAATACTATTAAATTTTATTTAAAAAGTTTGTTAACTTTAATAGTATATAACTAAAAACTATAACTTAATAATAAAATATAGATACACCTAATACTATTATTATATAAATATAAAGTATCTATAACACTGGGTGGATAATTGAGTCGTTTATCTTCAAAACATGATATGTCACATCTTCAAAAAATACATAAGTAATGACGTTTGAAGAAAAATCAAAAGTTTTTGTAACCATAATGCAAAATTTTGAAGATGAACATGTCTATTTTGAAAATAAACGATTCAATTAGAAAAAAAAATTAAGCAAAATTGGAAGTAATAATATCGATGTTTGTGTAGTGATGGCAGTGGTGTCAGTTGATGAGGTTTGCTGTGATGATGATGACTCGTTTCTGGTTTAAAAATAAAAATAAAATTGAAATTTTGTTTAACTTACATTTTTTTTTTGATGGAACTTACAACAAAGATTTGTTAGCAGCCAGCCTAAGTGGTGGTGAAAATAGAAAAAAGAATAAAAAATTAATAAGAATGTTTGAATAAAAAGAAGATCAGCCTGTAAACAAACATAATGTACAATATTATTTTTATACAAAGAATATTTACCAGTTTTTTTGAACTATGAATAAGCAGTGGAAAAAACCAAACATCACACTTTTTGCTATCCTTATTCATAATTTTTAAACACACTACAAACTATGCAAATATTATTATTAAAAAATGCCTTACCAATCAAAATGTTCACTTAAAAGAAAAAACCAAGAAAAACACTTAACTTTTTTAATTTTTAATTATCACGCTCGCGTACGAAAAATAAAACTCAACCAACCGATCTGAGAACAAGAAAACAATGACGAGCCATAAAGATGAGCGTGGTGGTTGTTGCTGGGGTTAAAGAATAAATCTGGATTTGGTTTATTTGCAACCTATAAGTTTAAAAAATGCTCTTTAATAACTTAATGGAAACCTAGGGTTAATAACTTTTTCTTTATCGACAAAGCATAAAATTGGATCCAAATTAACTACAATTTATCCTAAATTTACAGTAAATTGTAAATAACTTTTTTTACCGAATAAATCGAAACTAAGTATTCAATTGGTTTATTTGCATCCAATACATAATTTTTATGTTTAAAAATGATTATTAAACGACCTACTAAGAACTTTATATACAATTGGTTACTTTTCAACCTATATGAAACTTTTTATGCGGAAAAAAAAGTTATTTAAAGTCTCACTGAAAACATGGTATAAAATGGGTTAAATTTCAACCAATATGTAACTCTAACGGTAAAAAAAAAGTTATTTAAGGACTTACTGAAAACTTAGCATAAAATTGGTTTATTTTTAGCCACTATATAACTTTTCTCATAAGAAAAGGCTAGGAAAAGGTGATAAATGTACTCAAATTCAACCTAGATTTAAAAATAGTTATTTTCGAATCAGAAAAATGACAATTTGGTTTTAAAAGGGTTAAAAAATATCCAAATATTATCACCAGTTTAAATTTGGAATTTTTCAAACCAATATATGACCAAAAAGTTGTGCAAGAGAGAAAATTTTACCGAAATCAACCTTAGGATAGTATTTGGTTTGTTTTTACCGTATAGCATACTAAAGTAATAAAGTATCTCATTTCTAGCCCCACTATGACCAGAGTTATCTTAGGTTTTTTTGTAACCTCGGTTATTCTGGAGCCAGGGCTAAAAATTGTTGCTTGGGTTATTGACTCAGCAATTGAAAGCGCACGACCGTCCGCTTCGTTATCGCTTCGCAGTTTGAGCCTTAGATCAGCCTTGTTTGGACAGCTACGTTAGCAGAGAAAATTGCCACATCTGGAAAACCTGCACATTAATGTCCAAAATCCAATGTCCAGAAGCCAATTGAAGACATGGATTTGGACGTTCCCTGGTTCGTGCAGGATGGCGCGCTATGCCACAACCAATATCTTGCGCACCAAATTACCAAATCCTGTTTGGCGATGTCAGGTGGTCGTCTCCGAGCTGCGATTTGACACTTTTGGACTTTTTTTTTGTGGGGAAACGTAAAGGATCGATGTTATGCCAACAATCCGGAAACTATTCAAGCACTTAAGGCCAATATCATCCAAGAAATCCATGAGCTACAGTCCGAAACCATACACTAGGTCGTGGAACATTGGAGTGACAGACTGCGCTACTGCGAAGATAGCCGAGGCATCCACTTGAACGACGTTGTATTCTATAATTAATGGGGATGTTTGCTCTTACTTATAGATATATAATACATTTTAAAAATTAAATTTTGTTCATTTTATTGCATTTTTGAAAAGAAACTTGTATTTGGCCCACCCTTTAGATATTTAACCAAAAGTATTAAAGGTTAGCAATTCTCTAGAAAAAACTAGGTTTGAGGCCTACTTAATTTATATTTTACTATTTACTACTTTTATTCTACGTCTCCTTGAAAAGAAGAATCAGCAAAACTAAAACTAACAAAAAAGAAAAAAAACTTTTGAAAAGCCACGAAAACGAGCTAAACTTTACTTTTCTGCTCCATTAAGTAGCAGCAATTTGATACACAAATCTGAGCAAATACAAGTTTGTTTTTCCATTTTCGTGCTACATCAAAAACCTCCCCCACAATTATTTGCCTCAGGAAAAAGGATGTTTTTATAAATCCTTCTTCTCTAGCTTCTCTTATGTTCTTCCTTCATATTTCTATCCCCATGAAGATTAAGAAATACAAGAAACAAACCAAAGCAAGCGAACGAAGCAAATTAAGGAAAGGATAACTCTTCGAAAATGTCCTTGCGAGCATTTTCAAATAGGTATTTTCGACTCAGTCAACTGCATATTCGTGTCAAATTCATAAAAGTATCAACTTCACAACACATCTTCTCGGAGTCATGAATAATTTCAATTTTGTTTTTTTATCGTTGACAATAACAATTGCTCACCTTTTGGCGAAGAAGAAATTGTTTCCTTCCCATTCCTGTCGAAAAGGCGGCAGAGAGGACGCCCACCTAACCGGAAATGTGCCATTACTCGAACTGTTCTCGTCAATTTGTTATTTCAGTCCAAGTCGATATGGCTGAAATAGACAGAGAGGGTGAGAGTTCAGCCGTCTATCCGTGTCGAAACTATTGCGCGCCTTCTTTTCCTGTTTTCATATCCCGCAGAAGAAGCATACAAAAAAATCAAAAAAAAAGGACGATCTTTTTAGTTTCGATTTGCTATTTGCCAGTGATTTGGAAATGAGCCAAAGTTGCCACTCTGCCGGAACAGCGGTTATTCCACCACAAGAAATAGGCGGCGATGAAATCAAACAAAGAAAAAGAAAACCAAAAAAAAATCTTGAAGCTCTTCAACCTCAACCGTTATGTCTTTAGATTGAGGTTGCAAAAGGATGATGAGCCAGTGGGATGAAGACCAAAAATTAAAAAAAAAGTGTAGATACTATATCTAAGAAAATTCTAAAAACAAAGGAAGTAAAGTATAAAGAGGCAGAGGAAAAGGGACTCAACCGAAGGAGCCTTAGAACGCAATCAACCAATGATTTATTCGTTTGCCGTTGTTAATGGCATTCTTTGGGAAAAATTTCATGTTTTCCTACTTCCCTCCTCTCTATCTGTCTTCGGATTATTATTTTTTTTCCTTTCACTTTGTGTCAGCAAATGGAAACATGAAAAGGCTGATTTAATTTAATCGCTTTCGATTTTTTAATTAAAGCAAAGGAATTCGAGATGAGTTATGCAGTCACTTATACGAGTATGAATTGAATAATTTGAATTGTTGAAAACGGAAGATTTTGTGTTGGCATTTGTCACTGATTTTCGAGGATATTGATGATTGCATTGTTGTTAAACGCGATTAATTGACGCTATATAAAAAAAATTATCAATACGCTTTAGAACATGAACATTTCTGAAACAATGTGTTTGAAAGTAGAATTTTAAGGGCTCTTTTTCAAAAGCTGGACGATAGAGAATTTTACTCGAGGTATAGGTTTGACAAGACAAAACTTTGGTTCTTAGTTGAACGCCTAATCATCCAAGACCGAATAACTAACCGATTTGACCAGAAATGCAAGTACTATTTACATTGCAAATGAGCATCAGGCTGAAGTTTGTAAGTACTATTCACTAATGGGTGATTTTTTTGCTATTTTCTTTTTGGCAACACTGGTTTTGACAGCTCACGCACGTTTCGTGTTTTGTGTCACTGTCAAACATCTTCATTTTGGTCAATAATTTAACCATGAATCGTCTTAAAAGCGAAAAACGCTTGCAAATTATTGAATTTAATTATCAAAATGCGTGCTCTGTTAAGAAGGGTCATCGCGCGCTTCTTTTATTTTATGGCTATTGTGACTAAAATTTCGTACCAACTTTACATTGTTGGACATTAAATCACCAACACGCTTACGTAGAGTGCGAAGTGAGGAAAATATCGCAGCTTTATCGGCCAGTGTTAGTGATGACCGTGAATTATCGATTCGGCGCCGTTCGCAGCAATTGGGCCCCTGTTATTGCACTAGGTGCAAAATTTTGCGGAAGGATTTATGTGTGAAGTCTTTCAAAGTACAGCTGGTGCAAGAATTGAAGCCGAACGACATATCACAACGCCGAATTTTTGGTGAATGGGCTCTTCAAAAGTTGGCCGAAGATGCACTTTTTTATCAAAAAATTGTGTTCAGCGACGAAGCTCATTTCTGGTTGAATTGATACGTGAACAAGCAAAACTACCGCATTTGAAGTGAAGAGCAGCCAGAAGCATTGCAAGAGCTACCAATGCATCCAGAAAAAATCACTGTTTGGTGTGGATTATGGGCTGGCGGAATCATTGGGCCGTATTTCTTCAAAGATGATGCGAATCGCAACGTTACTGTGAATGTTGAGAGCGATGATAACAAACTTTTTTTGCGCAAAATAGAAGAGCTTGACTTGAGGAACATGTGGTTTCAACAAGACGGTGCCACATGCCACACAGCACGCGCAACAATGGACTAATTGAGAGGCGAGTTCGTAGAACAATTTATTTCACGTTTGGGGCCGGTCGATTGGCCGCATAGATCGTGCGATTTAACACATCTAGACTATTTTTCGTGGGGCTGTATTAAGGCTCATGTCTATAGCGAGAAGCCCGCTTTGATTAACGCACTGGAAGCCAATATTGAAGCATTTATTCGTGAGATAAGGGCCGACTCAGCGGATGGACCATTTGAGGCGCAGCCGCGGCCAACATTTTTATGAATTATTCTTCAAACATTAAATTAAATTGACCGTACTATCGATTAAAATAAAGATTTCATTAATTTTTCTGAATTTTATGTGCTTTTTTTTTTAATTTTCGATAGCTCTTAAAAAATCACTCGTTAGAAAGTGACTTAGTGCAATTTTGCCAAAATTTTAAACCTAGCTTCCTTCGAATATTTCTGTACTGAACTTGGCCTTTTATTTAGCAATACTCTTCCATAGCTAAAAATTATTCAAGAATAACAAGAGTTTATTCTTCTATCAATTCAGTTATTGACGATGTACCAAGAGTCACAAAATTGAAAGATTCAGAGAAAAATAATAGTTTTCAAGACCAACAATTAGAAATAAACAGATTTGGGGTTAATCAATTTTTTTGAACTATTTTACTAAATGCGGAAGAATTCTTATTGAATTCCCTACAATTGTCAAATTTGCCTTTTTTTTTATCTATGCATCATCATTTCTCTTCAAAAACTATGTTTAAATGAATTAAAAAAAATAATCTAATTGTTGATATTGAACATCGAGAAATATGGGGTTGCAGTAATTCAATCTCATTTCACCAAATCTATAATTTACTATTAAATTATTATTTACTTTAATTCCACAATTCAAGCGGTACGACGCGCCGGCCGGCCGTATTACAACTTGCAAAATTTTGACTTTTAAATACAATTCAAAACTTACAACTGAATCTTTGTCAATTTTTATCACATGAGATTGTATGATCGCCTTGAGAGGGCCCCAAATAATTTGGTAGTCTTTCAATGAAATATTTTGGAAGCAACATACGAGTTATCCTAATCAATTACTACCTACTGTGCGCAAGTTTGTGGTTATTCGGAACATAATAAAGTCGAAAAATTGCAAAGTATTTTTATCAAGAGATGTTTTTCCTTACCTAGTAAGACACCAAATTACGTGCTTAATCTAGAAATCGGACTTCCAAAAGCCTTCATTTCAACTGCATTTCAAATACATCCAAAGAGTAAGTACCCTGCCCTAAAAGAGACTACCGAGAAAAATTTCTGATGTTATCGTAAAAAAGCAGATTTACTGGGCAAAAGAGTGGTCAGAACTCTTTAATGAAGTCAATATTGAGTTAAACTGGTGAACAAAGTCTAAGTGGAAAGCGTTTCATATAGTAACTTGCACAAAACTTGTAGAAACAAATTGGACGGAAAATGCAAACAGAGCGCTTCAATCACGGTTCCACGACGAATACTGGTAACTTGAACTATGCCGAGACGACAAACTACTTCGAAGACCGTAACTCACGCGAGATGATAAAGTTTTAAAGTCCAGGTACGGATTGCTCAATGCTCAATCTCAATTGAAGAACATTTAGAAGAGATTCAGTAGTTCAATTCAATTTTGTTTTATTGAACATACTATTTACAATTTGGCTTACAACTAATAAGATACTACATATGTATGAAAGTTTACATTTGTTGGCTCATAGGGGGCCTAACTACAGACAGTGACTTAAGTTTAATTATTTTTTTATAAAATTTACATGACGAAAAAAAAAAATTAAATTTAAAATGTCGGTTGTATTGTCCTCAGGGTGTTCATTCCTGGTTGTCAGTGGTGATTTTTGTGGGTTGTGGGCAGGGATGGCGTTTTAGCCGCGGTGGTAGGCTGACCCAATGTCAGTGTTCCTTCATAGCTGTCTTCGAGATGGAAAACCAGACTGGGAAGGAATAGCTGATCACAGGTCGCAGGAGCTGCTTGTAGATTAATATCTTTGTCGGTTGGCTAAGACCTGATCTTCCTTTCAGCAATGGGTGCAAACGGCTGAAGGCCCAGCTGACCTTTTTCAGAACATTTCTTGAGTGCAGGTTAAACCTTAGCAACTCGTTGAAGTGCACTCCCAGGTATTTGACATTTGGTTTTGCCACTATGGAGGATCCGTCAGGGAGTTTTAGGGCCAGATTTCTGCAAATTGTTGCGGTGCGAAGGCCTCTACCAGTTGAAGGTCTCCTGAAGCAGACAAGTTCCGATTTGGAAGTATTGATTCGGATGCCCCATTTCTGGTAGAATTAGAAGAGTCTGTTAATGTGGGTTTCTACTTTTTGGACAGCGATTAGAGGTGACATTGATGTGGCATAGGTGAGTGAGTCATCAGCATACAGGAGGTTCTCGCATCCAATTGGTGAAGGTTGGTCTGAAGTCCTAGTTTTGAGCCTTGGGCGATGGTCTTCATGTTTGACTTGCAGTTATCTACTTGAACAAAAAATTTCCTGCAAGATAGGAAAGAAAAGAGAATTTTTATTAATGGCGGAGGTACTTGCATAAGATGAAGTTTGTGGATTAGATCGTCTATCCACACGCTATCGAATGCTTTCTCGACATCCAGAAAGCATCCGACGGTGACACGATTACTGTTGAGGGCTGTGGTGATATCGTGTTGGAATTTAACCAGTGGATGCAAGGTTGAGTGCTTTTCTCGAAAGCCAAATTGCATGTCAGGGATGATTGAATTTTCACAGCAGAATTTCTTCAGTCTTCGTAAGATTAATTCTTCCAGTAATTTGCTGATATTGTTGAGAAGTGATATTGGTCTGTAGTTGGAAACTAAGTTGGAAGCACCTTTCTTCGGAATTGGCACAATCTTCGCTGTTTTCCACTTCTGGGGGAAGTAACAGTTGTTGATGCAGTTGTTTAAAATGATTGTGAGGAAAATCATTACCGCCTGTGGCAGACTTTTTTGGCTTAGAATTGCCGATGATTTCTACAACCTCCTCTAGATTGCATAAATGTGGACTATCGGTGGGATCATTTGCTGGATTGATAATATTAAAATTTATTCTATCCGGATTTGGTTGCAGTGTTTGTTGAACTGTTGCCTCAACTTCTTGTAAGAAAGTTGGGTCAGTAGGTGGGCTCGGTGTGAAGTTTCCTTCGAAGTAGTCGGCGAACGCTGCCACCTTGTCTTGGGCCGAGGTAGCTTGAGTATCATTGCTGATGATGGTTTCCGGTATTTGTGGCTGTTTTCCAATGATCCTATTGATGTTTTTGAAAGCATCTGGTCCTGGCTTGATTGCTTGTAATCTTTTCTGATATTATTGTGGTATTGAATAGAGTTCCGGAGCATGATGTTTACTTACTGTAGCTCATTCCAAGCTATCTGGTAGTTTCTGTTTGTTGTATTCAGATCACTTTGATGGATCCGCTGGAGACGTTTTCTTTAACGTTGTCTGTGAGCATACAGATTTTGAACGTACTCGGGAAGGTGCTAGTACCTATCCCTTGACGTTTTAGACTGTTTTTTCTTGTCCAGGGCATCAGATACGGCATGTTCAAAGTTGAAGAGATTCAGTAGGCATTTGTGCAATCTGTGACCTTGATGCTACTGAGAATACATACCACTTTGTTGGAGTGTGCCCTTTTTTTCAGACTTATAGAAGACAATTCCTTGGAAGTGAAAGCCTTAAACGTGGCCAGTTCCTCAAAATTATCAACGGACAAAACTATAGTCAACTGTACAATTTCTTAAAAATGCTCTTAGATATCGAAACCTAATTATTAATCAATTTTCTTAAAAATATAAATCATTCGCTAAGTTTTAATGAATTTTTATTATAAACACTTTAACCTGACGGGCAACTTTAAAAGTTATTGTCATTTAATTTATTTTTAAAATGATGAAAACCAAGCCTTTGTAAAAACTTTCTGAAAATAAAATTGTTTATCATAAGAAAAATATTGACACCTTTTTAATTTATCGTACTTTTTTAGAGAAAATGTCTCCATTCCTTATCATACATTTCCTGGAGTATCTCAAGGAAGCAGTCTAGAACCATTTGTCTTTGTTTTGATTAAAAATTATGTTAAACTGATAAGGCCGCAAGCTGAAAAAAGTATTTTGGAACAAATCCCTACTTCTGAAGATATTCTTTCGATACAACCAGACTTTAGTATTTTAATTTTTATAAAATTTTAATTTGTTGGAAAACAACTAAAATGCTTAACCACAACACAACAAACAAAACCTAGAATTTGTATGTGCCTGGGTATCCAAACGGTTCTTATTTCTTCCTCTGAATATATGCCTCCCAGATTTGGTTATCCTGTCATCAAGTCCACAGTATTGCGGGCTTTAGATGACCTTAATAATCATCCTTTTTATTGCCTATATTTTTAAACCATCAATTTACGCCAATCTCCATTGCTTTCATTGGGAGATTATGAAATGAGGTCAAAGATTATCCTATAATCCTGTATGGTAAGATTCGCTGTGTAGAATTTAAAAAATGTCAGGATTCAACAGAAATCAGATCAATTATGACGTCGCATTGACCTTCTAAGTGTCCCCGTTCTTAAATTTATATATAACGAGTTTTATTGAAATAAAATGTAAATTTGAACCACTCCAAACTATAACCAACATTCACATGCGTTTCTAAGGACTTTTTAATGCCTGTTTAATGTAAAAGACTGGCGAATTTAATTTAAAATTTGAGACTTCCACGGAATATTAACATAATTTTTTTTCTTGCCTAATCCCGGGTATCTTACATTCGCCTCATTTAATTTCATTGCCATAGTCATCAGAATGATAAAAAGAAGTCTTCTTTAACCTTCACTAGCGAAGTATTATAATACGCCTTCCACTAAAACAGATCCTAAGACTGTTCTTCTCCATGTGCTATGACTGTCTTTACCATGTTAATTCGCTTCAATATTGAAGATAGAAAAAACCCTCAATCCCTATGGCAATTGTTGGTAATATCCTATCCAATATTTTATGCCTGCCTATTATTATTGCTCGACGGGTAGTATAATACAGCAGCTCTAGCTACACAGTTTTTCTCAATTTTTAAGTGCGCTCATTCGGGCATTTCCGTTTGGCATATTCTTTTTATTAAAGGAGCCATAGATAAAATGCCAAAGCCGTTGTATTACCAGCACCAAACCACCCCCTATCCCCTTCCCCGTCACCATTCATGCTACAATATGGTTCTTTCAGAGCTGTATTCTCTATATAGTGCAATTGTTGCGTTGGCATAAAGCCAACGAATTAAAATAAATTGAAGGGTGCTGTTACGGGTTTTCATGCTGAGCATACAATTTTCGCTACATCATCGTTTGGAAACAAAACCGGGTAGAAGAATGCAGAGAGATATTACATGCTACAATATGCGTATAATAATGAGATAAATTTGATGTTTTTCAAGCTGATGGTTGGAAGTGATTAGATTTATTGCCAAGATGTAAGATGAAGGAGATATAAGTATTATCCTCGTTTATAGGCACAACACAAAAAAAAATAAAATATTGGATTTTTATAATGTGGTGTTTTGGGGGGTATTCGATTACGATAAGGGGATCAAGGCGAAGTAATTTTGTTGGAGGATTCTAATAACCCGACGTAGTGACTCAAAAACTTTTAAGGATGCCGTTAATTTGTAATTAAAAATCAAATTCTAGATTGAGAAACACTATTTTATTGGGGTTTTGTTACTATCGGTAGAACTCTTTCAAGAAGTATTTACTGTTTGATCTGTTAGGTTTGAGAAGAAGACATTTTAGGATTCCAAAAGGACACATTGATATATGTCATGTCTTTGGAACACTGTATTGTGGCACCATCCAAATAGACAGTTCAGAAATTTAAAGTCTCCCGAATTTATTTCAGGCAAAAACGCCAAAAAATGTTGTTTAGTCAAAATTGGAAAAAGGGCAAGAAATCATCTTGGAAAATATGCCAGAAATATTGGAAATTGGGCCAGATAGTGGTATGGAAAAAGAGCCAAAAAGCAAAATGGAAATTAGGTCAGAAAATCTATTTATTCTGGTTTAATTTCCAAATTAGATTTTGGAAAAAAGACCAGAAAATGTTTTTTTATTTTCAAAGAAGACACTTTATATGTGATGAAGTAAAAAGAAACAAATAACAGTTACCGAGGGTGCCGCTCTACTGCACCCAACACGCGGGGGCCTGACGTTCCGGGCGCTCCTCCGGACAGTCGTTGCCTTGGGTGAGTTGTTTAGGTACTCCAATTAATGTAAATACAGTTTTCTGGATTTTTTTTTAAAAAAAAAGGGAAAAACGCTAGAAATTTTATTTCTGCTGTTTTTCCAAGCTGGTATTTTTCCCATCTGAAAATGAAAAAAAAAAACGCCAGGATTTTATTTTGGAAAAAATGCCTGAAACTCTGGAAAGATTGTCAAAAAAGTCTGGTCTGTTTTCTTAAGAAAAAAGGCCAGAATTTGTATGTAAGAAATTTTGCAATTTTTTCCACATCTGGCGTAATTTCTTTTGGCTTAATTTCCGGGAGACAAATAAAAATAAACACAGTGAGGCATTCATAAACATTAAAAAAGAAGAATATAGGCCACAAATACCTACCTTGTGGTATTTTATAATTATCTGCAAATTAATGAAGTTCATAATTGTTGTAAGCAACTGAGTAGGAACTATGAAACAATTATGAAGGCACAGCTTTCTAATTAGCAAACATTTTTTTATGAGTAAAAATTTCTTAAGGGCTCAAAACAATTGACACATTATTTGAATTAAAAGAGGTCTAATAAATTTTATAAACATAATTATAAATGCCACCTTACATGGAATTCTTTTTTTGTGACTTCCTCAAAAACGGAATAACGAATTTTTATTAAATGTTTTATTCAGTAGCCTGTCGAATTTAAAAAAAAATATTCTTTTTTTTTTGTAAATCTAAAAGTACTTTAAAACTAATATTGGTTGATTTTACTTATAAGCTATGGCTCTACAGGTTTGTTAGTACTATTGAAAATATTAAAAAAAATATATATACCAAGAAGCTCAAATAATTAATTAATTAAATACGACTGATAGACAATTTTGGGAAAAATCTTATTTTCAAAAGAGATTTTGTTTCTGCTATAGATTAAGCAAGATCGAACTTTCGGTGAACAAAAGAACCGAAGACCGTTGTCAACATTTGCTCTTATTAAACCATTTCAGAATACGTTCTTCTAATTCACCTAAATCTGCTATTTCGGTTGAATAAACAAGTTTTTTTATTCTTCCCCTTACAAAGAAATTTTATTCTGTAAGGTCAGGAGATTTTCCAGACGAGTAAACCGGTCCATTTCTTTCTATTCAACGATTACCACACTCTTCATCTAACCAATTTTTAATCTCTCGACCATAGTTTAAGAGTTCGCCACCCTGTTAGAAATATGATGAAGCTAGTTGAATAAGTGGAATATCCTCCAATAGTTCCGGTAATTCAGAATTCAGTCTGGAGATAATTTGAAGTGACCAATCAATTTGTTTCCAATTAGGTCTGCCAACATATGATCCCCATGCTCATCTCTTTGTAAATTAAGATTCGTCCGTCCAAAGAATTTTGCTGTCATTCAAGCTCTGCTCCAACAACCAGTTAGAGAACTCTAGTTCTCTTCTTACTAGTGGAGCTCCCGGGTTCCGTTTCTAGAAGCCTTCGAATGGTATATATTTTCAAATACTCGTAAAATAGGAAGTCGTCGGTTTGAATAAAGTTCCTGGTATATTTGTCGCGCTCTAGATGAACAGCCCATATACGAAAATAATGTCTGTGTATTCTTGGTTTGTAAATGCAGACATTTCAAACAGCGTTTCTAATCAACTGTTGCTTTGGCATTAAAAATTAAACTGATGAATTAATTTGGTTTTTTTAATTTTTCTTACTATTTTGGTTAGGTTTTCCAAACAGGCTCTTGTACCCCAAACCTATTTCATTTTGAGAACTTTTTGCAGGAAATAGGAAAGGAAATGAATAATAAAATAAAAATATAAATGAGCAGGTTTTAAAACCGCTATGCTATTCTATTGTCAAATTATGTTAGAAAGGGGTTCACAAATCAGACAACCCTCTTTTTACATGCTGCAGGTTTTCCCAAAAAAAAAACCACAAAACCCTTTTTTTGAAATGGATATCTCAAGACCGAGATTAATCAAGACTGTTAAAACGCAATTACAAAGGCTGGTATTTCTTCTAAAAAAAGGCCTAAATGAAGTTTCTATAATTAGTACTAACTGCACAATTTCCGTTAACATGGGTGAGGATACACCAAGTAAGCTTTTTCTTAAATCTATATGATATTAATATTGGATTCAAGCCCTTACTATGAAATGATTTTTTAGAATATAACCAAGAATCATGCTCTAAAATATTACGCAACGAATTAAGGGACACCCTGTATATAATTCATTCATATGATGTATGGCAAGTAATGAATACTTAAACGTTACGATATTAGAGAAGATGAAAAAAGTTGGTTTCGCTGTCTGTTCGACTACAGCCTTGACGGCTCAGGCCAACCTTTAAGCTTGTCAGGTAGCATTTTTAAGAAATTTCACCACCACTTTTTTTCTTTTTTTTAAAGACCAAAAATAACGGTCCTATACAATTTTTTTTCGAAATTTTGGATAATATTAACATAACGTGTTCGACAGATTTAAAAAAAATTCATTATTTGAACTTGACATTTAACAGTTTTTTGAAAGATTTAGAAAAAAGTTGTTTTTTTATCCAAAAATAACGGTATCCACCAAACAAAATGTAAGAAATGGTTTTCGAAAAACTTAATTTGCTCAAAGACTACCCCTAGAATTTTGGTAAGCTTTTTGTGTTTTGCTTTTTACGATCGTTCATTCAATTTGAAAATAAGATGTTACTAAATGTACCATCAAGGCATTACTGAAAGTACCATTATGAAAAAATCAAATTTTTAAAAACTAAATTAGTGACCCATTTTTGAGATATCGGATTTTAAAAAAAATTGTTTTGTTTTAGTTTTGATATGCATTGTTTTTAAAAAACTTTTTAAAAGCTTTTGTATACAAAATTCATGAAAATCCGTTATCCTGATAATAAGGAAGTCAAAAATCGAAAAAATCGATCTATAGTAAGAAAAAGCGTATTAAAATTTTAAGTGTGAGGAAAATACAATTTTCTAAAACCTTTTTTTGACATTTACATAGCGGATACCCTTATTTTTAAATAAAATAAGAAAAATCATTGTCGCATCATTAAATAAAAATCGACCATGTGGAGTCCGATATATTGTGGTCTTAACCTGTTAGGGGGGAATTTGAAAATGATATCTACCAAGCTTAAAAAAATAGGACAAGTCGAACAGACATACAGAATTTCGAGCCCCGCGTCTTCCCAACCACCATAATGTCATATCTTGAGTTCGGTTTTCTAACGAATGCATAACTTGCCATATAATACCTACATACATTTTTATGTATACCACAAGTAAAAATATTCTTTGAATTCTTCAAAAAAAAATTAAATATTGTTTTGAACATTCGATATCGCAAAAACGGGTTAATGATTTTTTTGGAAATTTAATTTTCATTATCACAATAATTCAAACCTAAAATTTGCGTTACTATACTTTTTTTAATAATGTCACAAACTTTTTTCTTATAATTTTTGTTCTTGGTTAAATTCATATTTTCTTAAGAAATGACATAGTTTCTTAAAAATGTTTTAAAAATTGTTTCTTTTTAAAAATGATATTTTAAAAAATAAGTTCAAAATAATTGATTTGTGGATAAATCCAGCCAAGTAGACTGAAATGCATTCTGACCTTTATCCACTATCGAGTCTGCGGGCGTCGGGTCTAGTCTTGGTTATCTTTCATTCTAATAACCACTGGTAAAATTATTTGTTAATTTTGCTTTTGTCGAACAAAAATTTAAAGACATTTTGATATTGTATCATCATTTTGATATTATGAAATACCATCTTCCATTATTTCAAAATAGAACTATTGTTAATGACTCTAAATTTAACGAATTTTAGTTTTGAAGCTAAGTTTCTCCCGTGTTAAATCACCGATCCATTCTTTAATTTTTGAACATTTGTAGACTTTTAAGGAAGTTTAGTAGCTTTACAAGAAAAGAATTCAAAAAGTGACAAAGCGAGTCATTACTTTTGTTTCTTCAGTATTTGGCAACAAAGCTGGAAATTTTTAGTTAGAAAACTTGTTTATTTTTCTGAGATTGAAGGACTCCATTTTTTTTTCTGAAAATAAACTATATTGGCAAAAATACAACAAGACAATAATCCAGATAGATTTATCGCCATTTCAGATTGACAAAGTCATCCGCCTATCAAATTTGTTCATAGCCATCCTACATACATATATCTTGCTAGAAATTCTGTTCAACATCAAATTATACCCCCAATACTTCAACACTATACATCAACAGTTCTCTATCGAAGGATAATTGAATCAAATTACCCCAACCCACATCACCACACTCTTATGGCAAATATGTACAAGTACATGCAACCGTATACATAGAGCATAGGTATGATGTCATACTTTGAGCATGACGTCGACTCAGACGTCAATGGTGCTGTCGATGAAGCTGATGATGATGATGAGATTTTCGGTTTTGGTTTCACAAAACCAGAGGGCGAAATTTCAATCCAATATCTGCACTGTGCGATATTCATCGCAGCAATTTGCTTTTAGCCAGCATCGAAAATAGTTTGTGTAGAGGTAGATAATGTTTGAAAGGTAGATATATCGACCACAATCAAAACCATCAGGACAAAAGCGGCCTACACTCAAAATATAAAACAAAGGCTCGAAAGAATAGGTGTGGGGAGGGTAAGTTTTGCTAGTTTGCTAGTGTATGGAATAATACCACCCCTACGAATTAAACAGACGGAAGGAAGGACTGCCGGGGTTGGACGAGGAGGAACCCCGGGGACACATATAATCGTTCTTGTCGATAAGTATCTCTCATGGATTGGAAAATTTTTCGATGATTTCTCCATGTCTACACGTTTGTGAATAACGCTTGACACGATGTTTACTGTCAGACCAATGCAACCAATTTCATAACAATCAAGCTGCAATAGCATAGGCAAAGACATTAAAGCCACAGATATAGATGTGCCTATATGGAAGTACACAAACACACACCACGTTGACTACACTCTGATGGCCAAAAACAGTGGCTTCCGATTGTTCAACTGTGCATTTCTGCTACAGTAGTCGGGAGGATATACATTTTTTTTTTGTAAATTACACAATTAATTTCACCGATCAAGTTGTTTTTAGATTACAATCTCTTGTTGATGTGATAACAATTTCATGTAAAACAACTCTCATCACTCTTTGTACACAAATAAATAAATTTAAAAAAAAAAAATGCACAACTGCATCGCACGTACTTGCTTTTATGTAAAAGTAAAAGTAGGTACTTTGAAATTTAAAATGCATTTCATATATATATAAAACATGGATTAAATGAGCTAAAAATGTTCAAATGTATAAAATTGCCATCTGATTTCTAGAAAAGTATGAATTTATGCAAACAAAGTTTAAAAATAGTTTTTTCTATTAAATTAATTTTTTAAATAAGAAATTTCTGTTAAATTTTTCAAGAAATAAATTTGTGATGCCAATTTTAATTATTGAGTAATATCTACCTATAAAAAAAATTGGATTTTTTTTTTAAACCCAAACTACATAAATTTTTTCGATTATTTTTATTTAAAATATTATTTTAAATTTTACTCCTCTACAATAATTTTCGTCAAAATCGTTAGAGCCGTTAACCAGAATGTCGGAAATCAAAAGAAACAGTTTCGTGATAGGTACGGTTAGTGATATTTTTTCCCATTTTTTTTTGGACCAATCCTCTTAATAGCACACCTTATTTGTTATCAAAATCGTAAGAGCCGTTTTCGAGATAGATAATATTTTGCATTACGGCAACGGGGGATAATTTTATTTCAATTTCTCCTCTAGGGAATTACCAAAAGGTCTTAAGAACCGAGTTTGAAGAAAATAGCTCCATTAGCTTAGGCTAGAGGGAAAGGTGCAGACATACATGTTTTTTATGTATTAAATTAAAATTTTTATAAAAGAATTTGATATAGAATTTGTTATAAGTTAATGATAAAAATACATTTTTGGACGCAATTTCAAAATTAAATCGTTTAGGTACCCGTTTTCAAGATATTGAATTTGTATTATTTTTTTTAAAAATCGAAAAACTATTATTTCTGATATTTTTACAAACCATATTTTTTCAAATTTAAAGGAGCTCTTGTACAAAAATGTTGTTAAAATCGTTAGAGCCGTTAAGCTCGGTTATCTTAAAACTTGAAAGTTACAAATTTTTTAATGCAATCTACAAGACGTGAGAGAAAAAAATATTTTAGCTATAAATAACGATACCCATCATACAAATGTTAAAAAATTGCTTTTTGAACATCTAATTTTACTAAAAAACGGTACCTAGAATTTTGATCATTTTTTTGATTAATTTTAACGATCTATGATTGAATAAAAAAATTGAATTTAATTAAGATATTATTGACTGTACCATAGAACCATAATTTTTAATATTTTGAATGTCTCATAAACAAGCGTAATGGATTTTTCAAAAGCAAAACTTACACAAAGTTTAAATATATCAAAAAAATATTTTGTGAAGTTTTGAAAAAAAAATCTTTTTTTTTTCTGAAAATTCGATTTTAATAGTTTTTTTAGATATTTAATTTTTATTCATACAGTAATAAAAACTTTAGGTAAGCGTACCAAAATTTTTTCTTAAAAATGTTTTTAAGATTTTGTGTATAAAAGTTTATTTTTTAAGAAACGGCTACACCCAGAGAAAAACAACATCATAAAATTAAGTAGAAAAGTATTTAAAATTAAGCATGGACACTGTCTAAAACGGATGAAAATTTGCTTGGGTGCTTTGAAAGAAAAGTTCTTCGTTTGATCTTCGATCCAGTCTGTATCGATGGAGTACGGAGGAGAAGGTTCAACAACGAGCTGTACGGGCTTTACAGCGACGTTGACCTAGTAATACTACGGCTGAGATGGCTGGGACACGTGGAGCGTATGGACACCGACGCACCAGCCCGTCGAATCTTCGAATCCACCCCTGATGGTCTGCGCAGCAGAGGAAGACCCCACTTCAGGTGGCACGCACAAGTGGAGAGCGACCTCAACCAACTTGGAGTGCGTAACTGGAGGCAGCTAGCTAGGGACCGAGCAAGCTGGAGGGGCTTGTTGGTTGCGGCCAAGAGTCCAAAATAAAAGTTTTGAGTTAGGGGTTTTTTGTCATCAGACTGTCTAAAGGAGACCCCTACACCCAGAGAAAAACAACATCATAAAATTAAGTAGGAAAGTATTTAAAATAACGTTGCTATAACTTTTGATTTATACGCTTTAATTTAAATACGATCAACTTTGTTTCAAATAAGAAAAATGTTTAATTAATCACAGTATAGTTAAACACCATTGAATTAATGTTTTTCTATTTTGAAATGTAATCGAGGCATTTTCGTTGTTCATTTAAAGACGTTTGATATTTAATTTATTTGAATCAAACTTGAAACTTAATACATCAAAGTGGTAACATATTTGATTTTTTTTCCTTTTTGAATCGTATACATAATTCACTTTGAACCAAAGTTAAAGTACAACAAATCAAAGTTGTAATCCTTTTGACTTGTGAACGATAACAGTAAACATTTTGTATAAGAAAGAAATCATATGTATGTGTGTTCGCGGCTGTCGTTGTTGCGGGTCGAGGAAAATGTATCTGCCATTCTCTTTAGAGCTTGTGAGCTGTACTTATTGTGAAGTGTTACCGAACGTTATAACCTAAAAGTAATAAAATAAATTAAAATAATTCAAGTAGTGGACGAAAGCGGACAGCTTAGAAGTTTAATTTATTCTAATCCTGCTAACGAGAACAACCGCGACGATTCCGCAAAGCTGCATAAGATCTGGAACTATACTTATTCAGAAATTTGAAGGTAACATTAAACTATCTCTTTTTTTTCTTATTATATAAATTTTATTCAAGTTCCGAATTGATGACGAAACCCTCTCAGAGATCTCCAAAGTGGCAAATTGGCAGTGCCAAAATTGCAACAATTCTGATTCCCGTCAATACCAACCTCAAGTTTAAAATCATTTCTTAAAATTGTAAGTATACATACATACATTTTTCTCAATATAAAAATTATAATGTAATATATATTTTATAGGATATTTTTAAACTTTTTAACTCATCATCGAAAGGGAAATCATTGATCCAGTCTTTACAATCCCTCTTGTATCAAATTAATAATGGCAAGACTTACATACATTATGTAAGACACAAATATTTGTAAATTTTGTTTGTTGTTTTGTTATTAAGTTAGTTTATAAGAATTATTTTATTATTTTATTTACAATAAAAAGAAAATACTTTTGCAAAAATAATTGTTTTTAATCGATTTGAATATAGTGAGAATGACTTTAAATCAATGAATGCTAGTAAATATTATTAAATTGTTTGTAATTGATTTATTAACGATATCTATTTACTTTAAACGCAAAGCGTGTTTAAAATCAATTGATATTTTTTTGAATCAAATGCGAATCGTATTTAAAACTATAATGCTACAACTTTAAATCATATTGGTTTCACATTTGATTGAAATGAAGTAGGGAATCACTTTTCATTGATAAACAACTTTGATTTAAATATTTTCGGCATTAGAGCCAAATCATATTGGTTTTACTTTGATTCAAAGTTGTTTTTTTTGATTTTACGTGCTTTTTTCTCTGGGTGTACAACGACTTATAATTTTTGTTCTTGTACAAATTCATATTTGATTAAGAAATCAAATGACATTCTGTTTTTATCTCTCATTACTGAATGAGTCTAAAAGTGAATTTATGTTAATCTCTAATAACATTCGTTTTTAAAATTCTTAGTCTTTTAAATAAGAGCAAGTTGGTGCGACTCAGTCCTGCATTTATTTTTATCAAAATCTATATACCCATTTTCAAGATTAATAAGATTTTGCATTACAGCTGTATCAAATTCTCGAGTTTGATTTTTTTCCAATTACAGAAGTTGCCCTATAGTATATCGCAAGTCAAAATAGTATTTATCTCTTAGAGAACCAGGCCTTTGGAACTTAAGACGTTCCTTGAGCCAAAATTGACCTTAAAACACAATATGTAGACAAATTAAGAACTTCTAGTTGATTTGAACGGGTGTAGATGTTTGGTTGTTAAAAATTCCAAATAAAAAAGGAGTCAATGGATCCTGATTAAAGTTGATAAATAGAACATCACATTGCAACCTCTTTTCTTTTTTCCAGCGTCGATAGATTTAAAAGATTTAATCGATTTTCATACGGAGGAAAATATTGAGTTGGGTTCCATAGAAGATTTCGAAGAGCTTATAAAAGGAATTGTGTTTGGATGCTTTCAAGTTTCGTTGTAGGTACGTCATAACTTGGACACCAGACACTACCACAATACTCCAACACTGGCCTTAAAAGTATTTTAAATACATTATAAATATCATTAAACCGATTGTAGGACAAAATTCCCAATCCGTGTGTCCCAATGTCCATTTTTCCCAAAAACCAAAATATAATTTCCCAATTTTTGTCATTCCCAAAGCAATGGTTTCCAATTATTATTTGTCCCAAGGCCAAGTTTTTCCAATAATAATGTTCCCAATGTAAATTTTTTACAAAATGAATAATTTAATTTATTACATATTAATATATTGAAAATTAAGAAGAAGATACGTAAAATTTAAAGTACGGCAAGAGTACGATAACTTAGGCGCCAAGACATTATAACGGTTTTTTGTAGAACAGTTCAATTCAAGCATTTTTTACTATGGGAGGGGGGTCTATCTCCCCCCGTTTGTGCGGGAGGGGCAATTTTATAAAAAAGGCACTAAAATGGGAACAAAAATATTAAAAAATAACGGTTTATACTTACAATTAAGTATTATACCTTTTTTTAAAGCCAATACTCTGTTCTATTAGATGGTTTTTAAATCAAGTTGAATCAAAAAACGATTTTTAAACTCAAATTTTGGGAAAAAAAAACATAAAAAAAAGTTTAAAGCTTAATTTTTCAAAACTGCAAAGTTATATATGTATTAATTTTTTTCCTAAAATTCGTTGCTCTAATTTATTCTTATTCAAAAACTGAAAACTAGATGATTTTGTGTTGTCTAGTTTTTGAGAAAATTGAAAATAACTAAAACAACTTTTTTATGGGATATTTGCTTTTTTTGCTTGCTTACGCATTACGGCGTATAAACAGTGAGATATGTATGCAATCCCCCTGCTTGGCACACTATAGGATTTGGGGTAGGTGCAAGGTTGAGTGTATACAAGGTTTCTTTTGCATTTACAGAATCTGGATTTAAAGAAACTTTGAATTTACCCTATGACCTATATCCAATGTCTACTAAATATGTATATGTACGTAGCCCAAAAAAACCTTTTCATTAGTTTTATAAGAAAGATTAAAAAAAAATTGGAAAAATTGTATTGGGGCCATAGATTTTGGGAAAAATAGATGTTTTAAAAATTTTACTAATTTTCCACAAAATAAAAAGATTCAGATAAATGTTTCTTCTTCGACAATAAGTCATTATATAGTATATACTAATCAAATTGGTATCCAGGTTTGCAACCCATAACGACTTAGTTTGTAAAAATTAGTATTGTATAATAAATTTTATAAAATGCTTAACTTAAATCGAAAACATAACTGTGCAGGCTATCTGTCAAATTTTAATTGAGCTGGTTAATTCATGAAGATTTGTTTTAGTCGATTTATTACTGCAAAATCCTCGGCAGTCAAACTATATTTTTAAATAGTTTTAAAATACATGAAAGTTTTCATATTCCTCGAAAATTGTCGACCAAATTCTTCCAACTATATTTATAAAGAGGTATTAAAAACGACGACTTCATTTAAAAATAAATCGCCAATTTGGAGTCAGAGATGTTCAGTGAGCCGTAAGACGAGCACAAATATTCATTAACTCTGGAGAGCGGTGGTCATTTGACCGATATAATTTTTGCTAAGCAGATTTTAGTCCGATTACCACAAACATATGTATGCTGGTGTCCTCTAGGGTCCAGTTTTAACTATTTCCGACCCTTTTTATCATGAATTTTCATTAATGATCTTTCATCTGAAACGTCTTAACCAATAAATGGTTTTGCTGACGATTGTACTATCCACTTTCTAATATTTGTTTGAAGATTCAAATTCCTACCCTTCATATGTGGACTGAAACAGGAAGGCTTAATAAGCTCATCAAAGTCTGACCTTGAAATAATTGTCCAATGGATAGTAAGAAACCGAGTAAAATTGAATGCTTCGAAAACTCCGTACGGTCAATAAAGCAACTCCTACCTTCCCTGTCACTCTCAGGAAACTGACAAACATTAACTTCAACATCTCGATATAGATTTTTCTCTCTTATTTAATTGTTTCTTTAATAGTTAGTGATCTATTGAAAGAGCCAGTTGTTTTCGTCCCCTTAAAGAAATCTACTGTTTCCTTCGTGCTTAACAATTTGCCTTCGATCCCAATTTTGGATGTACCATTAAGTACGGAATTTCTTTCTTTAGCCGCACTATACGAATGTGCAGTGATCTACCCATCTCTGCTTGTCTCCCTTATTGTGATATACAGCAAGGGAACTGTAAGGACTGACCTTGGTTAAGCTTGGTCTTACTCGTATTTAAAACTGAGTTAAATCAGTGGGAAAAAGGAAGATATATAACAATAGCTTTAATAGGATAATCATGGAAAGTTGAGTTTGAATTTAAAGTATTTCAATTCCTTAACTATGAATCGAATATTCAATAGAAACATCCATTAAGAACGTGGAAGTAAAAATATGAGGGCGAAAATTCAAATCCAAAAGAGCTTCTTTAAACCCTGAATTTTCAAAGCCGTGCTGAATATCTCTTTGAATCATGCCAGTAGTCTTGAATTGCAAAAGAGATGCGCAGAAACGTGGATCAGACTATAAGATCAGACCCACCTTGCTGAATAAACCTTTATATTTCACCAGTATTTTTGAAAAAGAGACTACTTGAAACATTAATCAAACTAATCTCGGTCTGAGACACACCTTGTAGAGCCGATATAGAGGATCGTTTTTATAAAAGTGCTTGTAGAACCGTGTTTCATGTAGTTTTCAAGACCAAAAATCTTAACGCTGAAATCTTGTCTTACGTAATAATGAGGTAGATAATTCCTCCTCTCTTTGGTGGCCTAATTGTTACAAAATTAATCCATTAAATACCGCTGATCTATTACAAAGAAATTAAAAACAATTTCGTCTCAAAATACATAGTAATATAATTTTATAGAAAAAGACGAAGATAGATACCAAGTAGAAATTGCAATTATAACATATATGTGTATATATTTTTTGTTCGAGGATAAAAGCTTGATAAAAAAATTCCTTGTGAAATTCGGCAATAAAATTCCATCGCGAACAAACAAGAGTCTACCATCAACTCTCGTTGTGTGATAAAACCACCAGGACGACAATAAAAATAATAATAATTGTAATAATGTGCAATTACAGAATCTGTGCTACCACTTTTCAGGATACGTGCACAGTTGGATTCCGTTTTAACATCGCGTACGAGTGCATAAATATCATCGCGGGCCCATTATGCGAAAATTAACAAAAATAAACGAAAAACAAAATAAAACAGACAACAGAGCCAAAACAAAAAAAAATGACAAAATTAAGGACACACCAACATCAGTAACGAAAGAATGCGTTGCCCAAACCATTTCATTAGTCTGTTACGGTTTTATGAATGTAAAATTTGTGTAAAGGATGCGCTCTATAGCTATAGCCGATCCTAGCAGAGAGTTGCGAGATTGGAAAGGTTGTGGGTGCAGAAGATAGAAAGATGTCCTTGCTGCCATGTAGCCGACCCAGCCAGCAGTTCAGGGATATGATGTGAGATGTGAGTGCTTCTGTTGGCCTTTTGGGATAGTTTTCATTTACTGTAAGTGCACTTTACATTGTATACACAACATAACTACATAATATTATGAAAATGGTCCTGGCAAGGGGTATCTACGATGAGGCATTTACTCAAGTGAAACTCTTAATGCCAGAGGCCTACAACAGAGATGTACAAAATATGGGCGCAGGGAGGTACGAAATGATAACCAAGGAAGGACTCACAGAGAGTGCAAAGAGTGATATATGTCAAATGGCGGTTGCTACCACTGGGAATATTACCCACCAGAAGGATGGCTCCAGATGAATATATATACGTTCATATAAGTTAGAGTGTTGTGGTTTAGTTTGCATTTTTTGTATCATCTTTCCCTCGAAAAAGGATGATTATTTTTTTATTGTTTATTCCTCATGCTAAGACAATGGGGTTTCTTTTATTAAGTACACATAAGCATGGAGGAGCATTTTAGGATGTTGTTAGTACAAGTTGGGGATGGAAGAGGCTTATTCATTTTTTCTGCTAATTTGAAGTATGACTTCATGGAAAGGTAAGGCTGATGAGTTAATTGTCCACAGAGGAATAGATAGAGCAATTGGAATAATGACTTAATCTTGTGGAAAATTCCCAAACACAAACAGGGAAATTATAAACACTGCGACGGTGAAATGGTGAAGGGGAGAAAAGGCTAAAAAATGAGGATGTACATATTTTGGATGTATGTACATATTTTGTCAGAATAAATATGACAACGAAACTGATTTCAGCTATCAATAGTTGTCACTAGGCCGCACATAGTTGCTCTTATAATTTTAAAGATGTTTAAGGTGGTACATTTTGCCCAATTCAAAAAATAAGTCAGTCATCTTGTAAAAATAACACTGTGCCTGTTCATTTGAACTGAATATGAAATTTTTGTTACCTTCTTTACATGCCACCGAAGTAAAAAGGAACTGTTTATTCACATAACAATCTATTCTATACATGATTTAAATATCTTAAAATTCGTATTTGTAGAAGATCCGCATTACTGAAAACTTGAGTTAACATTTCTGCAGACGAAAATTGTCATTTAGAAGAGGTTTGTACTTTTTTTACAGATCTTGATCTTTGCTCTGAAGAATAAAACCATACTTTACCAAGAATATATACAGGATGCGTTTTATGTTTGAAAGTTCACATAAATAAATTGAAAAGATCCAAATGTAGTGAGAAATACTTAAATTTATTATTGCAATCATACCTATAAATCTGTGTGAATTTTACTTTCTGTTCGTTAATTTCATCTTTCGTAATTTCCCTTCCAAAAAAAGACTAAATAAAATAAAAAAAAAAATCAAATCTAATTTTTGATATTTGAACACCGAGAAATATGGGGTCGCAGTAATTCAATCTCAAATCACCAAATCTATTATTTACTATTAATTTATCATTTACTTTCAAATACATTTCAAAACTTATAAATGAAATTTGTCAATTTTTAACACATGCGATTTTATTACCGCCCAACTAACCCCAAATTCGATTTGAACAAAACTTCCCCATATCATTTTATATTCAAAAAAAAATCTGTGAATTATATTTCAAGTAAAATTTTCTGAAATTTTGAAAATTTTATTTAGACTCAAACCTGATAATAAGATTCGACATAAATAATTAATATTTGACAGTTCAATTTGTATTATTTACTGTCGTGCTTAAATCGAACTTCAAATTGTGAAAAATGTCTAAAACGTATTCTAAAAACTTCCAAGGGTGTTTTAAAAAGAAATACATATCCATCAAAAAGTCTTTGGTCATTTTAATTTCAGTATCTCTAATTTTAAATTATGTGAAAAATATACATACATATACTGCTGATGTAATAAGGTTATCAGTTCCATTGAGGAGGCTCAAAATCTGTCATATCTGTCAATATTTTCGAGGTGATTTAAAATTGAGGAATGCGTCAAAATGTTTGCCAAAGTTTCAATATAAATAAATAAATAAATATATAAGAAGCAGTCAATTAATATTTCCAATTTATTACATTTTCCGTCAATAATTTAAATTCCGAATCCAAATTTTTTTCTTCAGCATTTTGACGGCAAAACTTAGGAAACTTTGCTCAGGAATGCGCAGCTGATAAGGCTGAAATTTCTGAGTATCAAAAATACATATGTATGTAAGCAGACTTTTGAAATTTCCTCCTTTCTTTTCACAAATTATGACTTGACTTGCTCGGATGTATGTACATTTATCTAAAAGAATTAACATGAAAACTAAAGTCAATAACATTCAACCTAACAAAGTGCAACTTACTAAATAGAAAATACACAAGTACCTTACATAGGTTTGTTTATTATGTTCTTCCTTATACGTACTGGCCTCCGGCCGTATGGAAATTATATTTGTTCGTAGCTATGGACTCCAAAAAGTTGACAAATAATTCAATGTCAATATTCTCTGGCTTTTGATATGCCTCAATTACCACGCCACATAAGATAGTTTATTAAGATAATCCCGGAGTCTTAAACCACAAATCCAGTTTTTTGGATATCTACGAGTATTTATTCGAATACCTAATTTTCTAGACATTTCAATATGAAATATTCGTGCTTTCGACAGATGAATTCAATAGAGCGCCATTATTGTTCGTGGTGAAAGACTATAAGTATTTCCCACATAGCCGGGCAATCCGAAAGCTCAAAACATAATTACATATGTATATGATTTGAGAATTAAGAAACTTCAAACTCGGAAAACGCTCGCAATTGAAAATTTATTTATTTCACTAAAAACAACAATTTATCTGTTGAAAATAATTTTTCAGAAGGAATATTATTTCTGGAAAACTAAACTCTTCCTGCAAGACAACAAAATTAAATATAAAATTTGTTTTAAATTATCTCTGGTTTTTTTTCTAATTAAAATTTGAAAATATTTATAATACTGCTGTAAAGAGGAAGACTCTGAAGAATTACAGACATACATACATTATGTAGGCTAGACTGGGCCAAAAAAATTGACTATTTTTTTTTTTGAAAGATATATCGAGAATATCATTCAGAATGACAAAAAAAAATTTTCGTAAAAGTTTGAGCCCTTAATATCAATTTTAAGAGGGCTATCATCGCTAATTTTGATTTGTAGTCATAATTTCATGTTTTGCGTCAGAACTGACAAAACATTGAAGTAAAAAAAATTCATTTTGACTTACTTTTATATAAAATTAAATTCCCTACAAAAAAGGTCTAATTGAAAATTTTCGTCAGACAAGCCGTTTTTGAGTAATTAAGCTTAATAAATTGTTATTTTTCGTTAGTTACAAAATTCCAAATTAAAAAAGTAAAATCGAAGAAAAATAACAATTTATTAAGCTTAAATAATTAATATACATAAAAGGACTATGGCTCGTTGAAATCCTAAGCTTAATGATTTACAACTACCAACCATTCTCGTGTGCGTACTGTTGGCAGGAAAGCAGGGGACTAAGATTTTTCAGCCATGTCCGAACCACTAAGATGTACAATACTTTCCAGTCATTATATCGAAGTTGCACTTTAGAAAGTCGAGGATTTAAAATTTTCCCACTCTTATGACTCGTCTTTAAGCTCTTTGTGCTGCCACCAAAAATACCTTCATCAGCAGACATCACTGAAAACAAGAATTTACGTAATGACGATAAGTTTCCCGAGTTGAATAACGAATTTCGAAATACATAACCAATACAATACATAAACTGTTGTCAAAAGCTATCCTTCCGTAGCAATTTCTTCTTAAAAATGTTACTAAGCCAAAATTTTTACGTTCTCAGAGCTAAGACAGTGTTTGACCTTGGTTTTATATTCCTCAACAAAATTGCTATGTTATGCTTTTGAAATAGCGGGGGCAAAATTTGTATTTGGGTTTTGAATTTCGGAACATTTTTTTTTACAAAATATTTCCTTGACGAACTGGCAAATAATTTGACGCCTACAATAGCTTAAAGTACATCATTAGCTGAAAAGCGATAATAGATTTTTGGAGCCCTCTATGTAAATAGTGATGAACATAAAAAATGTTACCGAAGGCAATTACCAGGATACAAGCTCAGTTGATGCACTATTTCTTCGTTACACCATCAGAAGTTCCTAAAGTATTTCTTAGACATTAATTTCATCTAATTAATTTTGTGTTTAATTTGAATCCGACACAAAAAATTGAATACCCTGTCAAATTTTAATTATTTATGTCAAATCTCATTATTCGGTTTGAGTCTAAATAAAATGTTCAAGATTTCATAAAGTTTTTACTTAAAATATAATTCACAGATTTTTTTTGAATATAAAATGATATGGGGAAGTTTTGTTCAAATCGAATTTGGGGTTAGTTGGGCGGTAATACAATCTCATGTGATAAAAATTGACAAAATTTCAGTTATAAGTTTTGAAAAGTATTTGAAAGTTAAAATTTGTGAGTTGTAATACGACTGGTGGTAGTACCGTTTGAATTGTGGAATTAAAGTAATAAAGTAAAGTAAAGTAATAATAAATTAATAGTAAAATAATAGATTTGGTGATTTGAGATTGAATTACTGCGACTCCATATTTCTCGATGTTCAAAAATCAAAAATTATTTTTTTTTTAATTTAATTTAAACTTTAAAAAAAAAAAAGACGATAGATGAAATGAAAAATTAACGGACAGTGGGACAATTTCAGACAGATTGCTATCAACGCAGTAATAAATTTAAGAACTTCTTACAATATTTTGCATCTGTTTTATTTATTTACATAAGTCAATATAACCTATACAAAAGTCCGTGTGAGCACAATTTTTATAGTTTTAGGGAATATCAATAAGAATTCGTCTGCATTAATTTAAATGATTCATTGCATCTACCAAACAATATTGTTCCTTAGCCCTAGATCTGATATTTTATTTCAACATTTTGGTCTTGAAAATTGTTACATGCGTTCTGAATCTGAATCTTTCAATTATGAGAATCTTGGCATTTTGATGGATCTTCGACAATTGAATAACAAGAGTTGATCATCTTTCTTGCTTTTGAATAAAAGTTTTTGCTAAAAGAAAAATCTAATAAATAAATAAATATTTTAAAGAAACATACATACATATCACTGAAAAAAATTTTGTAAATTCTTTTTATGAATGGCGAAATTTTATCAGCCAAAATCATTAATTTTTAAGGAATATTCATATAAATAATGCACGAATTCATAAAAATTAATTTTTGTTTTATGACCAAGTCATGATTTTCATGAAAAACCATTCCTAAAATCCAAAGCAATAGAATTGTTGTTGGAAAATCAAATTATAATATTTTACATTTAAAATATGAACTATTCATACAAATTTTATTTTAAAGTTTTATGAAAAATTTCTTAAAATGCTTACAACTGTTCTTATATTGCAGGAACAAACTGACTAATTAGGTATATGAAACCACATTCATCCATGAAAAATAACTTTAAATTCTTGAAACTATACATTTTTTACATGCAAAATATCATAAAATGCATGAAACCCCATGCATAAACATTTTTTTTATTTGCCAGTTCCAAGCAGGAAACTTTACATTTGAAATATGAACAATTCATACAAAATTTAATATGAAGCTGTATGAAAGATTACTTAAAATGTATGTAACTTTTCATTTGTTACATGCAACATATTTTTCAATGCATGAGTAACGAACATTTTAAGGAAAATTGCTTTAAATGCTTGAATCCATTCATTTGAATGCAAAAATAGGAGGGCTAAAATTCTCAAGAAAACGTTTGACAAATATGGCTAGATGAATAAATCGACGGATTGTGAATTCGCGTACGCATTCATCAAACATACTGTTAAACATCACTTCCTTCCTTTGTGAATGTAATACAATTAAATGCGTATTAGAAAATATTAACTTTAATAAAGACATAATACAATTATTTAAAAAGAAAACCAATTTAATGCGGCTATGAAAGTGCCGTTATAGAAATCTGGTGTTTTAAGAACAAATTCATATAAAACTAGCCGCCCGTGCTCGCGTTGCTAACTACGAATATTTTTTTTTTTTTAATTGTGAATCTAAACCATTCTCAGATCCCCTTGAACACACACAACAAATTTCATCAAAATCGGTCCAGTCGTTTAAGAGAAGTTCAGTGACATACACACTCACAGAAGAATTATATATATTAAGATAAGAATAATTTGGTGTTTTAAGAACTAATTCATACAAAATAAGATTAATTTCATATTTTGCATGACTAACACTTCAATTTTAGGAACAGTTTGATTTTGCCCACTATTGTGAAAGAATTTATTCCTGAATCGTAGGAATTTTTTTATTAACTGCAAGCTCATTACTTGCAATTTATGGAATATTTCTTTAAAGTGCAAAATATTACCGTTATACACCTATGGCTGTAGTCTGGTGTTTTAAGAACTTATTCATAAAAAAAGGAACATTTTCATGTTTTGTATGACTGATTCTTTAATAGTAGGAAATATGTCATAAGCTTTGCGGTTACTTCATGCAATATACTTGTAATATCATATCAAGAGTTCATTTCTTGTTTGATATTACCAGTGTTAAAACGTGATTTTCCAAAGTTCCCAAAAAGTTTATTTTAAAAATATGTATAAATTTTTCAAAGTGTTGCGCATTGTGGACGACGTTAAATTTATTCAACTACTTGATTTATAAAATTTGTAAGTATTTAGTCTATAGGTAGCGAATATTTTTCATAAATTCGTTATATAATATTATTTAATTTTTCTAGATAAAAATGGATTTTGGTGTGTTGTTTGGAAATCGCTCAGGGATTGTCAGCAGATGGACAAATCAAGCCATCCGACTTAATCAATTTTTTCTACAAGTAAAACATTTAAGGGACAAGGAGATCAAGGCAATGCTGAAAAAAATAGATGAAGCAGATGTCAAAGTGGTAATTTTATTTTTCTTAGTTCATATATATTTATTTCAAAACACATTAAACGTTAACATTAAACTATCATTTTTGATTGCCAAAATTGCTTTTGTTTTAATGATTACTTTAAGAAAACCACGTTTAATATCCTTGATTAATTGACTTTGTATTTTTATTTTTGTTTTTGATAATGCTACAGTGAAATTAATGTGGTATCTGGGTAGAATGTTATTCGCCGAAATAATTTTTTCGAAATGTTTTTCGACTGTCGGACACCCTGTATATTTTATTTATATGTTGTACGCAAGAATTTGATATTCAAAAATAAATTCAATAAATAATTGTTCTATTTTTAAATATTTTTCTTTTCTTTAAGTTTTCAGGTGTACCATTTTCTTGAAAATAATTTGTGATCGGGGCTTTTGTATTTCAGGAGGACGTGCACGTATAATTATTTTTTCTTAACACGAATAGAAATCATTGGAAAAAAAAGTAAAAATTTATTAGTCTTATGAAAAAATAGCTAAGGTTCCATAATTTCTTACATAAAACTAATTAAAAGATTCATACTAATATAAGAAAAGTTGCATTAAATTAATGATTGTTTCATTATTAAAAAAGAAACTTTTCTTACAATTATTGTAAGCGAATGATTAAAATCATTGAAAATAAAACTATCATTCATTCAATCAATGAAAAACGTCATACATCTTAGGAAACTTTTCCTATAACAAGTGTCAGAGTTTTTAAACTAATGAATAAAATCATTGAAAACACAGACCGATTTCATAAAATTAATGAATTCTATGAATTTTTACATACATTGTATGAAATTTTAAGAACAATAAACATGATTTTCATGATTTTTTACATTAAAACAGTGGATCTATTCCTTCAATTTATGTCAGAAGGTCATAAAATAAATGAAAAATATAGTAACATTGAATGACAAAATACATGAAATTAATGCAAAACATTATGAATTTCATGTTTACATACTTACATCGAATGAAATAGTTCATATGTTTTGTGAATTATCGAGAGATTTTTTTAATGACTTCCAATCATTAATTTAATGCAGAAATCAATAATTTTAAGAACCTTTTACAGTCGTAGGAACAAATTCATAAAACGTATGTCCAGGGTTTCTTTTTTTTAATGAACTCGATTCTTGGCCCGTTTTTAATGAAGTTTTTCTTTAAAAACATGCAGTTTTTCATTCGGATCATGTACCTTTTTGGTTCAGTGATATAGGTCGTACATTGCACTAAGTCACTTTATAGTAATCGGATAGGCACACGCAGGTACCTGTGTTTAACTCTTCAGAGTCTTCGTCTTAAACGTGGTATTAAATATTATATGTTTTGAAATCTTCCTTGGATTATTCCGTCGACTAATTTAAAGCAATATTTGTATCCTTATTTTTGTTGTCTGGCAGCAAGGGTTTTGTTTTCCGGAAACAAAATTCTTTCCAAAAAATTGTTTGCAACAAATTTATATTTATTTTTTGTAAAACAAATAAATTTTTAGTTACGAGTTTTTTCCGAACTTGAAATTTCTCAATTGTCAATAATATAATTATGTTTTGAACTTCTTAAATGGGCGACTAGGTCTACTATTTTTGAAACACATTTTCTAACTAAATTCATAAAAAAGCGCTACGGGACACGATATGTTTGCCAGGGTTTGTCTTGGCCATTTAAAAAAATAGAATAGCGTTTTCTTCAAGACGGTGGTTGTGCCTCTAATTTATTTTTATTTCATACTGGATTCTGGTACAGGATTTTCTGTTTTTACTTCCCTACCCTTTCTAAAATCCTAAACCTCTTAATCTTAAGAGCAAACACGTGTGACCCCGTAATGTATGTATTTTTTTTTTTTAGAAAACTTGACCCAGCCACTAAAGGCCTTTTAGAAAGAAAATTCAAGTATGCATATCTTTCAGTTAGTTAAGAAAGGAATCCAATATTGTGTATGTGTGGTTTTCATAAAGTTTACCAAAAGACTATCATCGACATCATAACAAAATATAATTAAATTTTCACAAAATATTTTGTGATTAAATGAATTGATTCAAATTGAATTGTGTGAAACCCTTTTCTTATGAAAACATTCTTCATCAAGATTATACGTATGTATATTATTCGATTTGTCATGTATGTACATAATGTTGTTCTCTAGAATTTTCTTGAACCCAATTTGCGGTTATCATATTTCGTTTAAGATGAAAATCAAATTTTCCCGAATTAACTTGAATTCCCAAAACACATCTTCCTATTTCAACAAAAACCGCAAGACAAAGAGGTTTAAGTAGATACATGCTTGACCAAAATAGGTAAACGAAAAATAAAACAAAATTCCTACGAAATCCGATGTTTACTCGAAACAAGGACATCCGAAACGCATCTTCTACTTATAAGACAACTTAAATTTCACCTGCTGAATAGCATTCACGTTTTTGTACAGGGTGATCCAGTTTTAACTGAAAAACTTACTCAAATTTGCAACATTACTGAGAAAGCTTACTTTTTCTGGAAAATAAATTTCACTACGTGTTGATGTTCAAGTAGCTTTTACAAATAATTCACTGATTTCCTAATCAAAGCTTAAGATCAACAAGGACGCAAAATCTGATGGCTTTATAGCTGATTTCTTCAAATACAATTGATGTTTTGGTAAAATAAATGCATCAAATCATCCACCTAGTACCTATGTGTCGAAGAAAGCTTTCCGAATGACTTGACGACTTGAATGACGACCCATATACAAAATGCACGGCTGGGTCGCACGGACCTGCTTCTATGTAATTGACTATAGGAATTTTAAAATATTACAGAAATATTACAGAAAACTGTTTATAAGTATACATTTTATTTTTTAAATTCTATTAGTAGTAAGAAATAGAAACAGAATGCTATGCAAATATGATTTTATGCAAGAACAAAAATTATAAGTGGTTTCTTAAAAAAATAAGCTTTTATATAAAAAATTTGTAAAACATTTTTAAGAAAAAATTTTGGTACGCCAATTTAAATTTTTTAAATTAAATTTACCAACCAAATATTAAAAAATATTGAAATGCAATGTTTTTTAAAAATTTTAGAAGCTTCTTTATAAAAAATTTCATTAAAATCCGTTGTGCCGATAATGAGACATTCAAAATTCAAAAAAATCGTTCTATGGTAGGTACAGTCAGCAATATCTTGATTTCAATTTTTTTTAAATTATATATCGTAAAAATTAATCAGAAGAAAAAAAATGTAAGCAATTTAAGCGTTTTCGAGAAAAATACGATTTTCGAAAACCATTTTTTAACATTTGTATGGAGGGTACCGTTATTTTTAGGTAAAATAAAATCTTTTTTCTTACATGTTGTAATATGTAGTAAGAAACTTTTATTTATCAAGTTTTAAAAAAAATTTAAAAAAATTTGAAAATCCAAACAAAAATTTTAGAAAATTTGAATACCCAATAATATTTTAACTGCTGGGAAGCTTTAGCATTAAAAACTGATCAAAATCAGTTGTACCGTTTCTGAGAAAATAAAAAACCAAAAAAATGGTTGCAAGGGGGGTACCAAAAATAACAATTTTTTGAAATTATTTCTTCAACCATTTTTGTGGGACAATTTTTGAAAAAAAAAAATGTAAAATTTCGAAAAAAAATCGTACAGCAGGTATCGTTATTTTCGGTCTTAAAAAAAAGAAAAAAACGTATGGGGGGAAAAAATTAAAAATACTCTACCAAGTTTAGACATACAGACAGACAGACAGAATTGCGAGACCCACTTTTTTAGTCTTCGCTATCGTCGTAATGTCAACTTTGATCAAAATCTCGACTTTAGTTTTTTTCCGAATGCATAACTTGCCTTATAGTATCTACCTACAAGTCGCAAGTAAAAATGTGATCCTGTATCATGCAAGAGATATCGATTGTTTTTCAGCTAAACGTGGGACAAACGAGTATTAAGACCCTGTCCAATGTGCTGTGTGAGTGTCTTGAGCGTTCTGCAACACTATTGTCGACGATTAGCAGTGTATGGATTCTGGCCTAGATTGGCCTTAGAATAGAGTTTCACATTTTAGAAAATCCTCAAAAAGAACAACGAAGTAGAGACTCACCCTCTTTTCATGAACTGATCAAATGTCAAACTTAGAGTAGTGCACACGTGTTTGCTAGCTGCGGCAAAATTATAATTTATTTTAATTTTTTAATTTAATTGCAACTTGATCACAATCATCGACAATTTTATACTTTTTTAGTGCTGATATTCATTGTGCTTTTTAATTCGTTTATTCTATCCTGAACATAAATAATTATGTCCACCTCAAACGATGACTTAGCAAAAATGATTGACAAATTGCAGTTATCAATGGACAGCCAATTAATTGGATTAAAACAAGAAGTGCGTGAATTTAAAATTCTTTTCAACAACAACCTTGCAGTTTTAAATAAAAAAGTTGATAATTTTACAAATAATTTTGATAGCGAATTGGTTGCCCTTAAAAGTAAAGTTAATGAAAAAGTCTCAACCAAGGAATACCAGAATGACTCAACTTTCTTGAACGCTAAATTAAACAAACTTGAAAATGAAGTGCGTAAAGGTGACCTTATTTTAACAGGGATTCCTGAAAGTCAAAATGAAAATCTCAAAAACATTCTCATTAAAATTTGTAATTTAACAACATACTCTTTGCAATCATGTGATGTTTTCCGCCTAAGAAAAAACAATAAATCTCAAGGGGATTACGGTGGCAGAAACACATCATTGGACAAAATAAATGCACCTGTTGTGGTCAAGCTGCACTGTCAAAGCGAGCGAATTCAGTTCCTTAAATTATTTTTCGCTGTTGCTCCAGTCACGCTTGATAAAATTGGATTCACCTCTAAACGTGCTATTGGAGCATTTGAATGTCTTTCTGGTGGAGCCCTTTTTGTTCGTAAAGCTGCCATGAAATTGAAGGAAGAAAAAAAAATTCATTCAGTCCAATCATTCAATGGTATTGTTGCTGTTAAAGTTGGTCCGACTGACCATTATATAAAAATAAGCTGTGTGGATGATTTAGATCGGGTGCTTGATGCTGCTGTTGGTGCAAGTGCTACAAACGTGAAAGTTTAAAAAGTAAACAGAAGAAAACGATAAGAATAAAAAAAAAAAAAAAACAATTGTATTTTTATAATCTTCATGAAAATATTTGTAAATATTAAAATATCTTTGAATTTATTGAGAATGCTTCTATTCGTCTGTCTGGTGGTGGTTTCTTTTTTTGAGTTTGTTGCTGTCATTAATTATTTTCTATCCAATGAGTAGTAATAACAATAACAATATTGTTCCAGCTGGCACGGACGTAGTTAACCTGGGTAATGCAATGATGAATATTTTCTCATTACGCTCACCTGGATTAAAAGTTTGTCATATAAATGTTCGGAGTGTTTTATCGAAAATTGACCAATTAAGAGTAATGTTTCAATCAATGACAACTGATGTAATTTGTTTATCTGAAACATGGCTTATGAATAATCCTAAAAATAAAGTTGAAGATTGGGAATTGAGGATAAAAGGCTATCGATTATTTAGGTGTGATAGTGATGTTTGTTGTTCAGGTGTCTTGATTTATGTTCGGGAAGGGATTCGGGCTGTTTGCATAGATTTCTTAAAACACAGTGACATCCAGTGTTTGCTTATTGAAATCACATTACCTCATGAAAAAGTTTTAGTTAATTGTATTTACAGGCATCCAGGTCGTTTTCCATTTGATGAATTTGAATCATTTCTTTCAAGACATTGTGCTCGTTATGAAAATATTATTTTATGTGGTGATTTAAACGTTGATGTAAGTTTACCAACATCTTCATCCAATCTCTTGCATAACGTTTTCGATTCGTATGGATTAGAAATAGTGAGCTACTTTCCAACGAGATTCACATTGACAAGTGCAACAGCTATCGACCTATTTGTCGTTTCAAACAAAAATAAAGTTTCTTTCTTCAATCAAACTCATGGAGTTGCAGATCATGATTTGACGTTTTTAATTTACAATGTTGAGGTTGAAAGTTCTGATCGGAATAATTTAATTTTTTATCGAGATTTTAGTAGCATCAACATGGAAGAGCTATCTCTGGAAGTCTCAATCATTGATTGGCATATTTTTAGGATTTCTGCTATTGATTTTAAAGTTGATTTCTTAACAAATTTATTAAAATATTTGTATGATAAATATGTTCCGATTAAGACGAAAATCTCTTGCAATAACTGCCCCTGGTTTACAAAAGCCATCAATAATTTAATAATTGAAAGAAACTTCTTATATAGGGTGTATAAAAATTCAAGATCAAGAACTGATTGGGAACGTTATGCAGTATGTAGGAATAGAGTAGTAAAAGCTATTAAGGATTCGAAGAAAAAATTTTACCATAACAAATTAGACACTTCAAGAAATTCTACCAAAATTTTGTGGAATAATTTAAAGAATCTAGGTGCTATTGGGAAACCTACTCTTGAATATTGTGAAAATCTTAATTTTGTTAACAGCTTGAATAATTTTTTTGCTTTGAATGTTGGTAACAATAACCCTCAAGTAAATCTGTCTTCCTCTTCGAATATAACTGACGGATCATTTTCATTTAATTGTGTGACTATTGAAGAATGCTTTGCGTCTATTATTTCAATTAAGTCAAATGCGATTGGGACGGATGGAATTTCTCCCAAATTCATTCGATTGCTGCTCCCTGCAATCATTCCAAGAGTAACCAATATATACAATGAATGTTTGACTAAGTCAATTTTTCCAAGCCCTTGGAAAATTGCAAAAGTCATTCCTCTTCAGAAAAAAACAGGATGTAATGATCTGTCGAATTTTAGACCTATAAGTATTCTTCCTCTTCTTTCTAAGGGCTTGGAAAAATTGATGTTCAATCAGCTCTTGGATTTCATTGAGTCTCAGAATCTCCTGTCACCTCTTCAATCGGGGTTTCGGAGGAGACACAGTTGTATTTCTGCTGTTTTAAAAGTACAGGATGACATTCGGGTTGCATTGAATGCTGACAAAGTATCGATATTAAGTTTACTTGATTTTTCTAATGCTTTTGGGTCAGTTAACCACTCGATTTTACTTCATAAATTAAAACATCAATTTGATTTTTCTTCTTCTGCCCTTAAGTTAATTCGAAGTTATCTGACAACGCGTAGACAAGCCGTTTTCATTGGAACCTTGGTTTCTGACTTGGTAGATCTGAAAGTGGGTGTCCCTCAAGGATCTTTGTTGGGACCTCTTCTTTTTAGCATGTTTATTAATGATGTTGTTAATACTATTAAATACAGCAGATACCACCTTTATGCTGACGATCTACAGATCTATTCGTCTTTTCCTCTGGGCATTCTAGAAGATGCATCAAGCAATATAAATTATGACTTAAACAGTATACATGAATGGGCAGTTAGAAATTATTTAGTTTTGAACCCAGTAAAATCGCAAAGCATAATTATATACAAAAAATGTCTGGATGATTCTTATTTTCCACAATTAATTTTAAATGGTCATGTGATTCCTTTCAGCTCTACAGTAAAAAATTTAGGTTTTATTTTTAACAAAACTCTCACCTGGAATGATCATGTAAAAACTGTAATAAGAAAGATTTACGGAGGTCTTAGACGCTTGTGGAGAATTTCATTCTACATTCCGAAAACTACAAGATTGATGCTGGTCAAAACATTGTTGGCCCCAATAATAACATACGGTTCTCCTATTTATGGTGGGATGGATTCAATAAGCAAACAAAAATTAAATGTAGCTTTCAACTCATGCATTCGTTTCATTCATTCGTTAAGAAGGTTTGACCATGTATCACATCTGTCGCACTGTGTTTTTGGTGTTTCATTAATGTCACATTTCACCATCGAAATTTGCAAATTCATCTTTAAATTAATAAGAACTCAAACCCCCACCTATTTATACGAGAAACTTGTATTTTCAACTTCTTCGCGCACAAATAATATTAATATTCCAGGCAGTTCAACATTGCAGACACGCAGGTCGTTCTTCATAATTGGTGCCAGAATTTGGAACAATTTACCTACTTCTTATAAAACAATTATAAATATTAACAATTTTATCTCCTCTATAAGAAACCATCTACAGAACCCAGACGAAGCGTTGCATTTTCACTCTTTATTTGTTCAATAATTAGTTAAATTTTTTTCTCTTTTAATTTTCTTTACTTTTTTCTTTTAAAAATTTTAAAATTATTTAAAATTTAAAATTATTTAATTTCTGAAAAATGATTGTTATAAAATGTTTGATTTTGTATTAATATCTTTTTTATATTTTGAATTTTTTAATACATACATATAAATATGTATGTTAAATGTAATTCCTAAATGTACATAAATGTATATATTTTTAAGCCACAAATGAGATCCTATCTCAAGGCTTGTTAAATAAATAAAAATGAAATGAAATGAAATGAAAACTTCAAAGTCGCAACTGACAGATTTATTCGTCGGCAGCTCTATACGGCGACGGTCAAACTAGAGACCTTAGAAAAGCAGATTCAACTGTGCCGAGTAGCACAGGGTTTCGGCAAGACGGTGAAATATCACGAAACTTCTTCAATTAAGTTTTGGAACAGATAAAGTGCAGGAAAATAAATTAGTATAAAACTCCTCATTCGTAAGACGATATGCACATTTTACAAAGCCCTTATGAGGACTGGCACTTCGTGCGAAGACGAGTGTTGCGCGATTGGCAGAAAAGGAGTGTTGATACCTGCTTCTTTCGAATGATATTCTGGAGGAGAAGACACAACCCCGAACTGTAAGAAGATGTTAACTTTGAATGCAAAACCCGTCAACTATGTTTATAGACTTGGCCACATCGAGCGAATGAACAACAATGCTTCAGGCAGTAGGGTCAAGAGATCCCAGCACCGGGTTCAAAGCTCGTAGTAAGTAAAAAGGAAAGACCAAGCCATGGGGAAAGACAAAACGCTTGACGCAGATGTTTGGGTCCAAATAGGATGGGAAGCCGCCAGCTGTGTTTCATGCAACGACAATTCATCCATCCGAAGCCACTTAAAGAATTAGTAATTTCGGACCGAATGAGGATGAGGCCATACAATTTGCAATCAATTTTCGCTCTTTTTACCTGTTGGACATTTAACACCCGGAAACATTTACTACCTTTGAATTGGTACGTATTTTTCCAAAAGAATTTCATAAAGTTAAAGGGTAAATAAGAAACGACAATTGGAATTTCCCAAATAATGAACACTTGGAAGCGGCCATTGCGAATATTTCGTTGCAGGAGTTAACATGCGCGATTTTTTAAAACTTTTGCTAAGAATATTTTTTTACTTAATTTGAAACACAAATAGGTTCAGGAAAGTCGTTGACAGGGATAGGGGTGGCCGTGGCGCGATGGTTGTGTGCTCGCCTGTCAACCTCAATATCACAGGTTCGATCCCTGCAGTCGTCTATGTCGTTTTAATTCCATTAAAAACCTTCTAAAATTGTCATCAATGGGCTGCTGGTTTACTCATTACATGTTGCTCAGGCATAACACTAACAACATGTGATTGAGTTAAACTAGTATGCCCAACAAGGATGAAAAACGAATAAAATAATGCGAATTATAAGGGACATAGAAATAAGACACGGAAATTCTCCGCTTTAGTTCAGCCGCCATCCCTGGAGATAAAAAATCTGAGACAACCACCTTCAGTCTCAGAACATCGTGCCACACATCTTTCCTATCCTTCTTTCTCTTCCGTAACTTCACGCCCACGCTGTGTTGAAACATTAAAAGGGTAATCATAATCCCTTGAGCGTGAGTAGATTATAAAAAAAACAAAAAAAAAAAAAAAAAAAAAAAAATAGATGCGTTCAAGGATTTAAGACTCTCAAGTTGAGAAATAGCAAGAAGGCTTAAAAGAAGTAAGACTGTTGTAAACAGTTATCTACCGGATCGACACAAATATGGGAAGTAATTATGTAGGTTAATTATTTATTATGTAGATATTTATAAAAATATATATATTCTATCAACCATTTCTGCAGGTACCTACTTGACGGACTAGGTATACTAGGACTGACAAATTCTTGAAGAACATATTTTCATTTTTACAGAACCAGAATTCATTTTCTTAGGCCATATAACTGCTTAATCAGGTACAGAAGAGAAATAAGTAACTCAATGCTCAATTTCTTTAAAGAAAAGGGATTCGATTTGAAAAAAATTCCTTGCATTGGATGTGACAGCACTGCAACCAATACTGGCTATAAAGGAGGGATAATTTGCTATTAGAAATGGAAATAGGTCGACCATTACAGTGCTTACTTCATGCTAATGAATTTCCACTACGACATCTCTTCACGAAGTTAGATGGATCTACTTCGAGTCCTCGTGAATATTCAGGCCCTATCGGTAAGTCATTATCCGATTTCCAACTTATTGATGTTGCTGAATTTTCACCTGTGACCCGAAATGTTTCTGAAATCGAGCAAGAAATCGTAGATCAATTGAGTACTGAACAAAAATATCTTTTCGAAACGTGTGGAGCTATAAAAACAGGTTACTTTTCTCCAGCACTAGCAAATCGACAGCCTGTAGAAATGGCACATTCAACATGGGTCACAACAGCAAACAGAATCCTTCGACTTATCTGAAAACTTAAAATTCTTCTGGAGTATATCATGAAAGTGTATGCACTAGTGTGGTTTTAGATAAGAAACAAACCCTTATTGATAGATGGCCCGCAACATGTTTTCGAACTCATCTCTTTTCAAGATGGCGGCCAGACAAACTCAAATCAATAGTTGTTGATCCTGTATTGAAAGAAATGCTTTCTTCGCACATCCTGAAAACGTTTTAGCATCAATGCTCTTCGACGAAAGCTTATCTATGTCAGAAAGCTTGCTCTAAAACGAATTTTAAAAGCTAGGAAAACCCATACATCAAACCGAATATTTAAGCCACAAACATTAAATTTAAAGCTGCGGACTACATGGACATAATGTTTTGGAATGAATCTCAAATTACTCCACCACTTTACCTAGATGAATTGACTGATGATGAACTTCCATTGCTGGTGGAAAAGAACTGAAAATATCAGAATTTCTTTGTCGCTCGCAAAGTGTCGAAAGATGCATCAAATCTGTGACCGAAGCAAGTCAATGTGTTATTGGAGCAAAGTCGAGAGCAGGACTCATAAGAAATAAAATAGAATCACGAAGCAAAATGCCCTCTTTTAATTTCAAAAGTCAATTTTCAATGTAATTTTTTTTACGTTTTCTTAACTTTTCAAACTTTTTTGCAATAACAATAGGTATATTTATTTAATTTTTGAAGTCCTCTCGTGAACTTTTTTTTATATTTTTCAAAGACACTTATAAAATATTTATTACTTAATCTTAACTTTTATTAAATAAATCAAGTCAATGAATTAGAATAAAAAAAAGAATACAAAAATATTTTGTCTTACTTTATTTCAAGATCTTTAAGCCACGGTAGAGCCCCAAAAGTTATGTCTTAATCAAAAAGTAAGTACATATTCAGAATCTACTCGTTAATACGCAACTTTTGATACCCCTTTCGATAAAAAATTCGAGATTTTTTTTTTCATGCAACGACAGGATATGCTAATGCACCCATCTACACTTCCTGGGTTGTTAGAGGTTGGATTCAATCAGAAAACTTAGATCTTTTGCCATGGCCGCCCTGTTCACCGGACTTAAACATATTCGTAAAGTTTTTTTTGAAGGCGGCAGACAATTTAAAGTCAAGGACACCTTAATCGAAGTTATTCGTGATGTCTGCGACCAAATTTCCTATGACTATTAAAAAAAAAAACTGTATGACTCTATTCAAAACCGTCTCATAGAAATCATATTCCAAGTACGGTATTCGATCAGACCCACAAACTTTTCACTTGAAAAGTTCAATATGAACGGTAGCACAGTATAATTTTTAGTACTAAGATTTATTGGTATTTAAAAATATACAATTTTTCTATCAATAACGCCAGTTTTTCATAAGGATATCAAAAATATCGTCTCCAGTTTTTTGTTTATTTAGAGAAGTTGAGTTTAAAAAAATATTGAACCAAAAAAAAACACAAGTAAATCTCCTTAAGCCAAATAACAGGGTCAAATGGTCCTCCCCACCACACCAAGTTGTACTGGTCTGACCTGACCTACCAGTGCTAGAGAAGTTTTCCGGCTAAGATTGGAATCATCCTGTATAAACTGTAAGAAGATAACTTCTCATATTGAACCGATGGGCATGATGATGATAACAACTATGATGACGATGATAACCTCGGGCTACATTAAACTAATCCAAGTGAATGAACGACAAACTAACTATACAAGGATGAAAATCCCTTGAATCCTTCGGAGACACACACATCTAAACCTGCATAGAAATATTGAAGTGTTATAGGTATAACAATACATTGGCACTCGCTCGCATGTACAAACTACGGTAACGATTGTACAGTGTACACCCTGAGCTCAAGTCCCTACAAAGGTATAGGTATACTGTATATAGCCACATTTAGATGGATAGTAAGCAATAAAGGATGAAAAGGAAACCAGAAGGAAAATCGATAAACTAAATAATATACGAAGGCAAAACAATTTTTTTTCCTCCCCAATTCAATATTGTAGTGCAGGAAGGATTTTTTTTTCTCTTCTAGGCCCTTTGCTATGCCACAAACCATCAGTGCCGTACATTCAGGATAGTCAGTCGATGGCAGTGTGGGTGGACGAACAAAACAGGCAGTTGACTTTACGTGCAAATAATAAAACATTGAGTATGAGCCTTGATTGATGCGATTGTCAATGTATAAGGACCACAAATGTATAGCGAATAGGAAAACGAGATGCTGGGAAACTTTTTTTTATGTCTCCCTGTTCGAAGGTGATTTTTAGAGGTTTATTGCTTTTTTCTATACCCCCTAGCCCTTAGGCCGGTTGAGTTAACAAAAACAAAAAAAAAAACAAAAAAAAAACTTTGAGAACTGTCCTGTTTACTTGATTTTCTATCTGTCTATATCCTTTGTCTGGTAGTTCAAGAAAGTTAGACAGATGAATTGTTTATAAGTTTCTGACATTTCTTGTATCCTTCCGATTTTGTTTTGGAGAAGTTAAGTTACCTCGTTTAAAGGAAAATGTAATCCAATCATTGTTGATGGAGATGGAACTTACCTGAAAGAGAGAAAAAAGAGAAAAGAAAATATTTAGGTTAAGAGGAAAAGATATTGTATATGCGAAGAGTGTAAAGTAAACATTAAAGTAATGAAAAATATCTATGCATAAAATAGTTTTACTATCGAGTTCTTGTTTAAGTTTATTTTAGGAAATCAAGAACTTAGCTTATGTACATACCATATCCTTTCTTTGTATAAGGGCACACATACCCCTTTTAAGTGAAACTTTATATATTGGAATTTTTGTTTAAGAACAACCTTCGAATTCATAGAGATAAAGAACGAACTATAGGTGAACTGTCGTATTTGATAAGAATGACAGTTGCACAACAAATTTTTAAGTCTATTGATACCAAATTTTCAACGGTACCTATTGTATAGTGAATCAACTGAATCTCTCAATTTAACAGTACCACCAAAGTTGGGCCCAAGGGTTAACGGATGGACATTCTCTGAAGCGCTTAGGACTAATATACCCTTAAAAGATTACAGCCAGATCAGAAGGAGTACAGATTTATTACAACGTCGAAGGAAAGCGTTTAGCAGTTTTTTTTTTTGAATATTTGGTCATTTCATGCAAGTTGTTCTGTGAAAAATGTAAAGGGTCTTAGGCTCGATTCAAAATGTTTTTTAGGGGTGAACTGCCTGTTTGGAGGAACTGACGAATCCTCCAAGAGAATCTCTTGTCGTGAAAAGTGCTCCTCATAAACTGTAAGTCGGAAGAAATTTTGTTGGCCCCCTCTATTCCTGGTAACTTGCACACAGAAATGGTTAGGCCTTGTTAATCTCTGGGTTCTGCTTTTCTAAGAGCTATTGCACAACCAAGTTTAAAGCAGTTTCAATCAAAGATCATGGATAATATGACAAATTGAATCGGAGATAAAACTAAGGTCTGTGGCACGCCAGCATTAATTTTATGAATAACAATATTAAAACCATCCAATCAATATAACTTGTTAGAAGCGGTAATTTCTAATCCATACAAGAAGAGATTCATCAATACCAAACGCACGCATTTTCAATAAGAGAGCTTGATGCAAAACTCTATCAAATTCCTTTGAAATATCAAGTGAAATAATTTTTTTCTCCAAAATGATGTAAAGATTTGTGCCACTATTTGGTAAGATCAACCACAGATCATCAGTGGACATAATTGCTACGAAAACCATACTGCAGTCATTAAGAAGTTTTCGTGCTTCAAGAAATTTCTTGAACTGTAGGGACCTAAGTGCAATTGGATAATAGTTAAAGGCGGAGAAAGATTTGCCTTTTTTGGGACAGGCTGGATAAAGGATATTTTCCGTCCACTCTCAGTAGAATAGGATAGATGGAAAAACTTACGCAGTATTGAATAAGAACTTTTCAGAACAATGGGAGAGATACTGACCGGGCCAGAGGATTTGTGAATATCGAACAACTGCAAGAGTCCGAAAAAGATTTGTCCCATAAAATTGATTACGCTCTCAAGTACAGGAGGAGTCATGACACTATCTGGTAGCTTCGAACTAACAGCAAAACAGAGCTTCAGGCAAATTCGTGTTTTCTTGTGTACAGTGACGAGCAAAAGTGGTCAAATGTTTTCGCTTACTTGAAAAATTGATTTAAAGAAAGAGTTTTTAAAAGAATTAAAATCTTTTTTTTTATTTTTTTTTTCATTTTGTTTATTTAACTAAATTTTATTATTTATAAAAACTTTTTCAAAAAATAATATATTATACAAAACAAAAAATTTTCCATTAGTTTTTAGACTTGTTCAATTATGCACGTTTAAATTCAATGTTTTTTCTTTAGTATTTAGTCCATAAACCTTTATTTTTAATTACTTGGGAGCAACGCTTTGGCATACTTTCCACCAAATTATGAAGAAATTTCTCTGGAATATGGCCCCATTCCAGCTCCATTCGTAGCCAAAGCTCCTGAGTGTTTGATTGGTGATTTTTGTGCTGCCCCACCCATCGCTTCACAATTGACCATAAATTTTCAATTGGATTGAGGTTAGGGCTTTGTGCTGGCCATGATATCGTCGTAAATTGTTGATTTCTCAGCCATTCCGAGAAAATTTTTGACGTGTGTTTCGGATCTCCGTCTTGCTGAAAAGTTATTTCACAATCATTGAAGCCTGTTGATGCAGTAGAAGGTGATAAATTTGTCTTCAAAATGTCCAAATATTTTTCTTTGTTCATGATGCCATCGATTTTCACCAAAGGACCAACAGAGTTCTACGAAAAACAGTCCTAAGCCATCACCGAACCTCCTCCATGTTACACGGTCTTTTGAACTTCATGTTGTTGAAGTGGTTCTCTAGAACGTGACCAATAAAAAGATCTACCATCCGTTCCTATTCTATTGACATTCGTCTCGTCCGACCAAATGACTTTTTTCCATTGTTCAATGGTCCAGTGTTTGTGCTTTTTAGAAAAACTAACCTGGCTTTAATATTTTTCGCTGAAAGTAGAGGCTTCTTCGATTTCTCTTTAGCGTTTAACCCAATTCTTTTGAGTGCCCGGCATGCATTCCATTCACTAGCTGGCTTGTCTATATGTTTTGGGCTGCCTGCTTAGGTGTTTTGGACCCACAACTTCTCAACTCTCTTTCCATTCTTCTAGCTTCCAAATCAGAAAGTAGTCGTTTCCGTCCTATTTTCATTGGGGGGACATCAAATTTTTGGTTTTTTAATACTAAGCACAGAAGTTTTTGAAATTTTCAAAATTTTAGACACTTCACGCGATGATTCACCACTTTTTATTTAAAAAAAATAGTGCGGTCGACGGTGAATTTAAAATTTTTTTTTCATTTTGACAATAATCAGCTTTACACGTTTTTAAATGAATGATTTACCCACAACAAACTATCAACAAATAAAATTATCTTAACTGTTACTTGTTAAATAATAGTAAAACAAACAAAGCATACAATAGAGAGGAACATCTCTAAAGGAAAAAACGATGTTAAATCTCTTGAAACTAAAACGTGCATAATTGGACAAAACCAGGAAATTATTATTATTATTTTTTTTTGCATAATACATTATTTTTTGAAAATTTTACTATGCATAATAAATGTGAGTTAAATAAACAAAATAAAAAAAATAAAAAAAGATTTTAATTCTATTAAAAAATACCTTACTTAAATCAATTTTTCAAAAAAGCGAAATCATTTGACCACTTTTGCTCGTCACTATGTTGGAACCCAAGACGAAGTAGTTTTTCGTAAATTTTTTATAAACGTCCAAAATTGTTTATTACGAGTACCTTGAGGACGTTGTTATATTTTTTCTCATTAATTTTTGGTCGTGGAGAATTTTTTTTTCCAATACGATCCATATTAGCCTTTCTATTATTTACTTGCCATCTATAAGGTGACGGCCATGGCCATGGCTTGATAAGATTGAGTTGATCAATATCTGTAAGCTCTGTAATTATTATTACTTTAAAGATGAATAAAGCAATCTACTTAATCTAAATCTAAAAATCTATAAGTCTTTCTAGCTTGACTAAACTTATATCCCTTGGCAGGGATTTTGAGTAGGCTCGCCAACGAGCTGAGTCAAGTTGTTGAATGATTGTTTCCTCGCATTAAAGTTTTCTCACATGATAGTTTTCTCGATTGATAGTGTTCTTGTTAAATTAATAGTTGCACTTTTATAATAACACCAATTTTCATTAGCAATCTGATAGGTAGCTTAAGTCAGGAAAAGGCGTATGTCGAAGATCCAATGGAAAACAGAACAGCTCCAAAAGTTGAGGTCATCAAAATTCTCTTACAGCGTTACTTCGACAAGATTTAGTGATATTGGGATGACTGAAAGTTGAAAATCAACTTTCGGAAATCTGAAACTATACTGTTTAGGACTTCGTTGCGTGGAGCCTCAAGGGATACGAGAAAGAACTGGCGCAAGCTGGTGATCGTAGGGCCACTTGGACAGTCACTGACGAGTAAAAGTGTAGTAAAGTACATTGGCATCTGGTTGGATCAGTATTTGTATTTGAATAGATATATAAATGCTGCTCTTGCCAGGGCTAGGGGCCGGCTTGACACCAGAGTAAAGGTAATTTGGTAGATAGCCCTTATCCTACCGATGATTGCCTATGGGTGCCCGGTGTGGTTCAAAATTGCTCTATCTCAAATGGTAAAGATTCGCGTTTAAGACACTGCCAGAACCAGGTTCTATACAAAGGAGCCCACATAAACAGAATGGACAATCTTTTGGTAAAGCTGATTCGCGGTCACATTGCAAGAGCGATGTTTGCGACCAACAGATTAATTTTTGGTTCTTGCTACCCTAACAAAAAATACTATTAGAGTGTGCGTCTTAGCGGCTATATCCCACCCGCTGCATTTCTTTTCCTAAACAGTCAAGGTCCAAGATAGAATGGCGGTACCGCTAATCTACCACGTTTACCTTAGAGCTGTGTATAGGCGGCACCTTTGTGGTCGAGACGTCCTCGCACAAGATGGAGCATAGAGCCTTCGGCTCAGAAGGAATGTGTCCGATCGGGACAACGGAGACAGGATAAGGCAGGAGAACCAGTTCTGGTGGTTTAGCTGTAATATTGAAAGTTGACATCCATTTTTATTGTCTTGGCCGACTTACACAAATTTAAGTGTAGTCTTAGGTAAGGCAGTCAGGGTGGCACTACAATAAACAAAAGTCTTAGGTGAGGCAGTCAGGGTGGCACTTAAAAAACAAAAAAACTAATTCTCTTTAAAAAATTGTAGTAGATTTTGAAATGATTTAAGAAACTGAGCAGATTTTGACAGGATCAGAGTTTTAGTTAGGGTCTCTTGTCAATTTAATTTTTACTTGCGAAAAGCTACTATAGGTCAAGATCTGCATTTGGAAAAAAAATCGAAGATTTTGATCAAAGTTCATATTACGATGATAGCGAAGGCGAAAAAAGTGGGTCTGTCTCTCTGTATGTCTGAACCTCGATCTTCAGCCTAAGCTAATGGAGATATGTTCTTCAAACTCGATACTCAAGGGTTTTCGATGATTCCCTACAGGGCAAATCGAATTTTTTTTTTAGCTCCAAGACTATCGGTACCCCCATACACTCGTAATGCAAAATCTTTCTCATTAACGGCTCTAACGATTTTTACCGAATTTTTTAAGCCAGAGCCCGCTTAAATTTAAAATAATATTGTACATAAAAACATTTGAAAAAATATTTTTTTGGTTTTTTTTTTAAAAAATTATTTTTTGAAAAATCAATATCTTCAAAACGTGTGAACGATTATTTTTGAAATTATTTCCCAAAAGCTATAATACTAAATCCTTAAAATTGAAAACCCAAATTTTGTTCTTGAAATTTTTTAAAGAAATTTCTTATATAAGTTATTTTAATAATAAAACGATTTTGAGCTTTATTTTCATTAATTCATACTTTTTTGGAAATCAGTCGGCAATTTCATGTATTTGAACATTTTAATCTCATTAAATCCATGTTTTATATTTATTAAATGCATTTTAAATTAAAAAGTACTTTTACATAAGGGCAAGTTCGTGCGATCCAGTCGTGCATTTTCTTTTCTTTTTGTGTATCTGGTAAACTTGAACTGGTCTTGGGTTAACTTAACCTTATGACTCTTCAAAAACCACAGTGTTAATTTTTTAAAAATTGTATCTAATTGTTAATCTATACAACCTGAAAGCAGTGTTGATTTGACAATTCATATGTCTTCGCATTTCTACAAAAGAAAGTTTTAAAATCTTGTTAGTTAGACGCGTCTTAAGTTATCAACATGATAATTGATTGATTTCTGATTAATTTAACATGATTATATGATATTTTATCTAAAAGAGTGCAATCTTAAGTAAGGAAAGGAATATTAAAACTCTGGGACGAGGAGACCAATACGGAAACGATTCTAAAAGTTTTCGATATTACTTTGAGGCTATCCCTGTAATTCTCTTTGTTGAGTGAACCAAACAGACAAACTTAAAGTTTTTTGTAGAGTATAGAGAAAATTTGAATTTTTTAATTTAATTTGAATTACTTTTCTAATATAAATTTTTTTACGGTTCTCATTAAGAACTATATTCAAAGTTCACCCGGCTAACTTCAGACGACCAAATATTTTATCTGTAAATTTAATACGAGTATCTATTATTAAATAATTCGAATGTCCAAGCCATTGTTTTAAATTTTAAATTGCAATAAATTTAATTCATTCTCTATGGATGGTCAAAAATATAATAACATCCCTAAAGCCCATTACTTTAAAAAAAAATGTTCTGTCTGTCAATTTTTCTGTTAAATTGATGTTATAAAAAAATTTAAAAATAAAATAAACACAATGAATAACACATGCACACTCAAATGAATAAAAAATGACAACGAAAAACACTCAACAAAACAAAAAAAAATTAATTTAAATTTGATCATACACGTCCTTCTAAGAGGATTCAACTTGAATGTTTTATGCACTTGCACTCCGGTTTCACACACCCTGATGGATGTTAATTGTTTTTTTTTTTATTTTTTTTTTTTAGCTGATGTTGTCAGCTCATCGTTAGTTATTTAATTATTATTTGTCATATTTAATTTATTTTGTGTATTATTATTTTTTTTTAATGAATTTTATTTTATAACACAGATGTTGAATGCACAAGAGTATCCCACAACATAAGCTTGCAAAATTTCATATGTATTTTTTTTTGTCTAGTGCTATGAGATTATTAAACAATTTTTATATTTAATCTTTTTTGTTAATCAAACTTCTTTCCAAATTCATAATACCATTTTTGTTCGTATATTAGTCATAAAATTTAATGCATATGTCCATATGGCTCCGGCACATATGCACACATTTATAATTGGTAATTATGTCACCTGTGGTCATATTTATGAAACAAAACAAAAAACTTCGCATATTGAATTAATGGCTAAGAATATAAAATACGTTAATTGGATTTTTGTTTGCAAAGCTGATTAATATGTGGTGAGCCAATTTTAAAATTAAAAAAAATGAAAAGATTATTGCACTTTTTCGTGCTGTAGGTTAAGGCATGTCCAGGCAAATTATTTATGTATAAGTGTTTAAACTAATTTTATAATTTCTATTGAACACATGTACTGAACATAATGTATGTTCTGCAATTAAAAATAAATTAAATTCATGCATTTCAAATAACAAAATAAATAAAAATCCGATTGCAACAAAGCGCCTGAAAATATGTGACTCTAAATTCAAAGAAAAAAAAACTGGATTGTAGAGGATTAATTTAAGTTAAATATTATAAATTATTGAGGCAGTTTAAGAAGACAGACTTTAAGCCAAACAAGCTGTTTTTAATGCTTATTGAATTAGTTACTCAATATCAATGGGATTATGAAATTTTTGTATAACAGTCTTGGGATTTTTTTATAATTTACTCAATTCGCTCAAGGCTTTATTGTGAGACCCTTATAATGTTTAACATAAACATAGCACGATGATTGGGGAATTAAGGGAAGAGGGGTTGTGTTCGACTACAATTCGAATCTCTATATTTGACGGTACCACCAAAATTAGGCTCGAGGGTGAGCATTCCTAGCGAAAAGGGTATCACGGGTGAACTGATTAAGGCTGGAATACAACAGCATACTTCTAGTGAGCATTGCTTGTGAAAGAAGCGATAAGACATGGATAGACATGAAACATTCCGACGGTGTTGAAGAGATGTGATAGCTGATAGCTCGGTTTACTATCAGTTTAAACTCTCTGTTCTGAAGTTATCGATATTTGTGGCGAGAAGCGCCTACCCAAAGATGCGAGTTATACTCAAGTTTTTGGGCGAATAAACGCCTTATAAATGATAACCAGAAGGGGTGAAAATTGCTTACATCGATATAGAAATCTTAAGCATTTAGCAGCATTTTTGAGGGTCTCGAGAATGTGGTAATTTAAACGAAGAACGTCGTTGACGACACACATACCGAATACTAAATACAACCGTGGCCGTGGATTAAAAGTAGAAGTATCAGTGCGAACTGGTTTTGATTTTTATTGACAAATGACTCAGGAAGTTCAAAAACTGTTTTATGTGGGAATTGATAAAATCAAAAGACCGAAAACATTAAATCATATAATAAAACGGCAACCTGGTTTTTTGTGGTACACTTTACGCGGCCCACAAAAACCGAAGGGGCATAAATTACATATTAAACGAAAGCATTTTTTGCATAGGTGTGCACAATGCCAAAATTATTTAAATATACTACACAGAAATTGTTTAAAACAACAAATAAAAATTGCAAAAAAATGCCCGGACATCTGTTGCTGAATAGAGCATACATTTACACTATATTGTCATACAGGTACTGTCATACATTATATATATAATTATCTGTGGTTTAAGTTTAGGAAAAGTTAGAACCATTTAAACTTTTGCTTTTGTTGTTGTTTGGAAAAATACAGCACATTTTGTTCACTTTTCACTCTTTGAAGTTGAATGTAGTTAAGTCTTAGAGTATTAACTACATCTATCAGGCAATTTCCGTTATAGGCTAGGCGCGCACATTCAATTTTAGTTGCACAACTGTTTCGTTGCTTATAGAAAACAGATGAACTATTTGATTGAATGTCCGCGCAGGTGCATATAATTATATGTAACACAAAATAGCGAACTCTTTTTGGGCAATCGTTTAGTTTGTGTCAAAACACAAACTTCTTAGTTGCTCGAACCAAGCAGATGCGAAACTAAAAATTGAATGTGCGCGCCTAGCCATAGTGTTTTCAAAAAGTGAAAAATTGAAATTTAGAACCATTTCAACTTTTACCTTTTGTGTTTTTCGAGATGGAAGATAGAAATTTGAAATGAGTTGGAAAAAGAGAGCATGTAGTTCTAGCTTTATTCTATGCGTTACTGTTTTCAAATCTTCCCTGAAAATAAAATATCCCCCTGGTTTGACAAGAATGCGTTAATAAACAAACAAAATATCAAATTCGAATTAGGGCTGAGTAAATCGTTCATTTCAAATGATTGAATCGTTAAACAATCGATTACGAAAATGATCCGATCATTTCAACCAACCGATCATTCGATCATTTTCATTTCACTGAAATGATTCAATACTGTTCCTATTCGATTTTAATTTCGATTTCGATGATAAGATTGACTTATGGCTTTGATAGTTCTCACAAAATATTCTTTTATAAAAATAACATCGAATGATGCCTACTTTGTACATGGATTGAAAAGTGTCAAAAAAGTTTTCGGCTGACATTTTGTACGAAATACACTTTGTACGTCAAAGCTGAATTATCTATTTGTCCAGTCATAAACTGTCAAATTCCATCAAAGGATGGCTAAGATTTCAATGGATTAAAAAACGTCTATAAATATCCAAAAAAAAAAGGTATTTTATTTGTTGCTCCGGAAAAGAGCAATTTTAGGGCTTTCGGCTAACATTTTGTACGACATACTCTTTGAACGTCATAACTGAATTCGTTCTATTCGTCAAGCCATAAACTGTAAAATTCCGTCAAAGGATGGCTACGATGTCGATAGATTAAGAAACGTCCAAAAATCCACATTAAACATACCGGATTCTGATACATCAAATAACATCAGTTCAACCCAACAATTGTTTTTGCGGCCTACACTACAACATCAGCAACCAATCTGCAATGTGTCAAAAATCTTCAATGTGTCAGAAACGTGTATAGGTTTGAAATTTTGTTTACCATTAACTGTTTTCCTTTGGACTCCAGGATTGAGTGCTTAGTAGGTACTTCTCATTGCATTCAACAATTTAAAAAAATCATGAATTCTCTGTCTTTTATTGAATGATAATGAATTAAATAAATAAATTGGCACTCGAATTTCGAGAGCTGGGTTGGCTAGTATTAATTTATTTACAAATGTATTTATTATTTGTCAATTTTTAAGATTCCAAGGATCCATATAAGGAGGAACACCATTATGAACCTTAAGTACTTGCGTATTTTCTATTTAGTAAGTTGCATTTTTTAGGTTAAATGTTATTGAATTCATATTTTGCATCAATGGTTTTTAGATAGAAATACGACAAAATCCGAGCGAGAAAACTTTTTTCAAGTCATATACTGTCGAAACATAGGATTTGAAGAAAGAAAACTTCAATGATCTCTTATACATAAATGTACATATTTCTGATACGCACAATTTTTCAGCAAAATTTTTAATTTTAACTGTCAAAATACTGAAGAAAAGAATTCTATTTTTGACGGAAATTGTGACTAATTAGAACTTTAAATAGTGAAAAATTGAAGCTTCTCAAATATACTGACACATCGAAAATATTCTGACTCATTCAAACAATTTGAAAATATCTAAAAAATGACAAATATGATAAATTTGAAGCCTAATGGACCCTGTCAACATTTTTCATCACCAATATAACATTTTTCACAAATATATAGAAGTAAAACTAAAATTATTAAATATTTATTGATGCACTTTTATTTCTTCGTAACTAACCATCCGAAGTTTTTTAAAATTACATTCTTGACGTACAATTCGAAGTTCGATCTTAATACGAGAGCAAATATAAAATAGGCTGTCAAATTTGTTTTATTTATGTCAAATCTCATTATTCGGTTTGAGTCTAAATAAAATGTTCAAGATTTCATAAAGTTTTTACTTAAAATATAATTCACATATTTTTTTTGAATATAAAATGATATGGGGAAGTTTTATTCATATCGAATCTGGGGTTAGTTGGGCGGTAATACAATCTCATGTGTTAAAAATTGACAAAATTTCAGTTTTAAGTTTTGAAATGTATTTGAAAGTTAAAATTTGTGAGCTGTAATATGGCCGGTCGGTAGTACCGTTTAAATTGTGAAATTAAAGTAAATGATAAATTAATAGTAAATAGTAGATTTGGTGAAATGAGATTGAATTACTGCAACCCCATATTTCTCGATGTCCAAATATCAAAAATTAGATATTTTTTTTTAATTTAATTTAAATATTTTTTTTTTTTAAGATTTGACCATAGATGAAATAACGGATAGAATGACAAGTTGATTTGATTTATTTATGTATGTGAACTTAAATACATTTATTTGACAACAAAATTAACCAATACAAAAATGGGTATCAAGACAATTTTGACAATTGCTTAATGTCAATAAGAATTCTTCTGCATTTATTTAAATGTTAGACGGTATCTGTCAATCAATTTGGTTCCTTAGACTAAGATCTGCCAATTTATTTCTACATTTTGGTCTTGAAAACTATTATCTTCCTTGAAAACCTTCAACTCTGTGACTCATGGCTAGTGATGATCCTTGATAACTGCATTGAAAAAACAATAAGCCCTTGTTGATCTTGGATAATTTCTAACTGGGAAACGTATTGCTAAGAAAATATCAAATTCAGCAGCTCCTGAAAATATTCAACGTATCTTCAGAAATATGTTGAACGAAGATGATGAAAGCGAAAATCATGACGCTATATTGAATTCATCTGATGAAAGCGTGTAGATCATATGCAGGAGTAAAGTCGATATTAATAGCTATACATTCATATTGAAACGTCTAGAAAGTTAAGTATTAAAATTAATAGATAACTTATTCAAAATAAAAAGTTGCTTCGTCGTTTAAGATTCAGAGTCTTGAGAATGTGGTCATTTGAAGATCGTTATTGCCACACATATCGAGAACTGATAACTTTACGGCTTCTTCGATGTTAGTTGTTTGTGCCGTTCAAGGGCAATTTCATTTTGCTCGAGTGCCATTAGACATTATTCAGTTTTGAAAGCATAAAATTCCACATAATTTTGAGTTAACCATTTAAGAACGCTGTAAAGATTCGATTCGTGAGCTCATGTATAAGAACGTATCAGATAAGAGATCATTCATAAAAATGAAGAAGAGAATCGGAGATAAAACGGAGCCGTGGGGAACACCAACATTTATTTTGTGAAGATCAGACTTAAAACCGTTCAATACAATATTGTATTGAACGATCTAGAAGGTAATTTCTAAACCAAAGAATAAGGGTTTCAATAAGAGATCCTGGTGCCAAACTCTATTAAATGCCTAAGAAATATCAGGAGCAATAATCTTCAAAACAATGTAAAGATTTGTTCCATTCTTTGGTGAGATATCTTCTACCTGAGCGTCGAACTTGTCGAGTTGTAGAAGCTGAGTAGGGTCAATGATTCTCGAGATGTCATCTCCAGAAGAGTCCTGAAACCAAAGGACGCTCATCATCCTCTTACACATCCTTGTATCCCTCCATCTCCCACATTGGAAATGCGAAAAGCTATCCAAAGTTACCAGCTCCTCTATTACCCTTAACGTCCTTCTTTTCAGAACGGTGCTTACTGTCTGATTCCCCGCCCACTCTCTCCTTTTCCTATTTTTGCAACTTCCCAATTGGGCTGGATTCAAGGTGTTATACGACCCGTGCCGATGATCAGCCTGGCTGAGGGCCCAATCAAAAAACTAGCTCAGTCGCTAACGGAGTATCCGGATACCAGGCGACCTCCGGATTAACTAGCCTTATCTGCATATACGGATCTCTGTGCAGATGGACCACCCTTTCTCCGTTACTCGTGGGATCTTTTATGGAAAATTTAAATAAAAAAGATGGTGGAAAGTCCTGGTCTTTGAGACAGGCCAGCAGTGCGACTGAAAAGCCGTCTGCTGTTTCTCCGGCTTGCGCTGGAAGTAGTAGTACTGTGGATTCTCACAGTCCTATTGCCGAAAGCAAAAGCAGGAGTAAAATGGTAGAAATACCTCCTTCCAGTAACAGGGGGGCTGTGAAGCATGGCCCTTCTATTACTACTTCAGAGAGTAAACCTCTCCAAACTTCGACACCGCGGTTCAGTGGTAGTAAGATTGTGAAGCATGATCCTGCTACCACTAAGGAGAGTAAACCTCCCCGAACTTCTTTGCCTCATTCCAGCGGTGGTAGGACTGTGAAGCATGGTCCCTCCACCTCTAACAACTCCACAAATCCTAAAGAAGGCCCTAGGGGGAGCGGACGTAAGCCCAACCCTTCTAGGACACTCTACAAGGACATTCGCAATGCTAAGAGGATACTCAGGGTGTATGGTGAACAACCTGGCGCCGGGGGGAACTCTCAGCATGATGCAAAAATCAAGTGGGCTAAAAGCTTTTTAGCTAATAATAGCGTCCAGGCCAGCGGAGACTCCACGTCGAAGCGTCAAAGGTCTATGGAGGGCACAATTTCAGTACCCAAACGCCCCAAAGTGCACAACATCAGCGCTCCATCACATCCCTGTGGAGGGAATAAGACCTTCAGTGATGTGGTTAAAAACAAAATCGTGGTCGCGATCATTGACGGGAACGACGTCGATGGCACGATCTCTGCGGAAAATTGGCAGGTGGTCAAGGGGAAGCTCCAGTTGAGCTTCATGAGTATCATGATGGAGAACCCTGGACCACCTCCAATCACAAACGATGGAGGCTGGCATCAAGGACATGTTAAGCTCATGGTTTGTGACGATCAGAGATCGTGTGATCTTCTATCGTTGGCCGTTAGCCGGTTAGGGGAAGTCTGGCCTGGTGCTAAGCTCGAGGTTGTTGCTAAGGAGAAAATCCCGTGCAGACCAAGAGCTCGCGCCATGGTTACAGCCGAACTCTCCAGCATGGATGTAATACTCCAGATGATCCGGCTATCGAACCCATCCCTTCCTACTCACAACTGGAAAGTTGCGAAACTGGAGGAGAAAAAGGGACCCTACAGAGGTGCAATTATTGTACTAAATAAGGAGTCCCTTGCTCCTCTGGCGCAGACCAAAGGTGTGATTAGGTTTGGGTTTGAGACCATCACACTGAAGGTGTATAAAAAGGACGCGGATGTTACTGGTGCATCCACTTCCTCCAACGTAGTCGAAACTGCTGCTGCAGACCCTGGTGCATCTATCACCTTCCCATCACTGGAAGAGGAAGAGGCATCCAGGTCATCTTCGGCAACAGTGGAGACAATAAAAACAGTCAGCGACATGGAGATCGATGACCACAGCAATGAAGATCTTCTGAGTGAGGACGCTCTTCTGGGCTCAACCTCGGAATCGGAAGACTCCAACGTCACCGTGTTGGAGGTTGATCGGGAGGGTTGTAGCAAAGATGCTGCGATTTCATCAGATTAATCTCCAACACTCTATCAAGGCCTCGGCCTCCCTGCTTCTTCGTCTATCCAGCAGCGGAGAAGACATCGTCCTAATCCAAGAACCCTGGATTGTGAAATCCATCGTTCGGGGACTAAGGACTCCAAACTACTACTTGCTGTATGCATTAGATAAAGGTGAACCCAGATCTTGCATACTAGTTAAAAGTAGCCTAAATGTATTTTTACTACCTAATTTCAGTGATCGAGATGTAACCGTCGCAAGACTGGAAACAGCCAAAGGAACTTTCTGGCTGGCGTCGGCATATCTAGGCCATGACCACCTTGGCCCTCTCCCAGGAGACACTCTGAGGAGGCTTATCACTGATGCAGATAGGCAGAAGACTGACCTCATTATTGGAAGTGATGCTAACGCCCATCATACAGTGTGGGGTAGCACGAATATAAACGACAGAGGTGAGTCTCTTTTCGATTATATTTTGAACACTAACCTAACAATATGTAACGTTGGAAATGAACCCACATTTGTTACTAAAAACAGACAGGAAGTACTTGACATAACTCTTGTCTCAGATAAAATTTATCATACTATCTCGAATTGGAAAGTATCAAATGATCATTCTTTCTCTGATCATAGATACATACAATTCGAAATAATGGACGAACCTCCTAGCCAACCTTCCTTCCGTAACCATCGGAAAACAGATTGGCTTCTATATAGGGCAACTCTATTAAGGTCAATCAGGCCTGAGTTATATAGCATACCCTTCAACACTGAGGATCTTGATATTAAAGTCAATGACCTCACAGCAGCCCTCAACAAATCTCTGGAAACTGCCTGCCCTCTTATACAAATAAGAGGTAAAAAGAAACCACACTGGTGGTACTCGGGGCTGGATCCACTAAGAAAAGAATGCAGGAAACTCTTTAATAGAGCGAAAACCTCCAGAGAAGCTTCTGATTGGGATTCATATAAAGACTCCCTCAAGTTATATAAAAAAGAACTGAGGAAAACCAAGCGTATGTCCTGGAGAACTTTCTGTAACAATATAGAAGGCAACTCAGAGGCATCAAGGTTAAGAAAAATCCTCTCCAAAAATCCAGTAATGCCAAGTTGCCTAAAAAACAATGACGGTTCCTGGACAAACTCAAGCGAAGAATCGCTCAATCTGCTCCTGGATGTACATTTTCCAGACAGCTCTCCTTACGTTAATAGCACTGATCCTGATCCTAACAACATACTCAGTAGCATAACTCCTCCACAAGGTCTGATTACAGAGGAAAAATTAAAATGGGCAATAAACAGCTTCAATCCATACAAATCTCCTGGGCCAGATGGAATAATTCCAGCGGAATTACAGGAAAATTCCGATATTCTGATACCCATTCTGGTAAACATCTTAAATGGTTGTATCGCTCTGGCTCACATTCCTTTGTCATGGAGAGAAGTAAATGTTATTTTCATCCCCAAAGCTGGCAAACCTAGCCATGTTAATCCTAAAGATCTAAGACCTATTAGCCTTTCATCATTCCTACTTAAAACATTTGAACGTCTGATTGAAATCCATTTGAGGGCAAACATTGATAAGTCCTTACTATCCAATGCTCAACATGCTTATAACAAAGGGAAATCTGTAGAAACCGCTCTACATACGCTGGTTCGTACTATCGAACACTCCCTTCATCATAAGGAGTTCACCTTAGTCGCTTTCCTGGATATAGAAGGAGCTTTTAACAATGTCGACGCATCCGCAATCACATCTGCGCTGTCATCTCTAAAGGTGGATAAGTCAATCAGTAATTTGATAAATCATATGCTGATAAGCAGGATTATTAATTCAAAACTGGGCGATTTTACTACTCGAAGGACTGTCAGTAGGGGTACGCCGCAAGGCGGCGTCCTCTCTCCTCTCCTTTGGAACCTAGTCGTAAATGAACTACTAGTGATTCTTGAAGGGGAGGGGCACAGGGTGATTGCCTATGCGGACGATGTTGCGATAGCGATATCTGGTAAGCATCCTAATACTCTGAAGGAACTCCTACAAAATGCTCTAAACAAGCTTACTAACTGGGCAGATCAATGTGGACTCGGTGTCAACCCCCACAAAACTGAACTTGTCCTATTTACCAGGAAATATAAAATCCCACACATAGACCCTCCCCTCATCAAAGGTATACCGCTTAAATTCTCAGACAAAGCAAAATATCTGGGTCTTATTTTGGACAAGAAATTAAGCTGGAAGCCCAATATCCAAGAGAGAGTCAACAAAGCCAACATAGCTCTTTTCTCTTGCAAAAAAGCCGTAGGTAATAAATGGGGTCTACAAACTCATATAACACACTGGCTATACATCTCAGTCATTAGACCGATACTTACATATGGAGTGACAGTATGGTGGACTGCGCTGGAAACAGCAACTAACCGCGATAAGCTCAGCAAAGTCCAACGAACAGCCTGTTTAATCATGGGTGGAACTCTCCGCTCAACTCCTTCTGCTGCACTTGATGTTCTTTTTCATCTCATACCGCTAGATATTTTTAGCAAACAATCGGCCGCTAACATAGCCATTCGACTTAAAGCCTCCTCGCAGTGGATCAATAATGATATTGGTCACTCTACTATACTGAACTCGTTCAGTAGTCTACCTAGTAACGTCGATTACACCACCCCTCATCCAAAATTTGATAAAAATTTTCAAGTATCCATCCCTTCCAGGTCTTCATGGGAAAATGAGTCGTTTTTGATAGACGAAGCAATTCATTTCTATACAGATGGATCTAAAACCGATGACGGGGTCGGTGGAGGCGTATACTCCGAAAAATTAAATCTTTGTCTATCTTTTCGTCTTCCCAATCACTGTAGCGTGTTCCAGGCAGAGCTTTTAGCAATAAAAGAAGTCCTCTCTTGGCTAAAAGAAAACGTTATATCGACAACCGATATACGTATCTTCTCAGACAGTCAAGCTGCCTTAAAGTCACTGGACTCTGTCTCCATTAACTCACAAACAGCCCAAAATTGTCGATCATCTCTGGTGGAGATGTCAAAACAGTTCAACATTCACCTTACATGGGTGCCGGGGCATAGAGACATTCCAGGAAATTGTAAAGCTGACGAACTTGCAAAAAACGGAACAATATTACCTTTGTTGGATAGCAAATCTAACATCGGTATACCCCTAGCTACTTGTAAACTTATGCTAAAGCAAGATACCATAAAGAAAGCCAACCACAGGTGGACCAGCACCCCAACTTGCCGGTCTACTAAACTGATTTGGCCATTGTTTGATGCCAAACGCTCAAAACAACTAATTTCTATTGGTAGATTGCATATTAGCTCCATTATAGGTGTCCTTACTGGGCACTGCCTAATAGGAAGACATGCTTCTCGTCTTGGAGTTCCTGCAAATGACTTTTGCAGAAGCTGCATGGATGAAGAAGAAGAGGAGTCAATTCCCCACCTTCTATGCTCTTGTCCTGCCCTAGCGCAAAGACGTAGACTCCACTTGGGAGACTACTACTATAACGATCCTAGTGATCTAAATAATTCCGACATTCACTGTCTCAAACGCTTCATTATTAGCTCAAAATGGTTTAACGAGTAAGGGGGATTTTTGAAATCCTTGTGGTATCACAACGGACCAAATATTGGTCTAAGTGTGCTGTCCTTTTCCGGTCAGCAGCCACTTTAACCTAACCTAACCTTGGTGAGATATGCCTTCAAATCACCAGTAGTACGATTGGTTCTAAAGCCGTATTTCCAGTCATTAAGAAGCTTTCGATCTTCGAGATATTTCTTCAGTTGACGATTTATCAGCGATTTCATGACCTTGGAAAGAAGGGACGTAAGTGCAGTTGTTTGGTTGATAGGAGAAGGGAGAGAAAGGGTCGCCTTTTTTAGGAACAGGCTGGACAAATGCTGTTTTCCGTAGTTTACGGAAGATTCAAGAATATTATAAGCGATGGAAAAGCTTACGTAATGGTTTTGCCAGCGATGAGAAACACTTCTTCAGAACAATGGGGGGTATACCGGTGTATTTTTTCATATCATGATCTTGAAAGGCTCTTGCAGCTGTACGAGTGCCGAGATATACCTATCACATTGAATGATTTACGTTCTCAAGAACAGGAGGGACTGTCAGGCAACGTAGGGCTAGCAAACTTGGAGCTCATCTAAAAGCTGAGTAAATTGGTGCATCTCAGCAAAGATCTCAACATAGCTTCCTTCAGGTGTTATGAGTCCTGAATAGTGGAGTCAACTTGAATTGCGTTTATTGAATTCACCCGCAATAATTACTTCAGTGTGAGGGTAAAAGGATAAAATGTGGGAAATGAAATCAGACAGTGCATCAAACTCATTAAGAGTTGAATTGTTGTCAAGATTTGGACTCCTATAAATGAAGCAATAATTTTTGTTTTTATAATTCACATGTGCTAAAGGGCTTATTGAGAGACCCTTTTAATGTTTAACACAGCATAGGGCTATAGGGAAATTAGGGGGGTGGGAAGGAGGGATCGATGAACATTGGTCTTCAATGTTTGGAAATTGAAACGGAAAAGTAAACCCATGCCGGGTAATGGATGATGTTGTTGCCAATAGGAAATTTAAGCCACATGAAGTTCTCTCTTTCTATGGAAGGCTCTGGCAAGCAACATCATATCTTCCATAAATTAGTATAGGTTTCTTATTAGTTTAAGTCTTCTTGTACAATATTTATCTTATTTATACAGAATAGAATTTGACAATTAAAACAAAAAGCCGACTGAAATTTGGAGTGGATTTATGACGAAAATATGATTATGAGTGGTTATAGTAGCATACATACGTCAGGATATCCAATGAAAAGGTCTGGCAGAGATTTTCTCAGCTTTCGATAGATCTAATGAAATTTGCCCGCATAGCACTTATAAGCCTCATACCTATAATTCGGTTATCGGTTCATAACACCTTGTTCGGCTATTTCGTAGCGGCAATTTTACTTGCACTCAGTAATTGAACGAGGCAGTTGTGCCAGGCCGGAGGCAAAATCCTCCAGCGCTAATGATTTTTATTCTTGCTTGGATTTTTGTAAAAAATTGCTGTATGATGCAATGAATTTCACAAAAAATACGTATTGACAAGTGAGATCGCCGGAACTAAACCCTGATTTTTTGTATATCCACTCCAAAAATTAGCTGTCGGCTCTTGGACTGATGGGGATTTTATATTTTAAAAACAACGTCGTCTTAACTCCATCTATTCCTCTTAACACACTCTTGGAATTGGAGTCATAAATTTATGAACACGCCAAGATTTGGTTCAATGGTGGCACCTTTACGGGGGATTTTTTCTTCTAAGTCCTTAGGTTACGTTAGGGTTAGGTGGCTGCTGGCCGGAAAAGCCAAACTTAGACCAATATTTGGTCCGTTGTGATACCACAGAATTCCAAAAATCACCCTTACTCGTTAAACCATTTGGAGCTAACAATGAAGCCATTGATACAGTGAATGTCGAAATTTCTTAGTTCACTAGGATCGTTATAGTAGAAGTGCTCTTAGTGCTAGAGCGGGACAGGGTGAGAAACAGTCTCCTCTTCTTCTTCATCCATGCAGCTTCTCCAAAAATCATTTGCAGGAACTCCAAGCCGAGAAGCATGTCTTCCTATTAGGCAGTGTCCAGTAATGACACCTATAACGGAGCTAAGTCCTTAAGTATTTGAAGATTGTTGCTGAAGGTATCCCTGTAAAAAAAAATAGCACTCTGTAAGGTCAAGTCATCTTCTTCATTGATCGTCTAGCTACGTGTGGAGTGGCTCCATCTTGCTGAAATTGTGTTCATTTAAGAACAATGAAGCAGTTGTCCTCAGCTTTGTCAGTCTCTCCCAGTTTTGGATTTTGTACAATATTTGTTAGCCGATATCCTTTCATGTCTAAACTTCTGAAGACCAGATAAATCCGTTCTCGAATCATAAGTAATCTGTAAAATAATAAAATGGGCACTTATAGAACGCATTATGCTAATAAATTAACGAGAAACAGAACTTCAAGTATTACTAAGCAATTTCAGTTTAAAAATTTAAAACTGAACTACTTTAGTTACATTTCCATGTTGCAGAGGAGGCATACCAGACAATTACTCAGTCATACCGAGCTCGTCAAAGATTTTGGCTGACTTCTAGACACCTTTCTGGCTATGTTACGTTATGGTAACGACTCCTGAGGTGGGCCAAATTCATGCGGAAATAAGTTCAAATGAAGCCAGACCATCGGTAATTTTCGTCAATTTTGTTCAATAAATCAATCCTTATGTCCTTTCATCTGTCAAAAATCACTTCAATAGCTGATTGTTTGAACTCTCTTTGGCATTAACTCCTTCCTGGGAAATCGCATGCTACATTAATTTAAATTTCCTCCAACTTGATAATTTACTTAACTCTCCTGCTCTTGTGCTGAATAGCTTTGTGATTATAACTTTACCCCTTCACCCACTCGTCCTCCCGAATGTGCTATGTCATCTTCTCACCGCAATTAAAAGTTAATGGAAGTCCTATTAAGTCCTGCATTTTTATCTGTTGGTTCACGTGCATTTCCTCTTCCTTTCCCATCTATCTATAGTTCGTCCTTTTTAACATTTTTCGGGTTCATCATCGTTCTCGAAATCGTCGTCGTCGTCGTCGACATCTTGGTCATTCTCTATTCCACACCTCTTCGGTTTTTTTTTTAATGCTATTCTTAATATTATTTCAAGCGGTAAACGTGTTTCAAATTACGATAAAAAAGCTCCCTCCAAATTGTAGGGAAGAAAAAAATTTTCAACAAGTTTTAGCTTGCCAGGGCTACTCACTCCTATACTGACTTCCCAGTCGCATCCTTATTTCGAAATACACAAAACGATATTTTGCAATGCACTATGTTTCGGTGCTGTTGTTGGTTTTCTACGGTCTCACCTGGACGACGATGACGTGCATGAGTGAAAAGCGGTCCTTGGTACCTAGTGGATTCAGTGAGTTGGAACAGCATCCTTTATTTGTTGCTCCTATCGCTGAAGAACTAGAAAAGGATATACCCTTTCTACTCAATGTCGATACATTGACTTCGCTGAGTTAAGTTTGGTCAGGAGAGTGGTTGGTGGTACTGATGCTGCTTCTGGCTTCTTTTTTTTCATTTCAAGGTGCAAGACTCTATATAAATGATTCAGGACACGTACTGAGGGAGAATTGGTCTGAGACCGTGACGGCAGCACGGGCTTGCCTGTACGTACAAGGCTAAAAGACATTGGATGAGTTTTTGTTTTTTTGTGTTTCTCGCTCTATTTGTACAGAACTCAGTCGTGTCTGTACACCCCCATGTTGGGACGTGTATTTTGGGCTGTTTTTGTTTTTTTTTTTTCGTTACTTTTATTCCTATTGATTTTGAAATTCTGTGCGAGTCCTTGTCATTAAGACATTATTATAAAGTTAGGTCTTACCGCAACGACAAAGTCGTTTCGAGGTCTTAAAAGTGCATTTTCTCTATTCGGTTCAGCGGTTCTCTTTTCTCATCTCTTCTCTTAAATTCTGTTTCCTTTTGCCATGACAAAATTAAGAAGCAAACGAAGAAGACAAATCTCCCTTTTCGAGGATGTGACCGAAAACTTTGCATGTTGAAGAAAAAATTCCAAACTTTTTCCTCAAGTAGATACATTATAATAAATACAATCCTCATTTTTCTCTATTTTGGCGGAAAAGCATGGAAATCCGATGGATAGACTATTTCGTAAGTCTGTCCTCATAGCTAAGTCGCTTGAGTAGCAGACTGAGTGGAAAAGAGAAAGAGCGGAACTAGGCGAAGCTTATATCCGGTTTTGGAGAAACTTTACGATGACAACACAAAAAAGGATATTGTTTTTTATCCCCTTTTACCATGATATCGTGCCAATTAAAAAATAATTTGTGTACCGTTTGGAGCTTGAAGTTTTAAAGAATGAAAATTAGAGTTAATATTGTTTGAGTTTTTTTTTTTTTTGTTTTTTTATTACACTCTGTGAAATATCTACAGTCCATTTAGATGGCGTGTAGAGATTACAATGTAAAACATTGTTTTTTGTATAAACCAACCTACATATATGAGAGGATTGGGATTACATATTGCATTGAGAGGAGGTTCCATTTTTGGTTTAAGCAAAGTGATAAATGTTTTTAGGCGGAAACGATGTTGCGTGTAAATTGTGATGTTGCGTTTTAATGCAACGTTTAGTTTCAAAAAATTTGTATGCAATTTGTGTGCATTTAAGAACAAAGGAACAACTTATGGTATGTGCAATCGAGATTTAAAGGACATTTTATTCCATCAATTGGAACAAGCACGCAAAGTTAAAAAAAAAAGAAAGTGTGAAAGAGGGAGGACAAGGGGGAATAAATTTACATGAATGTCCATTTTTAGGTGTTTATAAATTTCATTTTTTGAGAAATTATTTAGGATAGCTACTTTTGCTTGTGGAAAAATAAGTTGTGCTTAGATTCTATTGATTCCTACTCGATATAGGTAGACATCTTCATCAAATACGAACCAACAGAAAATGAGTTCACATTTTCAAGGATAGTCTTAGGTTTCTAATATCTCAAATAATAAATATGGGAATAATCCAAAAACAATACCAATCATATTGTATTTTTGAGAGATACAAACACAAATCAGAATTGTGGGAAATTATTTTTTAAAATGTTTAGGTATTTGTACGAAATTTGAAGCGAGGTCAGTCATTCACTAAGGCTCGACTTAAATTTTCAGATGGTATTATCAAGGTCGCAGGTTATATTTCGTTAAAGGAGTTTGAAAAGAATAAGGTTTTAAAATGCTTAAAACATTTTTAAGAATAAAGCCCATTTTAAGTTTTTATCTAATATTTTCCAAATGAAATTAAATTAAAAATTACAACCATCGATTTTTCAAAAATAGGTTTTGGTTTTTTTTTTTTAATCCAAAAGTTTTAAAGTTTTGGTATGCTTAGCTTTTTAAACTTCTTAAATTATCTTATTCATTTATTTCTAATATGAATATACTAAAAGAAATTTCTGTTAATAATGATCTTGCATATTTTAATCGAATATAGCATCATTCTCTATCTCAACGCATTTGACTTACCTACTTAAAACATTATATGAAAATTTGACTTTTACAATCGTTAAGAAAAAGGTCTGTTAACTTAGTTTTAGGCACGAAAAGTCATTACCTCCGGTGTTTTCAGAAGCAATTTATTAATAACCTTTACACTTACTAGTTAGAAAAAGTTTAAAATTAAGAAACTGTTTGTAATATGCTTTAAATTACTTGGGAATTTCAAAAAATTTACATATAATGACATGAGTGCTTTTTAAATTAGATTGTATTTTTCCATTAATTATAACCATTTTAAGGCTTGGCAAAATTTCAAAAAAACTACCTAACTTATCAATATCTTAGAACTTATTTACTGAGCCTAAAGACACTTCATTAATTAGACAAAAATGTTCAAAAGCATAAAATTTTTTCTTTAAGCCGATAAAACAGCTTCTGAAACAATTTGAGCTTGAAAATAGATTGTCTTCTGATTTCTGGAAAAAAAATATGAGTTTGTGCAACAAAACATAATATAAGATCATTAGAGGAGTTTAACTAAAAAATTTATTTAATCCACAAATTTTTTTAATTAAAAACATTGAATTTATATCAATTTTTAGTATTAACTTATATACATTTAAGTATATTATTTCAAGAAACAACGTTAACCAGTGACGTTTATTCGAAGGTACGCAGGTGTTCACCGCACACCCTACCAAAATAATCACATAAGTCACATTCCATATTTCATGTTCTCCATGTTCTCCTTATTCAAGCGCACCACGGCAATTCATTCAAATGCAATGGATGAAAAATACATTTTCAAGCAAAATAACAAAAATAGTACTCTAGGGTGTTCTCCTGATGTAAACGCACCGACCGACCTCTGAAACCAAGGTAAAGCACATCCACACAAAAAAAAATGCAAAGAAGAGACAAAATGTGTATAAATAAATCCAAAATTCTATATTCCTTGGTGTTCACCTTCATCGAGCGCACCACGATCATCCGAACATTCATCCGGACAGAGAATTCATTCTCACGCTACAATGTTCTCTCCATGTCAACGCACCGACGCACGAAAGGCAAAGGCAACGCGACGTAAAGCAAATCAACATACAGAAACAACTCAAACATCAAACTACAGAAAAGAAGACAAATTGGTTTGGTGTATGGTGTTCAACTTCATTGAGCGTACCATCCTCAATTCGGCATCGAGAGAGACAGTGAACTCTGATATGATTTATTTTCATTATAGAGTGCGAGTTCATTGTATACCAGTTGTTGTTGTACACAAGGTCACAAGCTCACGAGTGCACAACAGAACAACACACAAGCAGGGTTCGGACTTCATAAATCGCAGATCGCAGTAAATTGGCAAAAAAATCGCAGTAAAACCAAAATTTTCGCAGTAGAAATACATATATTTTTTTGATTAGGTAACAACAAATTATAAACAAAGGAACCAAAGTTAAATCACATTTAAATCATCGTTGATTGTTAAAACAACATAAGTGATTTACATAGTAGATACGAGTATTTGTGAACAAATATACTCTTACTCGATAATGAAAATGTATAGTTTTAGCAAAAATATATAAAGCTAGGTAAACAAAATAAATTTACCATCTACAAATTTGTACTTTTTGAAACAAGAACAAATTAAAGAATAGTAGAACTAAAAACGTATATAGCTGACAAGACTTGCACTAAAGAGACAAGAATCTTTTTGAATTTTGACATTTTGTTATGAGCACATTTATTTCTATGACCAGTGCTGCTATTCAAACAAAATCTGAAGAATCGCAGTAGATTGTAGCAAAAGCGCAGTGGTGCAGTAGATTTAAAAAATAAGAAAAAAGTGCAGTAGATCTAGTGCTTTCGCAGTAAAGTCAGAACGCTGCACACAAGGCGAAGAGTAAGAGAGTTTTTGTTTACTTTACAGTGTTTCGCCCTCATTTCTCATGTCATAATATCATAATAATCAGGCATGGGAAATGAGTGATGTGGATGTGGTGGTCCGGTCTCCGGTGCGCTATTTATAAGAGTACCTTTTGTTTTGATGAAATTCAAATTTATTTTCTCATTCTCATTCTGGTCTTTCCGTAAAAAAATTTGCTGAAAATAAAAAAAATTTCCCAACTGATGGCTTCGAATGGTCCGTTTTTTGATTTTGTGAAGCTTGAGAATGAAGAATGAACTTAATGTGTTTTTTTAAACTTACTCAATCACAATTCAAAAATATTTCCATTAAGGACATTCCAAAAATGCTCTATAATATGGAACTTAAAGACTTTTTTTTGGAAATTTTTAAACTAAGCTCACTAAACTTGACGATTCCAGTATCAAGTAGCTCTGTCGAGCGATCTTTTTCTGCCCTTAAGCGCATAAAATCATTATGCCAGAAATAAAATGCTAGAGAACAGATTGTCAGAACTGGCAATTATTTCAATAGAAAAATCATTTCTTAGGGAAATTAAAGCAAAAAATATTTTTTATGATTATGTTCTACAAGTTTTTTTTGAAGAAATCCCGTCGAATCGACCTTTATATACAAGTAACTATCTGTTGGACTGCGTTAACTTTACTAAACTACTTAACAACACAAACAAAAAACACAAACAAAATAAAAAAATAAATATACAAAAAAATATAAAAAATAAAAACAAAAACAAAATAACAAAAAAATAAAAAAAGAAAAAATGAAATGGGATGGTTATCTTTACGTCCTCGTCGTGATCCTGGATTAAAACTTAAAATAGATAAATGATTTGAATAAAAAGTTATAGTGAACACCCTACTGAAACCACCACGGCACGTCACTGACGTTAACCCATTTTCAAGATATTAAATGTTCAAAATATTAAATTTCTTTCTTTTTTTCAAAAATCAAAAAAAAAATGTCTCTTCGAAAACTTTTATATACTATTATTTTTAATCACTAGAGGCATTAATGAGAAAGTCGAAAATAAAAAATAAAATGCACGACTGGGTGCATTAAAATTAATTTTTAAATTCTTTTAGTAGTAAGAGACAAAAACAGAATGCTATGCAATTATGAATTTATGCAATAACAAAAATTATAAGTCGTTGTAGTGGTTTCTTAAAAAAAAGCTTTTATTTACAAATTTTTCAAAAGCTTTTAAAGAAAAAATTTCGGTACGCCAATTTAAATTTTTTATTATTGTTCGAATAAAAATTAAACTTACAAAAAAAAATATTGAGCCGTTTCTGAGATATCGAATTTTCAAAAAAAGAAAAAATAAATTTTTTTTTTCAAAATTTCAAAAAATATTTATTTTAAAGTTTTGAAATGCTTTTTAGAAGCTTCTCTATAAAAAATTTCATTAAGATCCGTTAAGTGGATAATGAGAAATTCAAAATTCGAAAAAATGGTTCTATGCTAGGTACAAGCTTTAATATCTTAATTTCAAAATTTTTCTTATTAAATTAAAGATGATAAAAATTAATTGAAAGAAAAAAAATTTTATCAAAATTCTAGGCGCCATTTTCGAGAAAAATACGATATTTGAAAACCATTTTTTTAAATTTTTTAACATTTGTATGGTAGGTACCTTTATTTTTAGGTAAAATAAATTTTTTTTTCTCACATCTTGTAGATTATATTGAGAAACTTTTATTCACCAAGGTTTAAAAAAATTCTAGGATTGGGTTTTCAAAATATTGAGTTTTGAAAAAAAAATTTTGAAGTTTTTTTTAAAAATCCAAAAAAAAATTTTTTTTGCAAATTTGAGTACAAAATTCTATTTATGTTTCTGAGGAGTCTTAGCCAAACAAAATGATCAAAATCGGTCATACCGTTTTTGAGAAAATCAAAAACAAAAAAAATAGTTCCATGGGGGGTACCCTCAATAACCATTTTTCGGAAAATTTTTTTCAACTAATACCTAGCTTTAATTAAATGAAATTTTTTTGTATTTTTATTTTTAAAATTTGTCGAACAGTTTTTGAGAAAAAAAATGTTTATAAAATTTCGAAAAAAATTGGTATGGCAGGTACCGTTATTTTTGGTCTTAAAAAAAAAGAAAAAAACGTGTGGGGGGAAAAAATTAAAAATTATATCTACCAAGTTTAAAGAAAATCGTCCGAGCCGTTTAGACTGTAGTCGAACAGACAGACAGACAGACAGAATTGGTCTTCGCTATCATCGTAATGTCAACTTTGATCAAAATCTCGAGTTCGATTTTTTTTACGAATGCATAACTTGCCTTATAGTACCTATAAGTCGCCAGTAAAAAGTTAGTTTTTTGTGGTTTTTTTTTTAGCCCTGCCTGGTTCGCAAGATTAAAAATTTTAAAGTGATACCACTTGGTAATTTTTATTTAAAAGGCTAATTCATTTGATGGGAATCCATTTTTGTTTTTCGCGTTCCTCAAAGTTGGTTTTGTAAAAAACAGTAACTCAATACTGTTTCTTGCTTTTATTACTTATTGCCAGAATAATAACTGCAAGGTTTCGTTCAAAAGCACTGTAAAAAATTATATAGTGCTATGCCCCATACAAATGAAGCGACCTAGGAAGACAAATTCGCGTTCTACACTTATCTTAACTCGCTTTACAGAAGTGTTCTAAGAGCCGATATCATAATTGTCATGGAATACCTCAATGTCCTAGTCGTGTCAGACAACCAAGGTCTGGAACGCGCGATGGAAATAAATGGCGTGGGTCACGGAATTAAAATAACTATTTGCTTGCCAACTTTTGTAGTGCAAATACTCTTGAGCTCCCACCCAGCATTTAAACATAAGACGTAAAACAAATTCACCTGGGTACACTAGGAAGTTCAAAATGAAAACTAAATTGACCATATCGTAATCCGGCAGCGATGGAGGAAGTCAATGTGTGATTTCTGAAGCATGAGAGATACTGATGTTGGAAACGACCACTACTTGGTCGACCACTACTTAGTCTCAAGCTACGAATCGCAACTGTACAACGGAAACGGAATTCAACATTCGGTTATTAACGAGATGTGGGGCGAAATAAAGTGTCTTTTTATTGAGGTTTTATCTGAAAATGTGCTCAGTCAAACGTCAGTCAGAGACTCTCGAATATTCCAAGACATCTGGGGATAAAATCGAGCTCCGGAAATCGTTGAAGATGCAAATTAATGCCGAGGCAAACGATCAACGTGCAGCTGAACTACAAAGTGAGTATCGGATAGTAAAAAAGATGGTATATCGTTACGTAAGACGTGACAAGAGGGTGAGGTTACATGGTCTCGTAGATTATGCGGAAAATACTGAGAGAAGAGGAGATACTAAATATCCAAAGAAGTTTTCGGAAAAAAAAGCAAAAGCAATCTTTCTGTAATGGATGCGGGTGGCACACTTTTGGTATCAATTAAGGATCAGCTACGCAGATGGAAGGATCACTTTTGTGACCTGTTGAATAAAGATTCCGCTTAGCAGAGCGCTGAAGTGCCCCAGCTAAATAGATGCGGAGATTTTGTAGAGCTATTGAAGTTCAGTAGCGGAAATCCAATCTTTGATAAAGTTTCTCAAAAGCTCCAAGGCATCTGAACTTGATGGAGTAGTAGTTGAATTCCTGAAAGCTGATACCGTCACAACGGCAAGTATGCTACATCCGGTGGTACAGTTTGGGATAATGAAACCTATCCCGTGGACTGGAACAATGGCGTCATTATTAAGCAGCCAAAACTAACCTTAAGAATTTCAACAATTGACGTGTTTTTTCCATTTTGTCCCTTTTCGCAAAACTAATGGTGGATAATGGCTACCGAGTCTACACCAAGAGGCATCGTGTGTCGATCGTGTGTCAACCATATCGTCCTTGTGCAGTCTGCGGAATTTCGATTCTCGGCTATCATATCGAGGAAAATGCAGCCTTTTCTGAATCGCTATTAAACTCACATCCTCCATGTTCGCTGGCCACAAACTATTTCTAACCAGGAATTGTGGCTTAGGACAAGTCAAGATCGACTGGAGTAGATATAAGAAACCGAAAATAGTCACACACTGCGATACCAAAAGATGATCTGGCAAAGCAGTCCTTTGAGTAGAGTCCTCAGGGCAAGTTGGAAGACCAAGAATAACATAGAAATCAACAATCTTAGCAGAAGCTGATTCCCAGAGAAAGAAAGTGGTAAAAGTTAAAATAATAAGCTGCAGACCGGGAAGGTTGAAGACGACGATTAATTGGCGCCTATGTCCCGTGCAGTGTTACATGACACGATGATCATGCTTTACTTTTTATGAAATTAACTTTATATTTTAAGTCAATTGTATATTAAATGTTTAAAACAAAAGGTTTATTTTTGCTATTTCTATCGAAAAATTCAGTTGGGCGTAGTAACTTAATTACCCGCCGCATATCGGTTGTAAAAATTATCAGTTGTCAATTTTCAAAAAAAAGAAAAAAATCAAATATTCAAGATATTGTGTTTTCAGAAACATGCGAAAAATTAAATTTGAAAAGAATCGAACTCGAGATTTCGATCAAACTTAGCAGCAACAACTACAACTTAAATAGCTACGTCATTTTTGAAGCCTTAAATACTTTCTTTTTAATTTTTATAACTAAATATAATGGTACGTGTCTGCAATTTTTTTTCTCGAAATTAAATAATATATTTGTTTTTTTTTTTTTTTTAATATCAGTCCCTTTAACGGTTACAGATCTTAATCAACAATGTTACAAGATCAAATTTGCTCATGAACTGAAGTTTCTTTATTATTTTCCGCGACAAAAATTCTCCGACGGTGATCTGCAAAACCTTGAAGAAAGTCCAAAATTTCATTTGCATGTCCTCATTGAAATATCCTTTATATACCAACATTAGACCAAAGTGGAAAAAACTTGATATGGGTATACTTTGGAAGACAAAATTCTAAGCTTGTGAAACAGACTGTTAAATTTGGTGCAATATCGCATAGAAGGTGTCTAATCCCCTCGTTATAGTTTGCTATACAGAGAAAACCATTTCCGATGATTTACATGCATTTCACTATCGGTTTCCATCGTACATACACATACATACACACATATTTGTCATCCAGGTGTTGTGGAGATTTTTTCTCATCCTTATTGTTGTTGTTTTTGTCTAAGCTTTTAGGCAAACGAATAAACAGGAGGTTGCCTTCACAACAACGAAAAATAATAGAAAATAAAAAAAAATAAATAAAAATCCTTAAAAGAGGTTTACCATTTGGGAGAGGACCCAAGAGCCAACAACAACGCGAATTCCATTTTGCTATTCAAAGATACGAATCGAGAGGAGATGTGAGTGGGCTCTACTGATTCACCTCCATCCTCCCCTCTACCGCTGTATATGAAATGCCCTGCCAAACGAAATGAAAGTGGAATCCCTAAACCATGTGAAAAAGGCCATTTGCAAATGAATTATTAAGAGATTCTCAGTGGTAGCAGCAGCAGCAGCAGCAGCAGAAATCCTGATTCGAGTAGACCCACTCAGGAAACTAGAATACAAATAAAAAAAATACAGGACAATTTTCAGTTCCAGATCCATATATCAAATCACGCTAAATTGCCAAAGGTGATGGGTGGTGGTAGTTTTGGCGGGCCCCAAATAATGTCACCATAAAATGCACCAGCACCACAGTCCTTTTCGCCTCACCGAGGAGACAATTTCCATTTAGCACCATTTTAAGAGTGTTGATGGAAAACACCCTCTCCACCAAGGAACCGTGATTTCTGGAATGAAAGGAGAGCGAATAAATCCTTTCGAGTAGGTAGATTCTACCTACCCTAGGCATATCAGACAATATACCTGATTACATTGTAGTCGTGCTGTGGCCTCGTTGTCCGCGTCATCATGAAACCATGAAACCAGGCTGCTACCTGGTGTTGTAAATATAACGGAAAATACGTTGGAGACACACGTTAAGGACTATAACGTGATTTACCTCCTAGCAACCTTGCAAGGATATTTCTGGTTACCCTATTTGTTCTATTTTCTACTCCAAAAACAAGACAGGATGAGAAAAAATGGAGAACTCTTCACAGTCACATCCTTCAATACGGTGCAAGTGTGTGATGTTCTTTCACGAGAGTGTCCTGACTGCAATAATAAATATTCATAAATTTTTCGGGTGCATTCTTCCTTCTGAAAATGCCTAAACAACAAGAACATATACTCCCAATGACAGGTTCATACCCGTCAACTAGTCTGAATGACACGCCAGTCGTGTGTAGGCAGCCTAAGCCTTAAGGACTCTTTCGCTCGTTGCCTGATTTATACGTCGCGTCATCGTCACCGTCATCGTTCTCGGTCTCATTCTCTTCGTGGCAATTTCAGTTGGCAATTCAATTGAATTTTATATTAAGTTTTCAAATTGGGATGCAGATGCAGGATATATGCATTTGAGTGTTGCTAGAATGAGAACTAATAATTCCACGCAGGCATTTTGTGCAATATTAATAAACTAAATAAATGTAATTATATTTAGTGTGTCAGAAGTGGGATACATCCGATGATGATGATGTTATACAGAGTGGATAGGTTGATTTGAATGACTGAATACTAGAGGCTCTGTATATGTGTATAGGTATCCTTATGGCAATGCATTTCTTTAGTAGAGTTCCTCTCTATATAGACCTCCTGCAGTGGATTCATTTTAGACATTGTTTCAGGCAGTGATGAAGAGGAAGTGAAAAACAGTTTGTCTGCCATTGGGAGTTGATTTGATCTGTTAATTAAAAGTTCTCTATGCAGACTCATACACTTGTGTTATTGTGTGGTAGTAGATTATGAAAATTTAAAATATATGCAAATTGTTTTATATTCATTGATGCAATTTTTAAGAGATGAACACGAATGGAAACAAAAATGGTTAGGTTGGTGATTGAGAGGTTTTATATTTTAGGCATGGAAACAGGAGTTCCTAAGAGAAACAATTTTATCCTTAGGCTGAACATGGTACAAGTAAAGCACAATTTAATGAAGAATAAGATTTGAAAATGGCGCGGCTTCCTTGATTAAGGAAATATATTTATTGATAAGGAAGAAATGTGCAATCAATTTAATATTTCTTTCAGAAAGTTCAGAATTGAAAAAATTGTTATTCAAATTTGGGTTACTTACCTAATTTAACTATAATAGGTTTCGCCAGTTGCGAATAATAAAAGCCTGAACAAAAAAATCGTTCAAGGCCCTCCTAATGTCCTTATCTTTCTGCCTACAGATATTCCCAAAGTTGGTTGATTTGACAAAAGTGGTTTCAGATATCAATTTGAATTTGAACTCTAAGAAAAGTACAACTGCTTGTGTAGTGAATAATATGAAAGATTTTTTGACAAATTTTATTGACGTTATTTATAAAATTGTCATATCAGTGGCGAAGTGTTGTCTAATTCCAAATTATATTTCAAGGTAAATTTGCCAGATTGCAATAGTTTTGTCTGAACGGAAGCAGAACATAAATCCGACGAAATGCGAAATCATATTGTTGCACAGCCCAAAAAGACCCGAAAAATGATATTAAAGATGTAACTGATTGAAGACGTTTGCCAGTTGCAAAAGGTAAGGATTTTATATCTCCTTCAACTATCTGAGACGTGATGTGAAGATCATTTTCTACCAAGCCATCGTATATGGAAAAGCTAAAAATGTGTGAGAGAAAATGGCTAAGGACTAATAACCGTACCGAGCCCTGGAAACAAACACAAGAATTGAAAACAAATTAAGAAATAAATAAAGATTGAATTGATTTGGCGCTTGGAAACATTTACCTTAGTTTTTAACTTCCCATAGGGAGTTATTGTAATCGGTCCGATTTGTCAAATTGGAATTTTTGACATTTCTCGACGTTTCAAGGTCCCTAGAGGCTATATCAATCACTTTTAGAGAGATGTCTGTGTGTGTGTGTGTACGAACGTTCGTACGTTCGCACGTTCGTACGTTCGTACGTTCGTACGTTCGTACGTTCGTACGCCCGTACGTTCTGGTACCATTTTTCGTCGTCGATATCTCAAGAACGAGTAAAGATATCGACTTCAAATAAATTTTGTTTAATAGATAATAACTTCGAAAGAGGCTGAAAGGGCGTTTATTGAAATTCAGTAAGTAGTTTTTTCACTATAACGGTTTAAAAAAAAAGTAAAAATTTTGGTTAGTTTCAAATATCTCACGAAAAAATAATGCTATTGATTTCAAATAAAATTTAATGTACTCATTATAAGGTCATACAGATTTGGTATGAATTTGGAAAAAAAAACATACCGTTATTTTTTTAAATAAAAAAAAAAAAAAACTGAAAAAAAAATTTCATAGCCCAGATATTCTAAGAACGGAAAACAATTTGAAACTCAAAATAATTTTATTTTACGAAAAATAATGTGTTTGGCAACTGGTGAAAATTTCAAAAAAAATCAGTGTACAGTTTTTTTTACAAAAAATTAAAAACTATATAAAATTCTATTGAAAATTGGTAAAAATTGTGTTTCGACTCAAATTTCTCGAGAACTATTAGTGATATTGACTTCTAATTTAGTTTATTTTATAAATAGTATAATTTTTTACAATTGGTAAAATGTTGACAAATATTGAATTAACAGTTTTTTTTTAAACAAATGGGAAGTTACCAGTGTGGGTCGCACCCAGCCTCTTTTTTTTTAGCTTTCTTTGGTATAAATACTGGACACCGACGAGCCTACTCCAGCCTTAAATTAAAAAGCATCACAGTATGGTTCCGGGATGTCCAGAATTGATAATGTAGTTCTATATCATGTGAGGAATCATTTTTCCGAATCAGGAGATAACCTAACCTAACCTAATTTTCTAAAGTCAAAGCATAGTATTATTATGACATGGGCTCCAAATGACAGCGCAATATTTTAAAAGAAAATCAAGAATATAGGACCAAGTTGTCTACCTTGTGTAATTTTTGTGTAACTTTTCTTATAACTTTAGATGACATACTTCTAATGTTCACATACTGAGTTCTGTTAGTCAAATAACTTCCAATCCATTTTAAAAATTTTATTGAAAACCCATTCCTGATAACTTGGAAATAACTAGTACATCGTACGTTTGAACATCTTTGAGAAATCAGTAAAAATAACTTCAACCTGATATACAGGGTTGGCCAAATACAAGTTTCTTTTTAAAATAAAATGCAATAAAATGAACAAAATTAAATTTTTTCCATTGTATTTGATTTATTAGTAAGAGCAAACTTTCTCATTAATTATGGAACACAACGACTTTCAAGACGATGGACATGTGCCTTCAATTGCTGTTTAGTACTAGATTTATGAATTGTTGTAATAAAAAAATGTTTCCAGGAATTTCAAACCACATCTCTTCGTCCAGAGAGAGATTGAAAATCGGAATTCCACAGTGCAACAACAATTTTACGACCATTCAGTTTGGAAGCGGAAGCCATAAATAATTTTAAGATTATAGCAGCTTTAGGGAATCCAAACCGTATGGCTATCAGTAACTTTAACAGAAGACGTATTTAAGAACATATTTTATAAAAGAGGCTGGGTGCGACCCACACTGATAACTTCCCATTTGTGGTCTTGAAAACTTTATATTTATATTTATTTTTTCAAATAACCAAATTTTCAGCAAAACAAACTTTATCTGTAAAATTGAAACAAACATTATTTTAAGATTTAAAAGCATTTTAAGCATTTTAAGCAGTAGATGGATGATCGAAGTAGATGGTTTAATAGTGTAATTGTTATTGCGGTTTTTCACTGCATTGGATATACAATGACTCCTGTTTTAAAAATCGATGATGCTTGTGGTATACTATGATATTAGGAAATTTGCTTTGTTTTGTTGATGATGAGGATACTTAGTCGCTCATTTTATGTTTTTTTTACAGAAAATGTGTTTAACTAATTTTAAATTTTTCTATTTAAAATGTTAAATTTCTTGTAATAATTACGAAGGTTGGTAGGTACATATGTATTATATACTGAATTAAAGATTTCAGTTGTTTTTAATATATCTGTGTTCCTACACCTAAGAAAACCTTGAGTAGAATGTTAGATCTTTTTCATGGACAAAAAGATAAAAACATATTTTGATGTTTTCTTCAATTTTACCATAGCTATTAATGGAATTTGAATATGTGGGACTTGGGTACAACTGAACAACCTTATTCATATACATATGTACAGTACATTCATTCTTCTAAAAACTAAGTTGATAATAAAATTATAAAATTATGTATTATATTATAGAAATTACTTTATTATTTCGGTTCCAAACATTTTAATTGAAAAAAATTTAAAAACGAAATATTCAAATATAAAAGATATGGTTTGGTTATTGATGGAAGGGTACTTACAAAATATATCCGCTCTAAAACTAGATATATGTCAAATATAAACCATTTGTTAGAAATTGTATTATGTACTTATGTATAAAATTAAATAATGGCAAAGTCAATATCATTGCTCGTTCTCAAGATATTCTAGTCGAAAAACAAATATTACCACTTTTTAGTAGATTTTTTTTACATTTTTGTTAAAACTGTCAATTCGATACTTGTCAAAATTTAACCATATGTTAATAATTGTATTATGTCGATACCTTCCCGTAAGAATGTACTAAGCGACACTTTTTTCGAAAATGACTTGTTGACAGAGATGGCAGAAATGCATGTTTTTTTGAAAAACTACATTTACAACGTCTGCTACATAAAGTAGGTAGTAAATGTAGTTAACGTAGTAAATGTATAGTTAACTGTCAAAATTGGCAAATTCATTTTAAATTCTCATAATTTTAGAAGTGTGTCCGACTTTCTTTATTGCCGCTGTGAAAATTGTGATCTAAATAAAAAGATTAAAATATACTTATTAGAAAAAAATATTAAACAAAATATGGCTACTTAAGGAGGTACATACTAAAGTCCGAAATAGACTAAGCCAAGAACATCCAAAAATTCTTATTGATATTTATTATTCCTTAAAAATGATAGATAATAATAAAACAGATGAATATTAAATTTGTACGTTTTACTTAAATAGTTTGTTTTTAATTACCTATTTTTTGTAAGAATGTTTTTCTTTTTTCGTGTAATAAATGTAGGTAACAAATGAAACAAATCAAGCGTGTAGCTTACCCGATAAACTACGTGTATTAAATTGAGTAGATTACCTGACGTAATTTACTCTGCCATCTCTGCTTGTTGATGAGGAAATATACTATGTTAAGGACCACGTTTTGGCTTGGGTTTCGCCAACCTATTATGCATGAAAAGGAAACTAGAGTACAAATAAAAAAATTTATCAATTGCCATGTTTTCTCATTAAAATAATGTTGCCCCCTGAAATTTGTATTGTCCGCCAAAAAAATTATGCTAAGCAACATTAATAAAGATCTCATTGTCGTGAGCAACAAAAAATTTTGTTAGATGTCACTTATGTAGTTTAACCAAAATTGTCTCTTAGCACACTACGATTCAACTAGAACTTTCTTCGTTTTTTTTCGTTTCCTGAACAATTTTAGAAATGTCGCTTAGTATATATTCTTATACGGGAAGGTATCGATGTATAAAACAACCTACTTTAGAAGGCACTATCGGTGTTCATTCCCAAGAAATTCGACATGAAATACAATTTTAACTAGTTTTCACTCGAATTTTTAATAGTTTTTTTATTTAAAAAAAAAACTATTAATTCAATATTTGTTAACATTTTACCAACTGTACAAAATTATACTATGTATAAAATAAACTAAATTAGAAGTCAATATCATTACTAGTTCTCGAGAAATTTGAGTCGAAAAACAATTTTTACCAATTTTCAATAGAATTTTATATAGTTTTTTACTTTTTGTAAAAAAACTGTAAACTGATTTTTTTTGAAATTTTCACCAGTTGTCAAACACATTATTTTTCGTAAAATAAAATTATTTTGAGTTTCAAATTGTTTTCCGTTCTTAGAACATCTGGGTTATGAAATTTTTTTTTTCAGTTTTTTTTATTTAAAAAAATAACGGTATGTTCATTTTTTTCCAAATTCATACCAAATCTGTATGACCTTATAATGAGTACATTAAATTTTATTTGAAATCAATAGCATTAGTTTTTCGTGAGATATTTGAAACTAACCAAAATTTTTACTTTTTTTTTAAACCGTTATAGTGAAAAAACTACTCACTGAATTTTAATAAACGCCCTTTCAGCCTCTTTCGAAGTTATTATCTATTAAACAAAATTTATTTGAAGTCGATATCTTTACTCTTTCTTGAGATATCGACGACGAAAAATGGTACAAGAACGTACGAACGTACGAACGTACGAACGTACGAACGTACGAACGTACGAACGTACGAACGTACGAACGTACGAACGTACGAACGTACGAACGTACGAACGTACGTACACACACACACACAGACATCTCTCTAAAAATGATTGATATAGCCTCTAGGGACCTTGAAACGTTGAGAAATGTCAAAAATTCCAATTTGACAAATCGGACCGATTACAATAACTCCCTATGGGAAGTTAATAAAGCTCGAAAATATAGTAGACTCAGTAAAAGATAAATCTGAGCTTGAAGTCTAGAACCACGCGATGCAATGAGCCGAGCAATTTCAATGAACTAGTTGCAGTCAAACAACGCGTAATAAACTGTGTGGATAGTTCTTACTTACATTATCGGATTAGATTTAAGATATGATAGGCAATTTCGCAGACAGACTTCAAGGCTTCAAGAAGTACGAAACTCCTAGCAAAGTAAAGGCTACAGTTGCGATAAAGGTCCTCGAAATGATAAAAAGGGACATTGGCGAGATTTTTGAGAAGATGCACAAAAGATGTTTTCTAGTAGGGCAATTGAATCTTCTTACTAATAGCCAAAAATTATCGAAGAACATTTCGACTTCATATCAATCGATGGAGTGCAAAGCACTGAACTGGTGAAAACCCTTAGTATCGAATTTTTTCGTTATAATAACAACATCCGTTGGAGTCTTATCTTTCCTGATGATTTGAAAAACGCTGAAGTCTACCCGATTCTCAGGCTCTCGTAAGTCGTAAAAACCACCACAAGTATGGGGAAGGACTTTTTGCGCGTAGACGTTTACGGATTTACCTCAACAAAACTTGATACCACAAAGCAGCTGATTACTACTAACAGAAGCTACATTAAAAAGCTTTATTAAAGAGACTTACAGTAGCTCGAATATCAAAGGGCACGGTAGTGCCCAGCCAAGTTCTGGCACTACACCTTTTTTACAGGAACAAACTCAGGCGATTTTAGACCCCTCCCTATCTTCAGTGCCAATAAAGTTAGAAACTTAAAATTCAGAATATTTGCTAAGCTTGTCAGGCACAGGCGCCTCAACAAATTTCAATTTTGTAGCACAAGCGGTTCATGAGATATAAGGCCTCAAAAATCACAAAAACCGTAACTGACTGACTCACTGACTGACAGATCATCAAAATTATGGAGCACTTCCCGACATCGTAGAATCTTGTAATTTTGTACAACGGTAGGTCTTGTCATGCAAACAGAGGAAAAAATCGAAAATTTGAGGTTTTCTATTCAGGGGGCGTGGTACCCGCCTACTTTCTCCGAATTGGTGTTGGTTAAATGGAGCACTTCCGACTGCTGTAAAACGATGAAATTTGGTAAAACGGTAGGGCTTAAATTGCATAGAAAGGACCAAAAATAAAAATTGAGGTTTTCAATTCAGGAGGCGTGGTATCCGCCCACTTTCTCTGAATTGGTATTGGTTGAATGGAGCACTTCCGACTGCTGTAAAACGATGAAACTTAGTGAACTGGTAGGGCTTAATTTGCATATAAAGAACCAAAAATAAACACAAAGATTTCCCATTCAGGGGGCGTGGTATCTGCCCACTTTCTCTGAATTGGTGTTGGTTGAATGGAGCACTTCCGACTTCTGTAAAATGATCAAATTTGGTAAAACTGTAGGGCTTAAATTGCATACAAAGAAAAAAATATAAAATTTGAGGTTTTCCATTCAGGGGCGTGGTAACCGCCCACTTCTTCAAAAGTGATGTAAATTATATGGCACACTTCCGATTGCAGTAGAACAATGAAATTTGGTAGAACGGTAGGGCTGAAATTGCATATAAAGGACCAAAAATAAAAATCGAGGTTTTCCATTCAGGGGGCGTGGTATCCGCCCGCTTTCTCCGAATTGGTGTTGGTTGAATGGAGCACTTCCGACTGCTGTTAAACGATGAAATTTGGTAAAACGGTAGGGCTTAAATTGCATACAAAGAAAAAAATATAAAATTTGAGGTTTATTATTTAGGGGCGTGGTATCCGCCCACTTCCTCAGAACTGATGTAAATTATATATGGCAAACTTCCTTTCGAATTTGGGCATAAAAAAAAACTTGCCAAGTAAGCCCATCAAATTTTAGTCAGTAATCATTAAATAATAAAATTTCTCGGCAAGAGTACGATAACTTAGGCGCCAAGAAATAATAACGGTTTTTTGTAGAACAGTTCAATACAAGCATTTTTTACTACGGGAGGGGGGGTCTATCTCCCCCCGTTTGGGCGGGAGGGGCAATTTTATAAAAAAAGGTACTGAAATGGAAACAAAAATATTAAAAAATAACGGTAATACTTACAATTAAGTATTATACCTTTTTTTAAAGCCAATACTCTGATCTATTAGATAATTTTTTAATCAAGTAGAATCTATGCACGGTTTTAAAAAAAACGAGTTTTAAACTCAAATTTTGGTGAAAAAAAAACATAAAAAGAAAGTTTAAAGTTTAATTTTTTAAAACTGCAAAGTTACATATTATTATTTTTCCTAAAATTCGTTGCTCTAATTTATTCTATTTCAAAAACTGAAAACTAGATGATTTTATGTTGTCTTGTTTTTGAGAAAATTGAAAATAACTAAAACTACTTTCTTATGGGATATTTGCTTTTTTCGCTTGCTAACGCATTACGGCGTATAAACAGTGAGATATGTATGGGGGGGCATGCTGCCCCCCTGCAACCCCCCTGCCTGGGCACACTATAGGATTTGGGGTAGGTGCGAGGTTGGGTGTATGCAAGGTTTCTTTTGCATTTACAGAATCTGGATTTAAAGAAACTTTGAATTTACCCTATGGTCTATATCCAATGTCGACTAAATATATGTATGTACGTAGCCCAAAGTTGCACATTTAAAATGTTCAGACATGAAAATTTAATACATTATGAAAAATTCACATTACCTAGGTACTACTGTACGAATGCAGCAAATTTATGTATGTAATTCCTTAATTAATATGTTTGTTTATTGTTTGTGTCTAACATTTTTAATGCTAATATGGTACAGGTTATTGTTTACCAAGGTCATTCGTTATTCAACCTTTGTAAGAGTGAAGTATTTTTTTCTTTGAATGAAGAATGGCGACTAAGCATCCACTACTTCATCCTAAATTAAATAACTTTTCAATATTTCAAAAAAAATATTTCAAAAGCATCGCGTTCTTAGAAGAAATTGGTCTAATTCCAACTAAAGCGTCAACTCCCCTCAACTCCAACTCAAAAACGTGACAAAAATTGTAAGAATACAATATTATTATTATTATTTATTCATCAACCAGAGCATATTATACTCTTACAGACTAAGATACATAAGTAAATATATAGTTACAAATTTGTAGGTGGGTATATAAAATTCAAATTACATTAAAATGATTTACATAGTTAATCTTTTATTTTAATAAATAACGTTACTTAAATTTTGCTTAAAACTAATGATTTAAAAGTTTCTCTGGTGCAATCCATATAAAAGTTAATCTCAGAGCAATAAACCCATCTATCGGCACATTTTTCCATGGGCCTCAATATTGGCTAGAGATTCGGGAGGTGCTTGTTATAATTTTTTTGTTGTGATCAAAATGCCTGTAAACACGGTTTTAATACATTGAACATTGAAAAATTGACTTGACTATTTTTAAGTAACACCTGACTTACTCACAAACTGACTGACTGAGACTCGAAATGCCTTGCAATTCTACCTCCTCTGGTGCATTCTTGGTAACCCTAAATGATTTGCTGTACTTTGCCTACAAATGAACCACATTAACATTAATCCTCAAAATGAAACCACCGTAGTTAAATACCAAAAATCAAAAATTTCATAAAAAGTAGTTTTAGTAATTTTTGATTTTCTCAAAAACTAGAAGGGACAAAACCATTCGGTTTTTTGTGTTCGATTCAGAATTAATAGTAGCATTGACCACAAAAAGACAATTAAGCACTTCATTTTACAATTTTGTAAAAAAATTGGTCTAAACTTTTTTTTTCATTTTTTTTAACAAAATTTTGAGTTTGCATGCAAATTTTTCAAAAACTATTGACATAAATAATTTAATTTAAATTTACGATTATAGAACAGACTTCTGGCTTTCAAAACCGGTATAGTATTTTATTGTAAATGTTGCCGTTGTTTTTTAATATATTTTTTTTTCAATTTAAGTCATTTTTTCTAAAATCGCCCCTACCTCCTAAACGGGGCGAGATAGACCCCCCCCTCCCATAGTAAAAAACGCTTGTATTTGACCCTTCTACAAAAATCCGTTATCAATTTTTGGCGCCTAAGTTATCGTACTCTCCCCAATTTCTCTATTACATTGTAGCTGTTTCAATATTATTCTAGTTAAAATATTCGGTATTAAACCTTAATGAAGTAATAAGAACTTGGCGTACTTTTAGATCTCAGTACTTTTCACGGCTGACTTGTTACAAAAAGGTTTTTGTATAGAAGAACTTGGCTCTTTTTTAACATTTATGTTTTTGGTCTGATTGAAATTTAAAGTATGAAATATATGAATAATAACTGACTGCCGCGATTAAAAACCATTACGACTTCGAGTGAGCTTAAACATAGTGACTTACAACTCTTAACCATTCCTATGTATTTTTTAGCAGGAATTCAGATGACCTACAAATTTGTGCTGATTCCGAATGACTTATGAGCAGAAGTTTTTATGATAAGAGATAGCATAACGGATACAGTTATTGGCAATTGGCACCCCTATAAGGAAATTTTCATCTTAAAATGTGAATAACTTTTGAATTAAAAGAGCGGTTAATATATTTTGTACATTAAATTAATTTTTTTTTTTAACTTTAACTTAATATTGTTACTTTTTTCAAAATAAAATGTTAAAAAATATAAATTAGAAAAAGTTTTCTTAAAACTTTAATTATTGGCACCCAAGGGTACAATTATTGGCACCCCAAAAATTGATTAAAAAAATATGTGTTTCGTATAGCAGATTTTTAATTTTAAAGTAGATTTAGGAATATTTAACTATTTGGAACCCGCTTTTTTGGATATTCGTCAGTATTTTTATATGGAGAAGAGCTTGCTAAATATCATTTTCGTTGTATTTCTGTGTTTTTTCGTGGCGTTTTTTTAAACCGAAAATTGTCAGTTGATACAGTTATTGGAACTCTTTAAAGTATAATTATTAGCAGTACCAATACTACTCGCGGAGGATTTGCCACTTCTTCGCAAGAGGCAGTACACCCTTGAGTCTAACCAAAGAACCTCTGAATGACACTCCAACCAGCACACTTGCCATTATGGCAATGGGTACTATACCGTAATAAAAATCGCAACTTATAGCTGATCTACTTTTGACTGCATCCGATATAATCTTTAAATGGATTAGAGGTAATGCTGGTATCAAAGGAAATGAGGTTTCAAGTACGTTAGCTAAAGAAGTTGCTCGGTATCCGTATACTTAATAGAACTTCGAAATATCTCTCAATTCGTACGGAAAGTCTTCATTGCTAATGAAAATGATCGAAATTTCCTCACTAAACGAAGAGAACTTTTTTTCGATACCATCACTCTACACATCTCAGAATTTCATACAACGAAATCCTAAACACAGAATAATGTATCTCACTGTTTCAGATAAGAATAGAAAAATTCTATTTATTAGTAGTTGTTATACATATATTTCTGGTAACTCCCTCAACTACAAATACCGATACTCAATGAAAGAAATGTATAATCAGTTAGCTGGCATTACCAGCGCATTAAACAAGAAAGTATAGAACAATTATTATCTGGTTAGCACCTTCTCATCTAAATGTGACCCCAAATTTGATTTGAGAAGGTAAAAGGTGCCCTTAGAATGCTGTGCAATATGTGAAAAAGCTCTGTTTGTATAGCAGTTTGACCAATCTAAGACTGTTTCGGTCCGATTTGGATGTTCTTTTTGATATAAATGCTCTAAACTCCATTGTAGGTCAATAACGAGAGGTGACAATAGCAGAACAGCTACTACCTGAAGTTATGTTTCGATCATAGCAATTGCCTTGCAAAAAGCCTTTGTCAACACTTTCCATCCTAAATCACGAACTAGCTATATCTCAACTTCCTAACAGTTCCTAGAACTTTATTGAACGAAAAATAAATCCATGTAGTGATACAAAATTGAAACCATCCCAATTGCACTGGTACAACAAAATATTCATTTCTCTCTACAAAAAAAAAATAAATAAATAAAAAACTGCCATTATTTGGAAATTTACAGGAAAAGGATTTTAGCACACACACGTGCAATATATTGAAATAACAATGTGTTTCTGACACCCATACTTCATACTTCCCGCCATCACTCTGTGTGACGGCCCAACAGGGTGACACTTCTCGTCGTGTCGTCGCGTCGTGTCATTTGAAATTTGATTGTTGTCGAAGGAAAATCGGAAATACTCGAATATTCATTCCGTTCCGTTATTGCATGCATGTAGAGTACGCTTGCTTGCATGTTTCGGTCGAGTGCCCTGTCATCGGATAAAGGCCACATATTTGATATCAGTAGAACTGGATCTTTTATAGATGAAACCTTCACCTACATACATAAGTATACACATATGATGCATGCAGAGATGTAGCACCATCCGCCACCGCCGCCGATATATTTTTTGTTTCTCGAATCGTAAATCTAAAAAAGCAAAAACTCTGGCAAATTTATATAAAAACCCGCTGATACAAAAAACCCCTTCAGCTTCCGATGAAAAAATAGGAATAAATAGAAAAATTTTGAACAAAAGCAAAAATCATAGTAATTGTGCAGCAGGTATTCAGCCTTGCTATGCGGGGAAATTGATTAAGGTGGCTGGCTCTTTGGCAGAAGGACTCATTCCACGGGTGGGTGCACCTGCACGGCGAACACGGTGCGCTGCTGCAGCAAGTGTTTGACGGCGACGCATCCCTTATGCATTTAGATATTATTCTGCTTTACTTTTTTCCTTTTTTTGTGTGGCCACTTTTTTGTATGCATCCGAGTGTAGAAATCACCATCCGATCCGAGGGTGATTGCAAATAGATGAATCTAGGTATACGAACTATTATTGCATCCGATTTGTGATTGCAGAGTTGTTTTACTCCTCATACCTGTTCGTGCTCCTATAGATACAAGTGCGCTGTGCAATATACAGTATGTCAAGCAGAATTGGATAGTTTAATCTTTTTTATTACTGAATTTTTAAATTATAACTGCCAATACCTATGGTGGATGTAAAATGAAAAAAAAAATTACATAGAAAGCACTCTTAAATTTGTGGTCGGCCAAATAGGCTGGATTTTTAAAGTACTATATATGCCTAGCGATAAAAAAGTTTAATGGATATGAGCAGTATTGTTTTTTATATAATCTGGGATAATAAATTTGGTTCTTTTGAATAAATTAATAATAAATTGCTTTGCTCAACTTAATGGATTCAGTTGACAAAATTGGTTTATTCTTGCAATTTATGGTTTTAATTTATGAATTTCAATTTACGATCATAAGTTTTTTTTTTTTTTTTGGTCTAGCAAACTTTATTCTGGTTTGTACCTTTTTCAATTTTGCAGCTTCAGAAGAAAACCATTTAATGTTATTGTTTTATTGAAAAGAAATATTTGTTTGCAAAAAGTAGCTGTTTATGATATATACCTAGATACTATAGAAACATTTTCTTGATTTTGAAAATTCTTATCATGACTCAGAATCTGAAAAAAAACGAAAATAGTCAAAGACGTCTTTTCCCTGACTGGGTTTAGAGCAGTTGGAAGCAGAAGCCACAAATAACCATTGCCCTAAGAACCAACACTTTTACTTGCTACTTATAGGTACTATAAGCCAAGTTATGCATTCGGAAAAAAAATCGAACTCGAGATTTTAATCAAAGTTGACATTACGATGATAGTGAAGTCTAAAAAAGTGGGTCTCGCAATTCTGTCTGTCTGTCTGTCTGTTCGACTACAGCCTAAATGGCTCGGCCAATTTTCTTCAAACTTGGTAGATATGGGTTTTAATTTTTCCCCCACACGTTTTTTTCTATTTTTTTTTAAGACCAAAAATAACGGTGCCTGCCGTACGAATTTTTTTCGAAATTTTATAAATATTTTTTTTCTCAAAAACTGTCCCACAGATTTTTTAACAAAAAAATCATAAAATTTCATTTAGTTAAACCTAAGTAATGGTTGAAAACAAATTTCCAAAAAATTATTATTTTTGGTACCCCCTTGGAACCATTTTGTTTTTGATTTTCTCAAAAATGGTTCGATCAATTTTGATAATTTTTTTTAAGTTAAGGCTCCCCAGCAGTTTCAATATTATTGTGTATTCAAATTTTTAAAAAAAAATTCTAATTTTTTTTTTGAAAACTCAAATATTTCAAAAAAACTTCGTGCTCGATTTTTTTAAAACTTAATAAATAAAAGTTTCTTAAGATAATCTCCAAGACATGAAAAAACAAATTTTATTTTACCTAAAAATGACGGTACCTTCCATACAAATGTTAAAAAATGGTTTTCGAAAATCGTATTATTCTCAAAAACGGTTTCTAGAATTTTGCTTCAATTGTTTTTCTTTCGATTAATTTTGAAGATCTATAAATTTAATAAGAAAAAATTGAAAACAAGATATTACAGACTGTACCTACCATAGAACGATTTTTTCAAATTTTGAATTTCTCATTATCGGCATAACGGATTTAAATGAAATTTTTTAGAGAGAAGCTTCTTAAAAATTTAAAAAACATTGCATTTTAAAACTTTAAGAAAAATATTTTTCTGTTTATTGGAAAATTTAATATCTCGAAAACGGCTCAATTTTTTTTTTTTTTTTTTAAATTTAAATTTTATTTGAACAATAATAAAAATAATAAATTGGCCAATAATAAATTGGCGTACCAAATTTTTTCTTAAAATTTAAAAAAAAAAAATTGTATATAAAAGCTTATTTTTTTAAGAAACCAATACAAAGACTTATAATTTTTGTTCTTGCATAAAAATATATTTGCTTGAATCAAATGGAATCCTATTTTTACCTCCAACTACTAAAGAAGTTGTTTTAGTCATTTAAAAAATTAATTTTATGCTTAAAAACAGTTTTTCTCTAATAACATTCATTTTTGAAATTCATAGTCTAGGAGCAAATTCGTGCGATGCAGTCGTGCATTTTATTTATTTCTGAATATTACAATGTACATTCCACGTTCGTGTAGTGCGGCTGAAAAAAGAACCTCTGTACTGCAAAATACGTCCGAAGTTTAGCTCACTGACAAACTGAAGAGTATTCCTAAAAACGTAATACGGCCGAATTGTTTAAGGGCAAAAATGCAACTGTCTTGGCTATTTCACTAAAATACTGTTTTTAAAATTATCGATAAGAAAATGAGAGATATGAAACATTGCGGCGGAGTTCGAAAGATGCAAATGCGACCACTGATTCAGAATTTTGTTAGTAATAATTGCCAAAAGTTTCTAGTTCCTAAACTTCCCCATGGTATAAATATAAACAATGGCTAACGTATCAACATTCAACAGATCATAAAAAATGTTTAATGATGCATTTCTATAAAATAACAAAATTTGTAGATATGTCCCTAAGAACCCATTAAAAATAAAACTAAACTAAACAAGCGAAAAAGAAATTTACATAGATTACGGAAACTACCAGACAAGCCATCCTGATTTCATAGGTCTTAATTTTCCACAAAAAATCGAAATCTGCCTCTACTTTAGCTTCAAATCTCCAACCCTTTCGCAAAACCACTCATCTAAATGAAACTTTCCTATTACAATCACGCAATCTGGGTACAAAATGCTACATTAATCACTCGAATTCCACTTATATAAATGTGGAATATCCTTCCACTTGTTGTTGTTGTTGTTGTTTTCACCGAGCCTGAACAATAAAATCAGTTGTAAATATACAAATGCATACACACAAACATTAAGGCAACAATAATTATGATTGTTTTCTAGAAAATAATATCCTAAAAAGGAGTTAACCGATATTGCTTCTGCCTCAATACAAATGAATTGGCCATCAAATGCAGTTCACATTGCACATGCAACACTGATGATGATGAGGAGGTACGGTGCTAGGTATAGGAGCTCCGTTATAGGTAATAACGACGTGAATATAGAAGAGGAAACTGTTTTCTATGTAATAGTGATGTTGTTGTTGGTGTAAGGTTGTTGCTGAACATGCAAACACGACTCTGGCATTTCGGTTACAGTGTGCTTTATATTGCGGTTGTTGCATCTCTTCCCAAAGGGTTTGTTCTACATGTGCATATAGGAGCATAGGTATGTGCAAAGTCAATTTACAAATGGGTGTGCAGCAGCAGTGGAATTGAAGTGATTCAAACATACGTTGAATAGCTGCTGTAAATGAGGTGTACAGTCGGATTTACATGCCCTTAATGTCGACGTCATCGCTGCTGGTTGTTGTAGTTATTGCTGTAACACTGGTGTATTCCGTTGACGTTTACACTACATAACGACTAGGTGTGTATGGTGAGTTTGAATAGCTGTGTGTTTCAATTCGAATTCAAATGAGTTAAGTTGAAATGCAGGGGGTGTAAGTTTGACTTTTTGAAATCTAACCAACAGCTTTGACAGGTTACAATTTTCTATATAATTATATTGTCTTTCGTAATTACGGATTTAATGCTCTAAAGAATGTGGTGTAAGAGGTTTGCGTGATGATTCGGTGCTGATGAGCGGTGATAGTTGGTGCGTTATAAGGTGATAAATGGGCAACTTTGATATGGAAGTACATATTAAAATAGATAGCAATTAATTTCAGAGAAGATGAAGAAAATTTGAGACTTTCGGAATCAAAATGATTTACGAACTTTTTAATTTTGAACGGGAGTTTCTCCTTAAAAATTAAATTTAATTTGGTGCTGCAACACATTGAAGAGAACCAGGACCTAGTGACTTATAACTCTTAACCATTTGGTTATTTATTTATAATTCACACTCTTTCAAGGGTTTATTCGGACCCTTATAAGGTTAAATATAAACATTCCACGAGTGATGGGGAAATTAGGAAGGGAGAGATTATAGTTTTCAAATTGAAATGGCAAGTGAAAACCGTGCCGCTAATTTTTTCCAAGATCGTGTTGTGCGTCTAAAAAATAATCTCTGTAGGTATTTGATGGTTAGTGCATAATTAGAATCGGGTAAGATATTCTAATTTCTAAATTATGAGTATTATGTTTTACCCAGCAGCAGAGCTAAAAACAGTACGGACGAACGATAAATAATTACCGAGTTACAACCTTACTGAAACAAGGTCCTGAGAGCGACGGTGGAGTTGAACTGTGTTATTAGAAATAGGTATATGAAATTTAGAAAAATGTGTAAAATAATAACTGCCTACTGTATGCATCTATGAAAATACATCCTTTGGGTATATATTGTGTGCATTTGTAAGTTATCATCTGCCTTAAAGGTCCTTAAAAGCTGAAATACGTCATTCCCAATTACATGTCCATCAATAAGACACTTTGACATCTTTCAAATTCATGTTTACCTGATTAAACATTCCGATCAGGAAATATTATTAAATTAATAAAAAATATGTATACGCACAAGAATAATAACAAAATTACGAAATGTGATTTTTGTGTGTGTATTTATTAAAAATACAATTTAATTCCATCAATTGCACAACAATTGAATGCGCACTGACCTGGAATAGCCTGCACATCATCGTCTATAAAGGCACAAACACAATTCGAATTCAAAAAAAAAAAAAAAAAAACCTTCACGTCACAAAGAAGGACAACACAAGGACTCTTTTCATGCAAAATGTCAAATTTACATATGAAATGTTCAACTCGACTGGGAATAGTGGTGGTGGCTGGGTGGCTGGTTGGTAGCGGTAGCGTTCGCATATCGTTCGTCTGCCCGTCCGTCTGTTCATCTGTCGTCGGCAGCAGCAGCAAAAACCAATACACCAATTCAATATGCGCACTCATATCAAATGTCAAACAGCGTAAATTATTCATGTCAAAAATTTCGATTTTTACAAAATGAAAATGGAAAATTGAAAAACGGCCCCGTGCACTTTACGAACACATAAATTCGTACGCAAGGATACATAACTATACCTACATTATAATAATGTTGAAAAACATCATTTTCATCATGATGTTTTGTCCGTAAATGTATACATGGGTACAGCTAGGTATGTGTTGATTAAGCGATTTTCATTTAAATTAAAAATTCATTATTTGGTGTAAGATTTAAATATTCAACGGTTTTTCACGCTGCTCATTTTGACGTTTCCGTTTCGGGGCTAAAGTGAATTAGTGAGCCTGGAGGAGAGCTGAGAACAAATGAGACGCTCGAGCTCTCCAACTGCAATGCCACATAACATTGCAATAATATAAAAACCCAAATTAATTATAATTTTTGTATTTTTGTATCAATGTATCTTTATTGGCAATGCCATTGCCATTTGCAGGGAACAATGCACATTGAGCAATGCACACCGGATGTGGCTGCGTAGCCAAGGAAATTATATGGTGTGAAAGTCTGAATAATAATTACGAATATATTCGTACGTTGACGCCTTGCCAAAAAGGCTGAGAAACTGATGATGAGTTGAACAATTAAAAAAAAAACAAGATAGGTTCGACGATGGGTTTTAATTAATTCTGTTAAAGGCAGACTTTTCTGAAAATGGAATCATTTTATTGATAACTTATTGGTCCTTTTGAAGTGTAAATGTAATAATATACACTTTCACAGTTATAATAATGATTTTCTTTACTTTAGGCCTTTAGTCGGTTTTTAAGAGCTTAGGGGATACAACTTTTTTACGATAGACGTATTTTATAGGAGACATAACTCGACCGATTTATGATGAAATTTGATGAAACTTGTTGCTCATCAAATTCTGACTTTCGAATAAAAGACATGTAGGTACTCGTATTTGACTTTGTGTAATTTTGTTCTCTCAATATAAACGATATGACTGGATCACTCGAACTTCATCTTATTTTCAGCATATGTTATTAGAATTTAAAAAATGTCTTATATGAAATCTTGGATGGACTTGTACGTATACAGTGCCTTGCAAAAGGAATTCCCGAGTTTTGACAGGTTATTGCGGCCATATTGTAGAAGCGACTGCTTTACCAAACCAACATGGAGAGCTATAGCGTTCAATAACAAAGTGTGTCTTCTGTTCGTGCAGCAATTTGCTGGCTTTTCCCAATTTATGGTCGCCATAATCGAATTCAAGAGGACTATTTGTAAAGTGTTGGATAGACTTAGATAAATTCTTTAACAAACAATCTGTCCATGTTCAATTGTCACCGAATTTGGCGAAAATATGCCGCTGTCCGTGAGAGTATGCACAGGGTATTCCGAGGCATTCAATTTTGCACTGCGCACAAAAACTCACCACACACTTAGAAGTTCTAAGTTCCCGACCGTAGACCGTAGACCGTAGACAATGAGATTGGTTTGCTAACTGGACTCTCGAGGATTGGAAGTTCACACTAATTTCGGTCGAAAATCATATTTCATATCATATTCGGTGACGAGATTTTTTTCTTGATGGATGGGTTCGTCAAAAGGCAAAATTGTTGAACTTGGGACAATTTACTAGAGATTGTGATGATACGTACCACGCATCCCGTGCCTGTGAATTTTACACGAGCGAATTCCGAACATTGTTTTCTCATTGCGAGGGCGATGTAAATTATTGGTCTCAGTGATCGTGGAATTTGAACTCGGTAGCCTTTTTTTTCTTCCGGGGTTTTCTTTGATCACGTTCAGCCAACGAAAGCCAACATAATCAATGCCAATTAGACTAAGAGCCCACAGCAATTTTTGGGTGTGATTGATAACAAAAAATAATACGCATAATTAGATAGGCCTTTAGTAATTATTTACAAATGTGAACGTCTTGCATACTCTAGTGGGCGCAATAGTGCATTATAGTGCATCAAGTATGCAGTTCTTTCCAAGTCCAAATAATTGTGATAACAACTTTGCCAAAATGTAGAGTTAAGACCCCTGATTGAAAATATCGAGGTCCAAGACTTTTTACAGACAGCCTTCTGCCTGCCAGACGCGATAAGAATAGGCAACTTCTTGCACTAAGAAGGCCACCTTCAAAACGTCATGGACCTCGATATATGTAATCAGGGCACTTAGCTGTTCATTTTGAAGTTATGGCAAATTTTGTATCCCAATTTTTTAGAATTTGGAAAGAACTGCATACTTAATGCACTATAATGCACTATTGCGCCCACTAGAGTATGCAAGACGTTCACATTTGTAAATAACTACTAAAGGCCTATCTAATTATGCTTATTATTTTTTGTTATCAATCACACCCAAAAATTGCTGTGGGCTCTCGGTCTAAATAGTCGAAGTTAGCCTGAGAGATGAAAAATTGTACTTTTCGAATCCGTGACAATCAGGGAAAATTTTCATGATGTTATCAAAAACGGTAGAACTGATTTTTACCAGTTTCGTATTCTTAAACTACTATACATTTTAAATAGTAACATTTTGAGTATTAAAATTTTTTAAAATTTAAAAAAATTAATCAAATTTCGAAAACCAAACAATCGTTTGATTTTAAAATTTGGCACATTACGAAAAATAAAATGCACGAATTTGTTGATTATATGTCGTTGTAGCTGTTTGTTAAAAAAAAAATAGGTTTTTATATAAAATTTTTTTGAAGAAAAACTTTTGGTACGCCAACCTTAAGTTTGTATTACTTTAAGACTAAAAATTAAATCAGAAAAAAAAATATTGACCAGTTTTTGAGATATGTACATAAGATTTTTAAAAAATATGATTTTTTTTTCAAAAAGTTCAAAAAATATTTTTGTTTTTAAGTTTTGACATGCAATATTTTTCAAACTTTAAAGAAGCTTTTCTATACAAAATTTCATTAAAATTCGTTATACCGATGATGAGAAATTCAAAATTCGAAAAAATGTTTCCAGGTTAGGTATAGTCAGTAAGATTTTATTTTAAAAATCTTTTTTATCAAATTGTAGAATTAATTGAAAGAATAAAAATTTTATGAAAATTCTAGGAGTCGTTTTCGAGAAAAATACGATTTTCTAAGATCTTTTTTCGTTATTTGTATGGTGGGTACCGTTATTTTTAAATAAACTTAAATTTTTACTAATATCTTGTAGATTTCATTAAAAACTTTGGGGTTTTCAAAATATTGAGTTTTGAGAAAGAAAAAAATTGTTTTGGAAATTTCTAATACACAATACTATCCAAACGTTTGGGAAGCGTAAGCATTAAACAAAATGATCAAAATGTGATGTACCGTTTTTGAGAAAAAAGAATTAAAAAAAAATACTTCTCAGGGGCTTACCATTATTAACCATTTTTCGGAAATTTTTCAAGCATTAAAATGAAATTTTTCGCTTTTTTTTAATGTGTGGAACAGGTTTTCAAAAAATATCGAAAAAATCGTATGACAGGTAATGCACTATTTTGATCTTAAAATATAAAATATGTAACGCGTAGTGGGAAAAATTCACAATGCTATATCTATATCTAGATCTACCAATGTTAAAGAAAACCGAGCGAGCCGTTTAGGCTGTTGTCTGATTAAAGTTCCGATTTTTTACGAATAAATACATAACTTTGCCATAAAGAAATATATGTCCCAAGTAAGAATTGATTTTTTATTTAAAAAAACACTATTCCTACCATACAATTTAATGTAAAAAAAAAACCGTTTATAAAATCAAATTTTTTCGAAAATGGTTAATAGAATTTTGTTAAATTTTAGTCTGTAATACTATTCACTATTCACAGTACCATTAATTTTTATTTTTAACTTTTTCAAATTAAATTTGAACAGTAAGGATATAAAGAGTTTAAAAAACATTGCATATTGGCGTTTTCATTTGCACAGTTGTGTTAAACAACTTCAAATTGGTGTAAAATTTTTGTTTTTGTCTTAAATACTTTTATATAGAAGGCATAATATTCAAGACAAATGCTCGAACCACTCAAAATTGTATTCTTGCTTAAATTCATATTTTACCTAAGAAATAACAGTTTTGCCCAGCTCAAACTACTACAGAATATGTCTTAGGCATTCAAAAAACATTAAACAATTTTTTTTCTATAAACGTTTAGTTTTCTTCTTTAGCGTTTCCTTGTTCCGTCTTTTAGCTGCGGAACTACGCCCAATTCAATAGGCAAAGGGGAATCATGTCGATGAAGTTAGAAGAGGACTCAGGCAAAGCTTCGAGAAACAACAGAGAAACCGAGCTTGTAATAGCTTAGCAAATAGAATACAATTTCGACTGCAATAATATTGCTAACAAAACCACAAAACATATTTTTATATCTGGACTCTAAAGGTAAACTATTTCAAGTCCATTTTTAACATTTTTCTGGAGAACACAAAAACCATTAAAAGAAGCTTCCTAAAAATCATTTTAACCATAGACAAACTTTTTAATTTATTTTAAAGTGATGTGGTTTTTTTATAATCTACCCGCGCTCAAGGGATTATGATTACCCTTTAAATGTTTCAACACAGCGCGGGCGTGAAGTTAATGAAGAGAAAGAAGGATAGAAAAGATGTGTGGCACGACGTTCTGAGACTAAAGGTTGTTGTATCAGATTTTTTATCTCCAGGGATGGCGGTTGAACTAAAGCGGAGAAATGCCGTGTCTTATTTATATGTCACTTATAATTCACATCATTTTTATTCGTAGTCATCCTTGTTGGGCATACTAGTTTAACTCAATCACATGTTGTTAGTGTTATGCCTAAGCAACATGTAATGAGTAAGCCAGCAACCCATTGATGACAATTTTTAGAAGGTTTTTAATGGAATTAAAGCGACATAGACGACGGCAGGGATCGAACCTGTGATCATGAGGTTGACAGGCGAGCATCACACATCCATCGCCCCACGGCCGGTTTGGATGAGAGCAGAGACCTATGTAGAAGAAATGGTCTTCAAGAAATTGGTATCGTCGGCGGCGTAGAGAGAAATATGAGAATATTTTATAACTATTTCAATATCGTTAATAGCAAGAACAAAAAGGAGAGGGCCAAAGTGGCTATCTTAAGGGACTCCTGATGTTGCTAAGAAAAGGCAAGAGGATGTAGATCTAAAACGAATACTGTAGTAACGGTTTTTCAGATAAGAAGAAACCCATTTCAATAGAATTTGTTCAAAACCGAAGGTGGATAGTTTGAAAAGTATAAGTCTATGGGAGATTTTATCGAAGTTCTTTCTAAAATTGGTGAATATATGACATCGACTTCCTTGACATGCTCTAAGGCTGACAGGATGAAAGACACAAATTCAACAGGATTAGTGGTTGTTGATCTATACCTGAGAAAGCCATGTTGTATAGGGGAAATGAGAGACTTATAGTGAAAGCTCAAAAATTCAAACAGTATGCTTTCGAAGAGTTTGAGTATATATGGCAGTTTGGCAATAGGACGATAATTTATAACATCACTTTTCGGACCCTTTTTGTGTATTGGTATTACAAAAGAAGTTTTCCATACATCTGGGAATTCTCCTTGAGTTACGGATAAACTGAAGATTGTTGAGAGAGGAAGAGATAGCGATGAGGATTATTTCTTTAAGAAAATAGCTGGGAGGCCATCGGGACCTGGAGAGAATTCATCATTAAGCTGGCACAAGGCACTCATACAATAAAATATCCTTTGTACCTAGTCAATTTAATTTAAGATATCCACTGGATCGAGTATATCAACAAACCGCTCCAAGTACAGCTATTCGTCTAAAAGCCTCCTCACAGTAGATCAATAATGAAATCAACCACTCTTAAGAAATCTGTGGGGACATGGCATATTGAAAGATGACTCAATCCATTTTTACATTTACAATAATGGATCAAAATAAAAATGACGGGTTTGTTGGAGCTGTATACTCAGACAAACTAACTTTAAATATCTCTTTAAAAGAAGTCCTATCTTGGCTAAGGGAAAACTTGATTTCAAATAAAATAACCGCATCTTCTCTGACAGCTAAGCAGCCATTAATTCTCTTGATTCTGTCCCTACCAGCTCAATAACAGCACTTAACTGCCGACCATCTCTGAAAAGGCTGGAGCAGCAGTTTAACATTTACTTCTGCTGGGTGCCTGGCCGTAGGAACATTTCAGAAAATTGTAAGGCTGGCGATCTCTCCAAAAGTGGAACAATAATAACTTTATTTCCGGATAAATATAGTATTCCTATCGCCTTGGGTAAGCTTATGCTAAGGCAAGATGCTACAGAGAACAAATCTTAGGTATAAAACAATATATCCACCTTCTTGGCTACAAAACATTTGTTTTTGCCAATGCTGCATCTGAAGCGCTTTAAATATATAATATCTTTAAGCGGATCGCACATCGGCTCCGTAATAGGTGTCATAATATGACACTGTTTGATAGGCAAGTACGAAACGCAGCTTGGAGATTATTCTAAAAATTTCTGCGGATGCTGTATGGAATGAGAAGTGGAGTAAAGACGTAGATTTCATTTGGGAGATTTCTATTACAATGATCTTAGTGATCTTAGCAAACCTCGCTCGCTTCATAACTAGCTCCAAGTGATTTAACAACTAGGGAAAAAGTGTCTAAGATTCAATGTGGTATCACAAGGAACCAACTCATGGTCTAAGTGTGTCGTCTCTCCCGCTGACAGCCACGTCAACCTTACCTAGGTTCGGCACAAAATGACGGTAAGCCCTCAAAGCATTCGTAACCAAATGCAATGTGTTAAAGTCATCGTAACAATTACTATGCAAACTTCCTTGATTGTCTCAGTAACGAAAATTCAATTCTCCTGCCGAAACCTACTTAGCAAACAAAAATTGCATGCTTCAATTGTGGCTCCTGTCAAAACATCATCAAAAAAAGCCCTTCTTCCAGCTTTCATAGAGGCTGCATAATTTCCTTCAATATTCGTCCTTCATTGTATTTTTAAATGTTATTTTTTACTCGTTCCTACATATACTCTTGCCCATCATGCAAGTCGGCTTGACGCAACGAAAAAAAAATAAAACCAAAGCAAAGAATTTCAAAAAGGCAGTTCGCTTGCCACGTACCATTTAGATTCACGTCCATCAGTCGATTGCGCTCCAAGGGACATTCTCCACTATAGCTACTGTATAAATACATACGGTTCAAGGATATACAATATCTCTGGCATCATAAACCACTCACTTGACATGAGGACGAGAATGCTCGAACGAAAAAAAAAATACTACATTTTCTATTTAAGAGGCCGAAAGGAATCCTTTTTTTATGTGAAACAGGAAAAAAACCATTCCTCATTTTTAGTGAAACAAATCACGTACTTGAGATGAACGATTGCAGGGGTGTATACCTTCACGTTGAATTTGATTAAAGGCAACGTAGATGGGAGTTAAATCGAGTTTTCGTTTCATCCCTTTCTCCTTGACTTGCCACATATACTAGTAGAGTATATCCTGCCGCTCTGCCTACCTCCCGTGGGTTCTTCGAAAACTTGTTAATGTTCGAAGAGTTTCCATTCCAACTGTGTCTCTCTGACGGGGAAAAGTTTATTTATACCTTCTCTGAGGCGCATTTTCAGGACTATAATCGTTATCCTTCCGATACCACGCATCACTTCCAACTCCAACTCCAGTCGCACATACGTGAACCAAGAAAGTTTCTCCAAAAGAATTTAAACTTAGGTTCTAAGAACTCTGCGAGAAAGATGATGATGCTTAAGGTGTCGCAGATATTTTGTGGAATTTTGAAAGTGTATCAAAGTAAGTTTTAGCATAAAGCATCGTCGTACGAGTAGTTCTAAGGATAAATTTTAAAGTCTCTCTGAGAGAGTGAAGAATATAATATGAGTATGTAGATGTGCCTGCAAAAAGCGATTTAAAGATTCTAATGAAAACTGAATTAGGTGCATGATTTTCGTTTGATAGAACTTTTCCAACTTCATAAGATATATACGAGCATGCTGCTGTACTTCACAAGACGGTAGCAAGGTGGTTTGCAGGCGGGTGGTGGAACGGAAACGGAAACTCTGATGCGTGTGTGTTTGTAGGATTATCATTCTAGAAAGGAGCGAGGTATATCAAATAAGATTTGTGTACATACATTTATGTAAGGCATGATGACAGGGTTATTAGATTTGCAAAGCTTGTTTGCCTGGCTGTCTTGTAGAATGTCTAACTAGATTGAGTGACCTTATTTTTTGGTCGCAGGAACGAACTCGTGAAAGATGTATCCAGGAAATCATGACGAGATGGAGACTTTTGCAATTACATGGAAGTGGTAGTCGTTTTTTTTTCAAAAATAAATAAATAGAAAATCTACATAAATAGACTATCCTTTGAGGAATTTATAAATTTTTGAATTGCATACTTTTAAGTGGTAGTTCATCAAGAAAGTTAAATTAAATGGAGTAATTCCTGAAACTCCTTTATGTTCATTAAAATATCGTGTTAATTAGCAATTACCCGACGTGTGTCGGGTCGCCAGGCCTCATGGTAAATATGCTACAGGATATAATTTAAGATTTAATACAAAAATTGTGCCTCTCGTTCTGTTTGTCGGAATTCAGGTGCCTCTTAAGCTCTAGGGATTTTTATATTTTTCTTACATACTACATATTTTTTTTTTTAATTTTACATATTTTGTATTATTAATTTTGATAATTTCCTTGATGATGTGAGTTAATTTTCCTCATGTTATAAATATAAGTATTTGGTTGTAAGTACTCATTGTTGCAATTTTCTTCCCAAACATGTCACCAACTAGCTTAAAATTCATTCAATTATTCAACACAAAATTTAACTTTGTTTTAATTAATGTTCAATAGATTTTAAATACGACTTAATGACGATCTTTAAATTATGCAATATGTTTTTTATATATGTATTAGGGTTGCCAGATTTTTCTTGCACCTCGGCGGGACAAGTGGCTTAAATAATGAAAAATCTCGGGATTTCATCATATTGCCCGGGACAAAATAAATAAAATGCACGACTGGGTCGCACGAACTTGCTGTTACGTAAAAGACTAAGAATTTTAAAAATGAATGTTATTATAGAGAAAAATTATTTTTTTAAATGACTAAAACAAGCTCCAACTAGCTAAACACAGGATGCCATGTGATTCAAACAAATATTAAACAAATATTGATCAATGCAAGAACAAAATTAAACTTCGTTGTAGTGGTTTCTTGAAAATATAAGCTTTTATATAAACAAAATTTTAAATCATTTTTAAGATAAAATGTTGGTACGTCAATTTGAAGTTTTTGATTTTGTTCGAATAAAAATTAGGTTTACAAAAAAAGAATGATTTTTGTTCAAAATTTAAAAAAAATATTTTTTTTAGAGTTTCGAAATGCAATGTTTTTTACACTTTTTAGAAGCTTCTCTTTACAAAAATTTATTAAAATCCGTTATTCCGATAATGAGAAATTCAAAATTCGAATAAATCGTTCTGTGGTAGGTATCTACAGTCAGTAATACTCGTATCTTGATTTCAATTTTTTTTTATTAAATTATAGAATTCTTGTATAAATTATTGAATTTGAATACACAATAACATTTAAACTGCTGGGGAGCTTTAACATACAAAAAAAATGACCAAAATCGGTCGTACCATTACCATTACCTAGCTTTAAATGAAATTTGAGAACAATTGCAATATGATTGCTACGATCAATTTATTTCCTCAAATTTCTCTCATTTTAGCAATTACAACGCAAATTTTAATAAATTAACATTAAATTAAACTAGAATAGTACCCTTTTGTAAAGTTTTTGTGAAGAATTTGGGCTAATATATATTTTAAACCCCATTTGGTCGCTCTCATGTGAATAGTCCCTCAAGGTTAAATCGTAGTGGTTGTTCCTTATCACTGAAAGACATTTAAGTACATTAGGCATTATTTTTTGAGTTTGAGTCCCAACCCGGGAAAAAAGCTGTCCCGGCGGGACAGATGAATTTATGTCTGAAATCCGGGATGTCCCGGGTAAACCGGGACGTCTGGCAACGCTAATATGTATATACATTAGACTGGGCCAAAAAAATTGACTATTTTTTTTTGAAAGATATATCGAGAATATCATTCAGAATGACAAAAAAAAATTTCGTAAAAGTTTGAGCCCTTAATATCAATTTTAAGAGGGCTATCATCGCTAATTTTGATTTTTAGTCATAATTTCATGTTTTGCGTCAGAACTGACAAAACATTGAAGTAAAAAAAATTCATTTTGACTTACTTTTATATAAAATTAAATTCCCTACAAAAAAGGTCTAATTGAAAATTTTCGTCAGACAAGCCGTTTTTGAGTTATTAAGCTTAATAAATTGTTATTTTTCTTCGATTTTACTTTTTTAATTTGGAATTTTGTAACTAGCGAAAAATAACAATTTATTAAGCTTAATAACTCAAAAACGGCTTGTCTGACGAAAATTTTCAATTAGACCTTTTTTGTAGGGAATTTAATTTTATATAAAAGTAAGTCAAAATGAATTTTTTTTACTTCAATGTTTTGTCAGTTCTGACGCAAAACATGAAATTATGACTAAAAATCAAAATTAGCGATGATAGCCCTCTTAAAATTGATATTAAGGGCTCAAACTTTTACGAAAATTTTTTTTTGTCATTCTGAATGATATTCTCGATATATCTTTCAAAAAAAAAAATAGTCAATTTTTTGGCCCAGTCTAAAGGTGCGTGTCCATTTGAGAGCAAAAACACTGAGAGTAACTATCAGGCTACTCTTGAGAGTAAACTCTCAAGTGGACACAGCCTTGAGAGAAGCTAGCGGAGAGTTGACTTTTCACTCTCGACATACGAATTTTTTGAGAGTTACTCGCAAGTGGACACACTTTTTTATTACTATCGGAGATGAGCTCGCAGAATTCCAACATAGTTCGTATTTTGCGATTAGCTGTCCGAGAGTTGACATGTAAAAACATTGAACAGAAGGGGACAAACGAACTTATGAAAATGAAATCAAGAGAAAGCTTCATAATTTGCGAAACCAGGTAAAGAAAATAATTTTTGTCAATCATATTGAATCTATTATGTACTCGTATGTACATTTAATTAATAATCATGAAAATATTAACGGATGTCACAAAAATTGAAAAAAAAAAAAAATAAAAAACGAAAAGTGGAGCCGGAACTGATGAAGTATAGCACTAAGTGGCCATATTTTCGGGGTTTGCAGGTTTTTATTCCATTTTTAATGGCTGCTTCAACCAAGTCAAATCTGGTACGTATTTGATTTCTTAATTATTTTCTGTGATGTGCCTGTACTGCCAAGGAACTTCACCTTATGGGCTCATAAAGTAATTTTTGAATTCATCCCTGAAATCCTTTTGAGAAGTATTATAGTTGTGCCTTCTTCCATTTTGAAGATCGGAAAATGAGTTTTCGAAATTGTTGTCTAAACGCCAGTTTCCATTCAGTACATCGTGAGTTTCTATTTGTTCGGGCAAAATTATAGTTTTGCAAAAATATATCAAGTGGACACGGTTATGAAAGTACTCTCAGAAAATCATCTCCCAAAACTTAATTAGTAAACTCGCGATAGTAAAATCTCAAAAAAATTACTCTCAAATGGACAGGCACCCGAGAGCAACTCTCGAGAGTTTACTAGCGAAAGAACTCTCAAATGGACACGCACCTTAATATACATGCGATTCTAATACTTAATATGCCACACATTTTAGAGGAGGAAGGTTTCGTCGATACAGGAAAAAATCGTATAGGAGGATTCGGTCTATTATACCACACTAAGCCAGCAGGGTCAGTTTTCTAAAAAAAAATTTAAAAATAAAAAAACAATTTTAAATCAACGGAAACACTTAAAAAAAATTATACCTCCTTTTTCTACCCCATCCCCCTAATTTTCTTATCGCGCTCGTTCTGAGTTTATCATTATAAGATTCTCTCAGTAAACCCTTGATTAAATAATTAATAAAAGTTAAATTTTGTGTTTATTTTTTGTTTAATTTCAGGGTCTCATCAACATTCCTACAAAAAAGTGACTCAATACTTCAATACTCAATAGCAGTTAGAATTTTGTATTTCTTCCCGCGATACGTTTTTTCTTTCTTTTTAATACCAAAAATGACGGTAGGTCATTGAAACAAAAATTCCAAAAAATTATTATTTTTGGTACCCCCCTTGGAATCATTTTTTTATGTTTTTTTGATTTTCTCAAAAGCGGTACTACCGATTTTGATCATTTTTGTATGTTACGGCTCCCCTGCAGTTTCAATATTATTGTCTATTCAAATTTTCAAAAAATTTTTGTTTGGATTTTTAAGAAAATTTTCAAAATTTTTTTTTGGAAACTCAATATTTCGAAAACCCCATGCTCGATTTTTTTCAAACTTGATAAATAAAAGTTTCTTAAAATAATCTACAAGATATGAAAAAAAAAATTTATTTTACCAAAAAATAACGGTACCCTCCATACAAATGTTAAAAAAAGGTTTTCGAAAATCGTATTTTTCTCGAAAACGGTTCCGATAATTTCGCTTTAATTTTTAGTCTTTCGATTAATTTTTAAGATCTATAATTTAATACAAAAAATTTGGAAAACCAGACATTACTGACTGTACCTACCATAGAATGATTTTTTTAGAATTTTGAATTTGTCATTATCGGCATAACGGATTTTAATGAAATTTAAAAAAAAAGCTTCTAAAAAACATTGCGTTTCAAAACTTTAAGAAAAATATTTGTTTTGAATTTTGAAAAAAATATCTATTTGTTTTTGGAAAATTCATTATCTCGAAAACGGCTCAATATTTTTTTGTAAATTTAATTTTTTATTCGAACAATAATAAAAACTTTAAATTGGCGTACCAAAATTTTTTCTTAAGAATGTTTTAAAAATTTTTTATATAAAAGCTTATTTTTTTTAACCACTACAAAGACTTATAATTTTTGTTCTTGCATAAACCTAAATTAGCTTGGATCACATGGCATCCTATTTTTACCTTCAACTACCAAAGTAGTTGTTTTAGTCATTTAAAAAATTAATTTTAAGCTTATGAACAGTTTTTCTCTAATGACATTCATTTTTGAAATTCTTAGTCTATTACATAGGAGCAAATTCGAGCGATCCAGTCGTGCATTTTATTTGTTTTCGTCTTTATCATTAACCAACATTTTTTTACAGGAGCCCCTTAAATTTAAAATAATATTTTATACATAGATTTTCGAAAAAATATTTTTTGGGTTTTAACAAAAAAAAAAAATCCAATTGTTTTTTTGAAAAACTCAATGGTGCAAAATATTAAACAGCCTATTATTTAGGTATATTAGTATGATACTACTCAACAATTTGCTAACCTTAAAGTAGTTTGCTAACTAATTTTTAATTTAACCATTTTCTAACTATAGTTTCGTACCTTTTAACGACCTTTTGTGCCGTTTTTAAATAACACGATACTAAAAAAAGAAAATAGGTATTCGATGATTACAACTTTAATAATTCATTGTTTTAACCTAGTTTCATACTAAAACAGCTTTAACATAGTATTAATTCAACTAAAATTTTGCGCTAATATTTTTAAACGATTTGTGAACGATTATTTTTTGAAATTATTTCCTGAATACTTAAAATTGACATCTCAAGTTTTGTTCTTGAAAAACTTTAAAGAAATTTTTTATATAAAAAATTACTTTAATAATAAAACGATTTTTGAGCTTTGTTTTCATAAATTCATACTTCTCTGGAAATCAGACGCCAATTCTATGCGTTTGAACATTTTTATCTCACTAAATACTTCAATCAATTATTTATAAAACGTATTTACTTTTACATAAGAGCAAATTCGTGCGATCCAATTGTGTATTTTATTTCGTTTGCACAAATTAATATTTCTTAACAAAATCACATGGCATTCTGGTTCAATCTTAAAAATATAAAAGAGTTTTTGTAGGCGTTTAAGAAATGAATTTTATGCTTCCGAAAAAATGTTTCTTATAATATCCATTTTTAAATTCCACGTCTCCTAAACATAGATTAAATTTATTTACTTGCATTGAGATGCATAGTTTTTTATATCATACAAATTTGTTCATACTTTTTTCCCCACCAGAGCTATGCGGTTTCGTTTAAGAGACCCATTCAGGTCGGCGAGTTTCTACAGCCTTATCTAGTTAAGGCTGGTGTTGGGACAAGTGAGAAGGATATTAGTTCGCAGTCAGTTCTCCTAGTTATCACGAGGGACTACGTTACCTGTTGATCTACCAGGGCGCCACCAGTGGTCTTGCCGATTTTTAGGACTGCGAGTGCCTAGTATCTGTTGATTTACCATAACATTTAGCCTGCTGTTCAAGTCCCAATAGGGGTGCAGAACCTGCTGATATATAAGAGCGTTTAAGCAGCTGTTTTGAAGTACCTCTAGGTGCGAAGTACCTGCCAATCACGTTCTAAGCACTAAATTTTAGAGAGAAGAAATTTCTCGATTGCCAATCGAAGGTGTCTACATTATTCAAGCATTTTACAACGTCTTTTCGAGTCCAGTTTTTAGAACAGTTAAGTCACAACTTAACAGATATGGATTAAATAATTTTTTCAATCACAATAACACCGATTTAGGTACTGTCGCTCCCTCTATCAGTTAGGTAGAATTCCGGCAGCCTACGAAATAGCCACCCTGATAACCGGATCTAGATCTTGTAGATTTGTAGGCTTAGGGTTTAATGATCAACTATTTTTACGAAGCGGAAATTTGAGTAACTTGTAACGGAATGAATTCTCTTGCTTCAAATTACAAGAAATCTTTTAAACTTTAAAAGTATATGCAGCTCTATGAAACATAAGTCCTGCCCCATACTGAAATCTTTTGTATGAAGTAAGTAATGATTGACAAAACATGACATCGATAAAATAAAATATGTTCCCAATTTCAGTACGGTACGATCTCGATAGGTTCTTGTTCCATTTGAATCTTTTTTTCCAAATTAACCAAATTAATCGAAACATGAGTAGACCGAGTCTATAAGTATTGGATTGGTATTGATTATTTCTTGTGTAAGAATATTTTCTGGTTGAATTTACTTCGTCAGTAAACAAGCTTCGTCATACTGAAAAAGGATTTTTAAAGCATATTTTAGCATTTTTATCGCAAAAGTTCTTCGTAAAGGATAGTTATTTTCTTTGACAAACTAAATGATCTGAATTCTGAATAAGCTGATATTTTAGTTCATGTATTAGTCAAAATCTTCCTTGTCGTAACACATTCTGGTATCACTGCTGATATTTATTATATTTTTGCAGAATTTTCGATATACCTAACAGTTTTCCCTTCTCATATAAGTTTCAGACCCTTTCACCAAATAAATTGATATTCAAGTGCGGTATAACCGTACAACAAACGACGTAGATGAACTAACGAATCAGCTCACTTAAAGCATTGCTCAATCACGAATGCGTGGCATGCTAGTGGCACATTTTTACTGACGATTCCCTTAAATGACCCGCTACGAACGATTCCCCTTTCACTTACCTCATTCTTTAGCCCTTGTTACAGTTACAGTTTAATACTTGAAACGTTCCCACTGGGGAACCATATACATACATATCTACTTTTCTTTAAAATTTTTTCAATTTATTTTAAATATACATACCTATATTTTTTCATGTTTATTTCGAAAATCCAGTACCACCCTACACTGCTTCAATGAACCTAAATTTATTTTTACAAAATTACCCACTCATGTGGATCCCAAAAAATATCAAAGGTGGGTACAAACATGCTTTCAATAGCATGAATGTATCATATTCAATCAATAATTCATATTTCATCACCACCTTTTAATTTCCCAACAATTTTTGGTCGAAAATCATCGTAAGCGACCAAAAAACTGGAAAAATAAAACAAAAATCCTTTCCACATGCCAAAAATTCACTCAAACATCATGACCACACAGCATAACCATATACCCAACCTCGCCTCTTTCCTTCTCTCTAATAAAAAAATTACGAAAAAACACTCACCATCATCAATGGATCGCATCGACAATTCAATTAAAATTCCATTCATCAGAATATATCCTTTTTATGCCGACAAGTGAAAAGGGGCAACACCCCCAAAAATTATTATACTTGCCTGTATAATATTCCTAACCAGCCCCACTTGAAAAGTTCCCCTGCGTTCAGTTTCGCACCCATTCTACCTCAATTATATTTCACATGAACATGCAATGTGCAACGAAAACAGACCTTTCCTCCCACCTACCTACGAGTACAACCCCTTGCAATGTTTACCAATATCCTTTTTTAACTTGAAAACAAAAAAAAAACGAAAAGAAATATTAAATGAAAAACAGAGGGCTGATGGGAAAAATATTGCACGAATCCTCTTGATCATCAATTTACTTAATTAGCGAATTTTTTATTTCCGTCCAGGAAACGCTCAAGTAATTTCACAATTCAGTCAAAGGAATGCGGGACACGAGTTTTCAATAAAAGAAAATATTTATGGATGCACAGATGTGTGCAGTGCATGAACAACAGAGGAGAGAAGGTCCTTGGCCGAAACCGGAGCAGGGTTGCTACGGAAAGAGGGACTGTCAAAAGATGGGTAACAAGGATTTTAATTTTACTTGGGATGTTGGTACTATTGAGGGCAAACTGCTGTGAATTCGGAAAAAATTCTACGAACACTTCAATAAATACGTTGATAGATTCTGTTTGTCTTTCTTCGGTGTAAAGTAAGGGCTACTGCAGTTTTAATGGGTGAATCCTCTTCGTTAAAAAATTGTGTCAAGGGAATGTATTTCTGGTGCATATTTTCAGTTCCCTTGAACAAAGTTATGTTTTCTCGAACTTCTTCAATAAATATAAAACATTTTCAAAAACATTAAACACAACATATCTATACCATTAGACCAAAACCAATCTTGCGTGAAACGTATTTCATGCACGAGTACGTGGAACTATGTATGTATATATTCTGACTCATGTGATTTGTTGTCTAGTGGTGTCGAAATTCCGATTGCACCAAACCACTCGGTGCCGTTTTGTCCCGTAAGAGGGAAAAATGCTATGCAATGCTCATTTCGCAATACTGCCAATTGGATTAATTGGATAAAGTCGAAAGGAGGTTTCTCCATCACATACATGAGTTTGAAAATGTCATGGAAATAATACCAGATGACCTCAGTTCTAGATTCCTTAATATAATAGAGCCCCATAATGTGACACCGAAAAGCCTATCAACTTTATTTCTTAAAATGTTTAATACCTCGGTAAGGAAATAAGTTCAACGAATATGTACTAGTCTTTTGCAAATTAATTGGGACGAGCAGATTTTTGAGCATTTTTTTCATTTATTTATAATAATGTATAGGAATAAGTATACAATATTAGTTTATTACTTTATATGCCCCCCTTTAGCATCTTTGAGTTCTTTAACTCTCTCTCTAACTTCCCGCATATATTTTTTATTTCTGGATCGTGGAGCGTTACCTCAATAGTTGCTGAAGTTAGTCCGGTTTTTGTTGTACAGTCTTTTTTTCTGAGTCTCGCTCTAACGATAGCCCATAGGTTCTCAATAAAATAGAGATCAGCTAAGTTGTCAAGCCAATTCAGCATCTTAGTATTTTTCTCCGCAAAGAATTGTTTCATTTCTTTGGACGATCTCGCTGAAAAATGGTGTCTTGTATCGATGGATGGTTGAAAGGACCATATGAGTTAGGACATCCATGAACTTTGCGCTGTTCATCATGCTTTCAATGGGCTTTAAAATTCCAGGACCCTCAAACATGAAACAATCCCAAAACATAAGTTTTAGGTGTTTGGATAATGTGGTAAAGTCGGAGTTTTTCTTTGACAATTTTCTCCATGATACTATGACCTTGAAATGGCTTCCGTCCGAGAAAATTACTTTTTCCCAATCCTCTGTTCAAGCAGCCTTTTGCATTTTGGGCAATCTAAATATCGAAACGAAGCGTTCCATGCTACACAATTTTCTTCGTTACTTTCACATCTGACATCACTGCTTTTCTGATAAAGTACCAAATATTCAGAAATAACCGTCACTTCTTCTACTACCCTCATACCACAGAACATTTTGTCATCATTAATAATATTTCAACCTGAAAGTCATCACCAGCCGAACGCTAGCAAATTTTTAATGTGATCAATATAACTCACATTCACTAGAAGCACGTAACGTCACACAACAATTTAAAGAAACTTGTATAAGCTTTCATGGCTCTTGAAGTTCATATTCAGCTTTGAAGCAAATTTAGCATAATGGGATCTGTTTTGGCGGACGCAGGCCACCAGTCGTTCGGCAACGATTCCGTCTTGATCAATATAAACTAATTACCACCAAGGGCTTTGTACCTGCTTATTTACCAGAGCCGCCAGGGTCGTAGTACCTGTCCATCACCGTTGTCAGAATTATCCGAAGTCAGTTTTCCCGATGCCAGTATATCAGGATTTAATTCCAGCTAAGTGTCATCAGTCTAAAGTCCCGAAACGCAGGGGCCCTATTCCTGAACACGAGTCGAGTGAGTTTTATGTGATCTGGGAAAATTTCACATGAAATGGTATTCGCGAACACGAGTCACTAATAATGGGTATTCCCCAACTCGAACATCAAACGTCAAATATCACTCGAGTGAAAAAAGGGTATTCCTGAACGCTAGAGTGAGTATTTTTGTGTGACAAATCAGTCATGTTTAATTAAGTTGTCGAGTCAAGTAACGGATCCGAAAATGTAAGTAAAATACAAACTAAAATAATAGCGAATATGCATATTTTAACTAAATTTAAAAATTATAGATTAAAAGTTACGACTGCTAGGCAGTATGAAATTTTGGTTGATTTTTTCCTAACCCACTCACCTTGCAAAGGGAAGAATCCAGTCAGTCGAAGCAAGGAAAAAAGCCTGCCAGTTATGGGAGGACCTTAGCAAAAGCCTCAATGCAGTTGGACCGCCTTTAAGAGATGTAAATGGTTGGAAGAAGGTACATAATTATTTGTCATTTTATTTCATGATAAGTTAATGAACTTCGTTTTTGATTCGATTTGAATTTATTAATAAATCAAATGGAGAAACATAATATTAATTAAGAAACATTTTTTTATTTTATTTAAAGGTTTGGTTCGACTATAAAAATAACATAAAAAAGAAGTTGTCCCAGAACAAATCCCATTAACAAGGTACTAGCGGCAGCGCGGCGGTCCAAAAAAGCAATTTACATTTTCTCGACTTGAGGAAGAAGTCATCAAAGTGCTTTCGTTAGATTGTGCAGTACAAGGTATCCGTCAAAAAGTTGCGTTTGGTCAAAGGTCGTCCTCTCGAGAAAAAGAACCAGTTGGTACTGGCGCTGATCCAGAACAGCAGCTGGCATTATTGATTTATTTCAATTCATGCTTACACTTTGCTAGAAAGTTCCAAAGGATTTGTTGCATCTCTAATTTTCTTGAAAATGCAACTCCTGTCTTCATCTAAATCACTATCACTATCATGAAATATCTCTGTACTAATCATTTTCTTTTTAATTTTATTATCCTATATTATTTTAAATTAAATTATGCCACATTTATTTTTCAACAAATTGAATTGAGAACTATATTTTGAAATAATAATATTTGTCTGTGACATGTCAAATTATCGTTTATTGAAGTTAGCTACGGTTGAAAGGGTGCGTTCAACATTTTGAGAGTCATGTCATGTTTTTGAAGCTCACTCGTGTTGAGGAATACCAATTCTCACTCTACTCGACTATAGGCTCTCGAGTGACATCTTACTCGTGTTCAGGAATAGGCCCCCAGTTCATAAGAAACCAAATTCCAAGACTGAAAAACCAAGTACAGGAATATTTCTAAGTCACTTACCAGAAAAAATCCACCTCAAATCAAAGCCTAATTCCAAATTAATTTGAAATTTCTTGTTGTCCAATTAGTTTTCAGAAGGCTATGGAGAATCAATTCCACTTTCTCAAGGAATTAAGCATCTTATAAGAAGACCAACCTCTTATCTTTAAAGGAGTCTTACGAAATTCTCTCAGTAATATTACGAGCTAGAATCCATGGGTGTATATATTTAAAACTTAAGTTTTTAGAGGTTTTAATCTCTTCCACATTTTCATTAAGGTTGTCATTTCATTAAAAATAAACACTTCTCTGATTGACAGTTTTCTGATCGTAAAAGCATTGTTTAATATGGAATAATATGAATGGAGTTTATATATGTACATATACATATATGAATTCTTTAAAATTTGATTGCTTTTATTTGTCCCTAAGGCCTTTGCACTTAACCGGAGCAGCGGTTTCCAGCGTAGTTCTTGTTACACTAAGGTGTCCTTAATATTAACTCAGAGGTAACTTTTCCGAAGTTTTTTTTTTTTTTTTTAATAACAATGTACTTGACCTTCCCTCCAATAGTTTGTTCCCCAATTATTGTTACGGAGTTTTGTGAATGACCGTTGTTGGTGTTGATATCGTCTGTTGACCTTAATAGTCGTCTAGATTTGGTGATAGATAATGCCCTTAGTGTTCACTGATACTAAATTATTGGACAAATGTTCTAGTCACAATCCCAAATCCATCTTTCATACTGATCTGTGGTATCTTATGTATTTTCCTCTCCTTTCGTATTATCATTTATATGTATGTTAATCCATATCAAGCCATCTGTAGTCCTCCATTGAATACTGACAAACTTTTCACTCTAATATTCAAACTCAACCAAAAAACTTATATTGAGCCAGCTTAGTCAAGTTTTTAATCTAGTGTACCATAACTCGTGGGTGCAGTATAATATTTTCCATGGCAAAGATTGGTGCCCATTTACACTGCATATCTAAGCCATTTTAATCGTTATTATTTTGCTCTTTTGAATATGTCCTTATTAAATATAAGGTGATAAGATAAGATTACGCTTTATTTATTTTGAGTGACCTGTTTTTATATAATACAAACTCTGTATTCTACTGCAATAAATCAAGCAAGTAGAAGCCTAAGCAATATTATTGGACTTGTCCACAGAAAATGGCGATTCCTCCCGGCTATTGAGGAACTGTGATTTTATATTTATATGATTGGCGGCGACATTCCGGCATTGCGTTTCGTATCACCCAGTCGTAAAAATTTCTCTTTCCCAACTTCACGCCCTCAGATACATATATCGATGCTGACGAGCTCTAGCCACAGAAAGTCTTTAAACATCGCTCTTTTTCCAAGACTGTAAGGGTGTCTCTTATCTGATAAAAGAAATAAGGTCCAGTGATGCTACCATGCCATAAACCATACTCAAGAAGCATTCATTTTGGATGTAGAACACTTGTGGGCTGTGTTCACTCCAATAACGGAAATGTTGCTTGTTAACATAGCTGTTGATCCAAAAATGGGTCTCATTCAAAAAGAGACGAACTTGTCTATGGTCGGCTGGCACAGTGTTCTCTTGTCTGTTCAATTTGCAAACATTCAAGATCTATGTCCATCGATACCTACATCGATTCTCTCCTATTTGTTTTTCATCGCTCATGCTATGTTTATATTCAACATTATAAATATCTCAATAAACCCTTAAGCGCGTGTGAATTATAAAAACAAAACAAAATAACTTTGAAATTCTACCATTATTATATGGTCACCCTTTAGCTCCTTCTCTTCACACTGTCTGTGTAGAATAAGAAGGGCACAAAAATCTGTTGGAGAATTTTCTTTTTAAAACAGTTATGTTTAGTGGCCTGATGAAATGTTTCTAATAAAGATATACCCTAACTTGAAACACCTTATAGTTGCTCTAGACAGTGGTTTACTGCTCATAAGTTATTCTTCGTTTGGCATAATGGTTAATAAGTTGGACTGTCAACCGGAGACCCTAGCCGTTTCCACATACAAAAATATATTTTTTAGGGGTTCAACTACTTGGAAGAAAATAACAAATACGCCAAAAGTATCTCTAGTCATAAAAAGTGCTTCTCATCTTTGCCTTTCGAACTTGTGAAAACTTGCAGGTTTCCTCCATTCTTGCCGATAACTCGAACACAAGAATGATTGAGAGTTGTAAATCAATAGGTTCAGGTTCTAGAAAAGTCGGTGGGCTTAATTTATATTCTTTATTTTATTTTATTTTATTTTATCATTGGTTGAGTTCAAGGTAGATCCTTTATAAAGTGTCCCATATTTATGGCCTTGACTCTTAAGCTCATATTTACAGAAGCGCCACTGACATCACACTTTGTTTTTCCGATTATTTCGATATCGTCGATATATGATAGAACTTAGACCTACCATATTTCTGACCTAAAACCACACTGATACAGATCTATCACACACGGCTTCAAGCATGTACTGCACACATTATGGCAGAAAGTTTCTTACTGACGATCATGTTTTGTAGTTATGTTAATTGGTGCATCATCCAAGCCTTAATTGTTTGATAGATAGGCAGTCAACTCTAGTAGCTTTTTTGGGCTGTGAAAACACTTTATTTCAATTGGTTGGACGAAATTATACGTCTATGGGCCTCATCTAGGTTGAATGGTCATCATGGAATGTATCATCGACATTGTAAGTTTAGTCTACAAAAAAGTTTTTTCATTACTCAGAAAAAATGGCGGCAAATCTCGTGAGGAACTATAGACTAGCAACTTACAATCTCAATAATTTCTACAAATTTTTATTCGAATCCGATCGACCTAGCTATTATGCACTTAATCAAGATAAAAGATAGATTGAATTCATATGTAAATCTAAAAGTTTGGTAAAGCTGCAGCATTAAATTTCTAATTCTCTAGGCAAATACTTAAAAGGTAAATTTATGTTGTCAATGTATAGAAAACAAAAAGAAAGAAACAGTGCTAACGCCATCTGTTAACAAGACACAAGCGCAATTGAAGCTATTTCTAAAATATTTCCTCACTTTATGAACATTCCCCTTACTAATTGAATGAAAAGAACAAACGGCCTCCATTTTTGGAATCTTCCGTCAGCATCTTGGTCTATCTTCTTTGTTCGACACATGTCGACTTGCTCAATTTCAATTTTTTAATTTATAATTACAAGATTTCTTCAGTAATTATTATGTATAACTAAAACAAAACACTATTGTTAAACTTATAAAAATGTACTTATTAAAATTTGGATTGAAGAAAGAAGAAACTAGAGATTGATGATTGTAGGCCTAACCACCTAAAGAGGACTTGTCACTGTTCTTTTTTAATCAAAAAACTAAATCATTTAAAAAAAAACGTCGGGTATTGGAAGACTCAAGAAAAGTGTGGTCTATTTCTTACTTAGTAGCAGATATCATGGAGCTATCATCAGCAAACAACAAGTACGTGCGACCCCTAGCTGTGCATTCTATTTATTTTGTGTGACGCTGAAATTTGTAGGTAAACAAAATATTCCCAATTTTTGCAGCTTAGATAAGGAAGGGTTGGGGATTCTATCACAGCACCATTTTGGAGAATGGTAGTAAGCAATTTTCACATCATCATCGATTGTTGATGGAGAGACTCAGTGATGCGCTGGGGTAGCGGGGCTATGGCAACCGGTTTTTCTTCGTATCGAAATCAATAGAGGGCGCCTGCTATGGTGGCAAAAAAAAAGTCAAATGCATGTTGGCCAACATCCAAGAATGGTAAATGCCTGTCAGTGAGCGCAGTCATCTGAAAATGTTTACCAATACAGCACAAGAGATAGCCTCTTGTCTTGCCACAGCAAAGCTAAGGGTTTTTTTCTCTCCCATTTTTTTTTCTATATTCCATCCGCTTGTCTTGGTTTTCTTCTTCTTCCGAAAACAAGGAAGGGAGCCAAAATAAGAAAAATATGGCCGTTTTATTGTGTTTCTTGGTTATGAAGAAACAAAAAATCTGAATACGAAAAACCCTCCATAGCAAAGCGAAGGGAAAATTTTATCATCATGGTCTGGTCAGTATAGAACTGCTCTTCTCTTTAAATTGCTGATAGGAAGGATCCTTAATTTGCATTGAACATAGGAAATGAATGCAATATAAAAAGATGAGCATCAAATTGATAATAACGCGGTTTTCTATTTTATAAAGCTTCACTATGGGTATTCTGTTATTGGAGCTCAATTTCCTTTTGTACTTTAGAACTTGATGGGCGAGAGGAAATTGTAAAAATGTTCATACATATATACGAGTGTACAAAAGAAGTAAGACCAACATGGACGAGAGCTTGAAATAGCAAAACGAATTGGAATTGGCTGCAATGTGGAGCGGATATCGCTCATAAAATTGGTTATTTGTAAGAGATACTTTTTAATATTTTAATGAATGGTTTTGGTAATTTATTTCGAGTATAAAAGAACTTTGTAGAAGAGTTTGACAATGTCTGTTTTATGAAAGCGGACCACTGAAATTAGTATTCAATCAAGCTTTATATTGGTAGATTCTGCAGCCATGGACCGAAATCAATTAGGAGACGAATATAAAAAAAAATTGAAGCCTTGCTGCATTTTTTAATAATACTCGTATCTGATACTATTAAATTTCCACTCTCCATCCGAATCTACGTATTGAAAAAAAAGTAACGACGAGATTTTGACATTTGATGGCGGCCATGTTTTCCAACTGTTGTTAATTTCTTCTTTTTTTTCGTTTTCAGACAATAAAGAAAAATCACCTTGGCCGGTTATAACGACCATGGAAAACACCATGTGTTTGATGGCTGATTTGGAGACCTCGACTTCACCCAAAAAATCATCTTCAGCCACAAGTTCCATTGAAGGATGAAAAAGAGTACATTAGCTTTGCAGAGCCTGATGGAAAGAACGTGATTCAATATGAAAAACAACAATCCAGACAACGCTCCCATCAGTGCGATCAATATGACAAGGCGAAACAACATCAAAATCCTAGAATGACCTGAACTTTCTTAACGGCCGCGCTGACCTGAAGAGAAGGATCTACGGAATCATGGGTGGTGACTTCAACCAAGACCTGATGGCTTTGAGGTAATCAAAAGATTCGTTGGAGAGAAAGTACTAATTCCTCGGAACCAAATATTATCAACAATAAATCAAAAACAACATCAACACATGACAAAGTGAAAAATGTCCCCAGTGAATTCAAAGGGAACTGCACTGCACATCCAACTCTTCTGCAAATCCATTGTTCCTGGACGAAATCGAGGTATACCTTCAGCAACCGAATATGGAAGAAGTGAGATTTCACTCCAGTTAACTAGCAAATTATCTAATGGACAGCCCACAATTATGTCCCGTGATTCAAAAGCCAAAAGTCAGATGTAGCTTAGATGGGTTTTCAACAAAAGACCTGAATGTCATGTAAATATTCGAAGAAGTGATAACCAGGTATCAAGATGTTATTTAAACGTGCAGTTGGGATTTCGGGAAAAACACTTTCAGTCTAAAAACATTGTATCGTTCAAAAAGCCTGTTGATGTAAAAGATTATGAGTTTGGATTTGTCTAAATATTCGATACAAACTTTCTATTTAAAAATGGCTAGCAAAAACGGAGCGGAAAAAACTATTGTAGGGGAACAAGAGAAATCCATTAAGGAAAAATATCGTTGACAAATGGAATTGCTAGATGATATTCCTAAACCTGGGAATGTGACAACAGATGATTGTAAGAGTGCTCGGTGGTTTTTCTGAGAAAGCTTCGATTGCGGGGTTGAGTCCATAGCATACGATTTTCAATGGTTTTGATATTGATGTTGAGTAGTTTAGGAGTTTTTGTTAAACTTTACCTGTGGTATTACATGTCTGTGAATGTGCGCAAAATAATAATTGACGGACCGGACGTTGTGCAAAACTCAATAGTTCCGATTGAATAGTAAACAGAGGAAGCATAAGAAGTCAGAAAAAACAGCCAGATTCCAAAAATAATTCTATAATGATTTTTAATGAGTGCATAATTGCTTGCAGTGGCATTAAAACGTACCAGGCGTGAATATGCAGAAGAAGAAAAACGGAAGAAAAATGTTGGGAATCATTCAAACTCATTAGGTTCTGATTTAATTAACGCGCCTTTCCATCAGTGCCTCCAAATCAGTAAAATTTCCGTGGTCGTGGTCTAATGTTTTCTTGCCGAAGAAAAGAAAGAAAAAAACTTTGAGCTTTATCATCAAATGTGAAAAACTTGCTTTTGATTCCTTAAGATATGTCCGTTTGGGAAAACGAAGATAAACACGAGAATGAAGATGTTGAGGCAGATTGGTCAGTTTAAATCTACCTGTATCTAGTACAGACTATACTATTTATAACATCTTATTTCTTAAAAATGAGGAGCACCTGGCCAAATATGGGCATTGTACTCGAGCTTCGGACGAATACATAGGACTTATAGATTACAGCCAGATCAGAAAGAGTAAAAAATGTCTTGCGATGTCGAAGGAAACCTAAGCACTTAGCACGGTTCTTGGCGACCGACGTCGAATATGTGGTTATTCCACACAACGTAGTCTGTGATGCACAAATACACATACCAAAAACTGAAATGTTAGATTTCCTTAGTGATGCAAGTGCTGTTTATGGATGAGAGATGGATTGAGCTTTGACGATAAAGTTTTTGAAACATACAATTCTAAGCACATCAAAGAACAAAGACATGTATCTGGAAACGAATATGAGAAGATGAGAGTACTATTGTCAGCAAAACAATTTAATGTATTAGAACAAAAGAACATTTATGAATATCAGAAAAACAGTCGGAGACGAAACGGAGCCCTGTGGCACACCAGCATTTATGAATTTCAAACTTAAACCATCCAATACAACTTGTATTGAGTGGTTTGAAAGGAAGTTTCTATTCCATCGAAGAAGAGATTCATCGATACCAAATGCATACATTTTCAATAAGAGAGTTTGATGCCAAACTCTGTCAAATGCAACGAATCCGTTAAAAAAATTGCCGTCTTGGTAAAAATCCATGAAAATAAAAATATTATTTTCGGATTGGGATTGTATTTTTAATACAATTATGCATGTTCTGTTCCAAGGTAATTCCTGGATCATTTTGCTTAGATTTAATATGTTTTCAATTAGTACTTATTTTTCTAAATTTATCAATAAATAAAAATTCAATTATTTCTAAGTAAATCTAAGTAAAGTAATAAAATGAATTATTTTGTATTATGTTTAATTTTTTATTTAGTTTACTGAGATTTAAAAATGTTTAAATTTTAAAAACCTTACAAAGTGTTGAGTTCCGGGATTTAAAAGACGACAATCAAATTATGTTAACAATTTAATTTATTAATTCTTAAATCAATAATTATAATTAATTACTTTTTAAAAAGCTAACAATCTCACTACTGGGAAGGTTAAAGTCAAGATGGCGTTTTTAATACCTTCCTCAAGTCTTGTCCATTTTAGAAGTAAGTTTTAGTAGTCTGAATAAGGGTATTGCCAACACAAAGTATAAGTAATTAAATTACATAAGATATTCATGTATAAAGATTATTACCGAAATAATTAACTATTGAAAAAGGATCGAAAATATACACTATACACAAAAATATATTCACAAATTGATATTGATTTTTTGGTTAAAAATATCGAAGAAAAATATTATGGAAATGCTGATTAATTGAAAAGATTGTTTTTTTTACAAGTTTTGAATCACCTGTAAGATTTAATGGATTATTCTACAAGTAAGATTTAGTTTTTTTTCTACAATTGTAGCTTTGTGTTACAGAAAAGGGGAAATCATATAATTTCCTACTTGTAATGTTCGCCCATTACACTTGTAGAAGAGTCAGCAAACTTGTAGCTTTATGTTACAGAAATTCGTTACACTTGTAATGATTCACTTGTATTACAAGTACTTGTAGTTTTGTGTTACAGGCCCCATCATCACCGGTGAACCGATTGCTACGAAAGCATATTACCGGTCATTTAGAAGCTTTCGTTGTTGAAAATATTTCCTGAGCTGATATTTTGTCAGTGTGTTTATGACCTTCGAAAGAAGGTGCGTAAGTGCAATTTGATGATAGTTAGAAGGAGAAGAAGATTCTTTTTTTTTTAGGGACAGGCTAGATAAATGCTGTTTTCCATCCACCCGAAAAGAGACCAGTAGTGTCGGACAAATGAAAAAGCTTACGCAATGGTTTTTCCAGCGTAGAAGAACACCTCTTTAGAACAATTGGGTGGATACTATCTGAGCCAGCGGATCGAGATCTTTCAATACTCTTGCCACTGAACGAGTGCGAAAGAAGATTTGTCCCATAAAATCGTTTACCCTCCCAACTACAATCTGACACAAGACTGGGCTGCAAGCTAATTCACATAAGGAGCTGTCATAGGGAGTGTCATTGAAAACAAGCGTATGAACCGAAGACAAAATAGTATTTCGTACGTTTTTTAGAAATGACCAAACATTTTTACTATTCTTGGGAGCTTGCAGTATTTTTTGACGTAATTTTTGGTCATGCAAGAATTTGGTTTTTTGAATATGATCATCGTTTTTCTAGCTTGTTTGAACTTATTACGATTTTCTACGGTAGATATATACTATAATATCGGAAACTTACCTCTCTGATCCTGATAACCTTTTTACATCTCGAATCAAACCATCAATTTTCTTTCGGTTTGATAGATTTTTCCCTATTCGGGGTAGGATTTCTTTAGAAATCAAGTTACTATCCAAATTTGGACTGCGGCACATAAGGCATGTATGAATGATGTGCTTATGGGCTATGAATTTAGAACACATGAAATAAAAATTGGTATTTAAAAAAGTGTCATTTTGTGGTTCAAGCTGATAAGCAACACATTATTACAATGGCGATCCCATCGTGTGGGAAGACTAGAGGCACTAAGCTATTATAAGGCAGGCTAAATTCGGTATGATCAGAATTTTAACTGCTGCTTTTTTTTGAGAGTTTGATTTATCAAAAACAGGCCAATATTTTAATTTAATTTTTATAAAGTTGGCGTTCCAAAATTTTTACTTAAAAATCCTTTTTTGGAAATTTAAGGCTTATTTATTAAAAAAACAAAAAATCGCTATAATTATTTTAAATTATTGTTCTTGGATAAATTAAAGGTTATAATAAGCTTGAGAAACTATATGGTGTACTCTGTTTAACTTTAACTACAAAAGGAATTGGTATAGTCATTTAAATAAAATGCACGACTGAGTCGCACGAACTTGCTCTTATGTAAACGACTAGGAATTTCAAAAATGAATGTTATTAGAGAAAAACTGTTCATAAGCATTAAATTCATTTTTAAAGACTACTCGTAAAACAACTCCTTTAGCAACTGTAGCTAAAAACAGGATGGCTTGAAAAATTAGCTTATGCAAGAACAAAAATTATAAGTCTGTACTGGTTTCTTAAAAAAATAAGCTCTTATATACTTCTTAAAACGTTTTTAAGAAAAAATTTCAGTACGCCAATTTAAAGATTTTATTATTGTTCAATTAAAAATTAAATTTACAAACAAAAATAGTTAGCCGTTTCTGAGATATCGAATTTTCAAAAAAAAAAAAATATTTTTTTTTTTTTTTAATTTAAAAATTATTTTTTTTTTTTAAGTTTTGAAATGCACTAATTTTTAGACTTCTTAGCAGATTCTCTATGAAAAATTTTCCGTTATGTCGACAATGTGATATTTTAAATTTGAAAAATTGGTTTTATCGAGCATGCGGTTTTTGAAATCTCGAGTTTTGATAAAAAAATTTGATTTTTTTTTATCCATAAAAAATGTTTGAAAAATTTGAAAACACAATAATGTTTATACTGCTGAGGAGCTTTAGCATAAAAATAATTATTTACCAAACCAAAAAAATAGTTCCAAGGAGGGTACCAAAAATAACCATTTTTTGAATTTTTTTTTTTCAAATAATTCCTAGCTTTAAGTAAATGATTTTTTTTCATTTTTTTTTTAAATCTGTGGGACAGCTTTTGAGAAAAAAAAATATTTATAAAATTTCAAAAAAAAAATCGTATGGCAGGTACCGTTATTTTCTATCTATTAAGTTTAAAGTCGCAAGTAAAAAATTATTTTTTTAATTATGAATATTTTTCTCTATAGTAACATTCATTTTTTAAATTTGTAGTCTTTTGCATAAGAGCGATCCAGTTATGCATTTTATTTCACTTCAATTTATAATAGTCGACTAATAATGTTATTCAGTAGTTAGACCCTGTTTACAACTTACAAGAATCTAATTTATATTCCATTACATATTTCGAAATCAATTTTTTTTCTATTTAAATATTTTTTTGAATGCCACGTTCCTTATAAAAATATTCTAAATTTATTCCCGAAGTAAAAATAAACAAACTTGGACACAAAATTTTTTATCTCATCGCCTTTAAACATGTATTAAATTTAATTTGATTTTTAAGTGCAATTTATATTAAAAACAAATAATATAAACATTTTAAATAAAATCAACAACGTCTAACGTACCAGCTCGTTTCGTTAGCAGGTGTAGTTATGTTTTGTACTATAATAATGCTGCACCCTTCTATGGAGTTTGATTGAAAATTTTTGGGGTGAAATCTGCAACGAGAATTTATTTTGAAAAAAAAGTTCAATTTTAAAAAAATTGCAATTATTGTTGTTTGATTTTGTTTTTTGTCAGATCTCAATCTATAGAAATACGAGAAAATTACAACACACACAGCGATTAAAAAAAAAAAAAACAAAAAAGACACAGAGATTAACACAAAATACATTTATATATAGAAATTATATAAATATAAAAACAAACATTTTATTTTATTGCAATCTTTTTTTTCAAAATTGAAGTACACACAATAGATATCTGGTAATGTTCAGTCTACGAGCATTTAAGAAAAGAAAATAATCAACACAAAATTATATATGTATATAGCAAGATAAAATAAACATTTTTTTTTTGTTAATTCCAATTGATTATTTTTAATAGTTCTGTTTGTGTAGGCATTTTTGTTTGTTTTGAAAATTTCATTTCGGACGTAACACAAACATGGTAAATTTATTTTTGAAACTACCTAAAACAAAGGTGAAAATCAGGAAATAACGAGAACATAAAAACGTACAAAAACTTAGCAATGATATTGAACATTATTTTTAAGATATACACAACAACACTTATTTTGTAAAATAAAACAAAAAAAAAGTAACCAGAACTACATTATACACAACACCAAGTGTTTAAAATTAAGTTGTGTGTTTTTTTTCGAATAAATTATTCCCATTTGAAATTTCAGTTCGATAAATATACAGAGCTTAAGGTTAAATGTGTTTTTCATCCATCCTCGTGTTGTAGATATTTTTATTTTTATGGGGAAAATAATTTTTGTAAATTTAATCCAACAAATCCAAAAACAAAAACCACAAATCGGTTGACTGCCATTTGAATATTAAAAAATGAATAGATTTTAAGATTCAAATTTTCTATATTGCGGTTAAGCTGTCGATTTTTGAGCTCAACCGCTGATCAAATATTTGAATGGCCGCATGTAACACTCAGCGCCGCATAAACTCATACAAACCGTTGTTGTATCACTGCAACACAGACACCGATTTAATTTATTCTCGGTTGGGACCATTTGTGTTGATTTGCAATGCAGGATTTCGAATTGTACAGACCTGGACCGACGAAAATTGTTTTCTATCCTGAATGCAGGTTTATATGTGGATACTAAGTTAAAAATTAAAATTAAAAAAAAAGGTAAGCTCGGTGCATATTTTTATGCACGAGAAGCTGCGACGCCCACAAAATTGAGGTTAGATAGGTAGAAATATTTTATTGATTCAATATGCTTGGCTAAGGATAAAGAATAACAACAACAAATAAAACCATCATATTCGCTGCATGGAAGAGCTTATAACATTTAAGGACCACAATTTAACATACGACAATAAAGTATATTTTTTGTATTAATTTTTTTTTGTATAGCTTTGTATGTGGGTGACATCCCTTAAGCGCGAGGTTTTGTGTGTGTTTATCATTGTCCTCTGGCCAGGGGATGTTGGTAGGAGATTTTTCCAGGCTTCACCCAAAAGGATATCATCTAGCTAGTGTATCTACCTAGTCGTATGGTGAATTTCGAGCATTTTCAATTCGCTTCGTTGGCATTTCTGGTCAATTTCATTCAAACTCAGAGATTGAATTTAGTGTTATGATGATGAATGATGTGGGTTTTCATCCGTTTTTATATCGAAACCACTTCTTATAAGAGAGATACGCTGGTTTCATTTATAGTACTCCCAGTTAAGATACTACAAGGGGGCGCAAAATGAATCGCCCAATTTTGTTTTTGAATTACTTCTTTACCAAATAAAAGAAAATAATTTTGAGTGATGGAAATCTTTATTTTGTCCTTTATAATTTTTTCTGTTAAGTGGAAAATATGATATCTATAAAGTGGCTGCCACCAGTGTTTATAAACATTTGTGCCCGTGTTATCGAATTTCTTATGACTTTCCGCAAGATTTCCAGTGATAACTAACTGTTCGAATTCCTGTCGAATATTCTTCTTAAGGGATGCGATTGCCAGAGACATGTTGGCTTAAGCTCCCGATTTCAAATAGCCCCAAAAAAAGAAGACTAGGATGGTTAAATCGGGCGATCTTGCTGGCCATGCTAAAGCCGCAAAACGAGAGATTATGCGACCAGAAAATGCTTCTTTCACAATATCCGTTGTAGCTCGTGCTGTGTGTGTGATTGCACCGCCTTTCTGAAACCACATGCTCACGAAGTCTTCCTCATCCAATGCCAGCAGAAATGGTCCTGTAGTGTTCGCTAGTAATAGTGACCGTATTGCCGATTGCGTCCTCAAAAAAATACGCAAATTACGGCACCCACAGCCTCGATGTTCTCGGCCGAACGACCAGTCCAGTGGAAGCCACACCCTGCATGGTCTCCTGTTGCTCTAGTCTATTCAAGTCGAGTAGCTAAGCGCCCGAATATTTGCCCAGTTGTTGCGGTATGATTGGGAAATCGACGTAGAAATTCAAGCTGCGCTAAACACCACCGATCGACGTCAATTTCGACACAATTATTGCACGCTCTTGCGAAGTATAGCGCTTGTCTGTTTGTATACTGGAGCTGTCTCGTTCACAAATGTGAAATATGATTGATGTACTACGCCATTTGCAAAAATTATAACATCTTCCGATAGGGTGAGTAATTTTGCGCCATCTTGTTGTAGAAATTTGAATTTTAGTAAATTTATCTTCCGTATTGAAAAAAGTTAGCTATTTGTTTTCGCATTGGTTATACGAGTAACAATGTTGATAATTCTTCTTAATGCTTCAAAAATCCTGGAAGTTAACACCCAGAGAGAACTGGGTTAAGCAACTGAAATAGCAAACTTTTGAAAGAACCAATTTGAATACCTGACTTTGAACATCATTCTTCCAAAACATTTGATCCTTTTATTACATCATAATCCTGACAAAATCGCAATAATTGTCTAAGCGCTTTTAGACACCTCGGACTACTGTGTCATATCAGCAGTTTTATCATGTTCTACTAACCTTTGGTTGAAGAAAAAATTTCAAAGATAATCCTTTGACAATATTAGGAAGTAAATTGGAAGTGTCTCAAGAATTTATTTCGGAACTGAACTTAAACTGTGCTACGAGTATGTCTTGCAGGATGGTTTGTTCTTTATAAGCTTGTGCATGTGCATACTAAAGGGATTATGGCTACCCTTGAAATGTTTGAGCACAGTGCTAGTGTCTAGGAAAAAAGGTTTTAAAGAAGATACTGATGTATGTATATTCGTCTTGAATGTCCGAATATCGTAATGGGAGTGATATATTGAGTCGGGTACATAATTCTACATTCGTGAAGTTCGGTTAAGGATCGAAGTTGGTAAAGCCATTATTCTTAATGGAATGGACATTTTTCTGTAACAGAAGTAAAGGAGTAAGTTCCAAAAAGAATTCTTGGTATGACTATGGCTGTGAAGAGGTTATCAAAATGAGATAGTAAGGCTACCGATACTACAAAACACAAAAATCTACTATACAAACAATGACTACAAATCCCAAATTTAATAAAAACTTGTAACGAAGTCACATACTTCAGCAGCTGCGGCACGTCGACGCCACTACTCGTCTACTGCCTGTTCTGACGCACGACACAACAACATAACATATGTATGTACATCGAAGATTTATCTGGCAATATATCAAGAACTTTGCATACCTTGAGGCGCACACGAAGCTGCACATGGAAAATACACACACGTTGACTAACGTTGGTAAAACAACAAAATACAGTGAGCAGATTTTGTTTAATGTTTAGTGTTCACATTTACTGTTTACTACAAATGAATCGGTGATTGTTAAAACAACATAAGTAACATTTTTGTTTTTTTACAGGAGAGACAAAAAACCTTATATTTTTGAGGACGCGGCCGCATTGACAATTTTAACTTTAAAACCTGATTAGTGGTAGTTCTGCGAGTTGTTAATAGTTAAAAGTTTTAAAAAAATCTTTTTAGTAAAGAAGATTTTTAAAAAACTAACTTTGTTTTTTGTGTTGTTTTAACACCCAACGTTTTGTTGAGAGCCAAAACAACTCAAATACGTTAAGTTATGTTGTTTTTACGCTCAATTTGCCACGTAAGTCTTAGCGAAATCAATTGAATATAAAATACATTATAAAATAACACATTATTAAGATATCAGTATTTTATTAAAAAAAAAAAAACAAGTACAAAAAATAAACAAAAACACAGCTTAGAGCCAGAAATTCATTAAAATATAAAATAATGAAAAATATAGAATCTATTTTAACATTATTTTAAAATGATATTTAAATGAATTTATGCAAACAAACTTTAAAAAATCGTTTTATTATTAAATTAATTAAATTTTCTTTAAAAAATTTTGGATGCGAATTTTAAGTATTTAATAATATTGATTTTAGGAAATAATTTCAAAAAATAATCGTTCATAGGTTTTGAAGATATTGTTTTTTCAAAAAAAAAATTTTTTCAAAAAAACCCAACAAATAATTTTTCGAATATTTTTATATACAATATTATTTTAAACTTAGGGGGACTCCTGCTGAAAATTTTTGGTTAAAATCCTTAGAGCCGTTAATGAGAAAGTCGAAAATCAAAAAAACGGTTCTATGACAGGTACCGTTAATAACATTTTGCCGCAATTTTTTTTTTACCAAAACGTAGTCCATGTCCATAATATCACACATAATTTTTTTATCAAAATCGTTAGAGCCGTTTTCGAGATAAATAAGATTTTGCATTACGGGTGTATGGGGGGTACCGTTATGTAGTTTTAGAGCTAAAAAAAAAATTTCAATTTCCCTCTAGGGAGTAAGACTCATAACTACCGAGTTTGAAGAAAATAGGTCCAGTGGCTTAGGCTCTAGATCGAGGTACAGACATACAGACAGAGAGACAGACAGACATACAGACAGACAGACGGAATTGCCGGACCCACTTTATTCGTCTTCGCTATCATCGTAATGTCAACTTTGATCAAAATCTCGAGTTCGATTTTTTTTTCCAAATGCAGAACTTGCCCTATAGTACACTGAGGGAAAAACACATTTTAAAATCAAAAACGATCGTATTTAAATTAAAGTTGTATAAAATTCAGTGAATCATATTTAATTTTACGTCGAACAAATGTTGATTCAAATAGAAAACACAGTTTAAGAAAAAATCAACCTAGTTTCAAAGCGAAACGTATTAATTTTAACATTGAAAAATACTTCTGTAACATTTAAAGTACACTCATAGTAGTTTCAAAATGCGACGTAGTTCATTTAACTACACAACTAACCGTTTTAAATACTTTTTGAAAATATTTATATATTCTTTTGTTTGAAAGTATCAAGCACTTTCTTTCAAAGTATTGAGTATTTGAGTCAACGTCGCTCAAACTTATTTCAAAGTTGATTCATCGTAACTGCGAAATTATTTGTGTATTGAAATCTGAAGATACAAACTACACTCATTTGTATAGTTAAGAAATATATACAATTTCCACAAAATCAATGTAAGATGAAAGTTAGATCAAAGTATAACAATGTTTATTCTCACATTGACACTACTTTCAATGTATACTGATTTCGTTTAGCATCTTATTTTAGTTTCAATCAGATCAGGGCGTTAATCAGCCATGTTCTAAGCGTGTCGTGAATGAAAATAGTTTAAATATTCGATTTATTTGTATTTTGTGAATCGGAGAGAAAAAAGTGAACACAGAACAGTGAAAAATTTTCTAAGTGAAAATAAAATGGAAAACACAAGGATTATTGACGTGAATAAACAATTTATTAATTTCATTTCATTTGTCTCTACCAGGAGAACATCACCTCAGCGAAGCCGAAGAAGTCAAACCAAATTGAAGCACTCATTATTAATAATTGTGTAGTTTTTTTACTTTTTATATATATTTTTTGTTTATAATAGAATTGTAAATGTATTTTTCTTTATAAAATTATTATAATAATTCGAATGTATGTTAATATAATATAATGCATGAAAAGACCCTTGCATGCAAAATATGTGTGTTAAATATTATAAATAAAATATATGAATTCCAAATTGAAAAATTGTTTTTTATTTAAACTCAAATCAAAAAAGTTCATTTTTGTTAAATTCTTTTTTCATTCATATTTGAACCAACTTGAATAAAAGTTTAAATTTATTTCTTCTTAATTTAACAAAGAATTAAAGTTGTGTTGAACCTTAAACGTGGTACTTTTTGCGATCCAATATTGAAGGTCCAATTTAGAGAAAAAACTCATTTCTAAGTTATATATACATTTGAATCTATACGTAAATCAATACGTAAGCGAACTCAAATTAAAGTTGAAACATAGTTATGCGAAGTTGTATGCGAAGTGTCTTAAAGTTCGGATATAATTGATTTAACGTTGCATTATTTTCAAATTGAAGTTGAAGAATAGTGTATACAAAGTTTTATGTATTTCAATCTACGATGGGTCATAGTCGTTTCAATGATGATTTTAATTTAATTTAAATAAAAACTAAAAATCAAGGGGAAACGTTGTTAAACTAAATTTAGGGCATATTCGTTTCAAAGTCGAGAAACGCTTTGATTTAAAGTCGAGGTACATTGATTCAAAAATTTTCGGCGTCGGCGCCAAATCGTTCCGAAATATTTTTGAATCAAATTTGTTTTAATTAATTTTACGTTGTTTTTTCCCTCAGTGTACCTATATCGCAAGTAAAAACAACAGTTGGCCTACTACGTTTAGCCAGCGTTGGGTGTAAAAAGAAATTAATTGCATGTACTAAATGTGTTTTAGCACTCATTTGTCAAAATGGCAGAACAGATATGTTGTTTTAACACTAAATGCTGATTTCGCGCTCGAATTTCTGTGTGTTTCAGGTATAAAATTATGCTAGTTTTGCTCTTAACCTATAGCTCTACCCCTAAGCAGTGCAAAACCATAATAAGAGTGATTTCGAAAAATGTGTTACTTATGTTGTTTTAACAATCACCGATTCAAATGTGATAAGCCAAAGAGAAAAAATCGGTTGGAATTGGATTTTCCTCTCGCCCACTGTTGTGTGTGTACCAATAAGGAGTACCGAACCGAGGCAAAAGACTATCCCGTGAAACAAGCTGCTTGGGTACGTAGTGCACTAGTTAGAAGTTTTTAGATTTTTTTTTAGGCTTGGCCATAAAGTGTGTGTGTTGTTTGTTTTGCCTTTTCGGCACTTCCCCCTTGATTTGTCCCGAACTTTGTTTGAGGCCAGGGATTAAATCCTACATTTGAACAGTCGTGCGATTTGAGCCGAGGCTAGAGATTTAATCTCACTAACGTTTTTGCCAGGCAATTCAATCAAAGCTAGGGATCTAATCCTACCGTCTGTCCGTGCCCTGTCGTTGTTTTAGGCTAGGGATCTAATCCCACTTGTGTTTTGCCTTTAACTTCAGTCAAGACTAGAGAAATCTATCCCACTTTCTGTCGCCGACGCCCGCCCCTGTGTTTTGCCCCGAACGTTTGTTTGAGGCTAGGGATCTAATCCCAAATTTTAACTGTGCTGCGATTTGAGCTGAGGCTAGATATTGATTCTCAGTAAACGTTTTTGCTCGGCATTCAATCAAAGCTAGCCCGTCCGTGGCCTGTCGTCGTTAAAGGCTGGGGATATAATCACACTTAGCGTTTGCCTAAGCGTCAGTCAAGGCTAGGGATCTAATCCCACCGTCTGCCTCTTATATGAAATACTGTGTTAGTTATTAAGGTATATGAAAAGTTTGTGAATTATATGCAATAATATATATGCAATAAATGTATAAGTATATGAAATAACTTGTTATATTAGATTAAGTTAAATTGAATAAAATCAGACATTATTTGGAATTCTGAACTTTCTAAGACCGAGTTTTGTGCTTTCTTAGGACTGACCCTGGACACGCTGATGCTACCTCAGCCTTTGATTAAAAAATCATCACAAACTGTTGGTCATTTGTAAAACATGTAAGTAATTCTTCTGTATCATCTGTTTCAACACTCGTTTAAAACAACACTTCTGACATCAAATTGCAAGAAAAACCAAATTTACCAACAGCGTATTTTTCTGCAAGTTTGTTTTTGCCACACAGTGCTATTATACTCCTTCTGTAGTTAAGAGCGTAAGACGTTCTATGGCACAAGTATTTATTCGCACTCAGATAATTACAAGAGCATTCTAAAAGATCTTGAAATACACAAAGTCCGCTGGTCTAGGTTTTATGCCCCCCTCGGTTCTGAAGAGGTGTTCTTCTTGCATTAGCGTTTCCATATATCCTATTGTAGGAATCTTTCCGAGAATATAGCCATTTTTATCCAGAAGTTTCCCAAAAGAGGCAAATCTTCCTCCTCTTGCAACCAGTTATAGTACTAACGTCCCGTTTTCCAAGGTCATTCGAATACTGATATAAAACACAGAAAAAGGTTTTTAATATCCATTAAATTGACTTTATTTTTGAAGATATATTTTTGTCATTAATTTTTGAATATGATTTCGGGAATGTGGCTTGTGTGTACTTGGCGTAATCTGGAGATAAATTTTTTACACACTCAAACATTTCTATTGAGTAGATGGGTACAAGTTAAATTGTTGAACAGGACGACAAATTGGTAAATTTCGTTCATCTTCAACACTAAGCTGCACATCAGGAATCACGTGTTGTGAAGTGGAGCCATGGTTTCTTGAATCAATCGCTCTGATGCACTATTATAAGAACGATAAAACGCACGTAACGGTCGATATTTGTGTGAATTGCACCATTTTCGATAAAGTTGAAATTTTTAAGCTTTATGATGAAATTTGTTGGACGAAAGTGAAAGAAATATTCTACCATTTAATTTCGCGTGTACCTAAAATATTAAAAAATAGTTTCCATCTGGGTTTTCTTGATGATACAAATATTTTTTTGGAAAAATTAACTTTTCAAATTTGAGTTTCTGAGACTTAAAATGGTAAAAAATATTGAATCGAATAAAAAAGATTAAAGAATTTTAAATATTTTTAATATATTAGAATTCATAACTGAAACAACAACAAAAGAGGAGCCAAACAACTAAATTAACATAAATCAAAAGATTTTCTTAAAATTATTCTTACTTTTAAAAACTTCTTTATCGTCTAATAACTGCTACGAAATTATATCTTTTTGTTTATCCGAGAGAAACTATTGTTTGAAGAATATAGTAATTTTTTTCTGGTTTCTTTTTTATAATACCACTGTGTTGATGGATATTTGATAAAAAAAAACCGAACTAAAATTTCGAAACTCAAAAAAGTCTTTAAATTGAACCGCACAATCAAGCTCCAGTAATAAGAAAATTCATCCACAAAAAAAAATCCCACAATGTTGCATGTGCCTATATTCAAACCGCATTCTACTTTGAATATGCAATTAGGATTTGCACAAAATATAAAAAGCAATATCCAAACAAGTCTGAGAATAAATAAGAACAACAAAAAAATCCCCGAAAAAACCTTAAAATCCAGATTGTTGGAGCAAAGAAATAAAAAAAAGCTATAGTTGATTGCATGTAGAGTTAAACCAAAACAGAAGGGCCTTCCTCGCCATCGGAAAATTCCAACAAAATTTCCTTTCGCTATATTGTTGTCTTTGGCTTACTTTCTGCCTTATTCGTTGTTCTTTTCTTTTATTTTACTTTGTTTTTCTTCTTAAATCTATTTTTGCTGGTATTTTGGGAAAATTTGCAAGCATACATTTCCAACCGAATCTATTAACTCCATTTGAAATTCAATTAAAACGGAAACCTCTCCAGAATGCATACATTGATTTTCTTTCGTGGTTCTTAACTGCTTCCGTTGTAATGCCACGAGATGTTCTTCAAAAAAAAATATCCCTATTCAGATTAAAATAAACCAAAACTCTATATTTATGCCATAATCAACAAAATAGAAGAAAAAATTTCCAAAAAAAAAAAATGAATGAAGGAAATACAAAAAAAAAATAAAGAAATTTATCTCGGTTCGCCCTTAACTTGCTGTCCACCCACTTTAACTTCGACTCTTTATGTGCTGCACACGATGACTTTTCCGAGGCAAGCATTCCAAAATGGAGTATAGGAATAACTACACAAGCGAAAAAAAAAATTGGATTTACTTCCTGAAAGGACATGACCGAGCAGGGGGTGAACGGATGTGGAGTGATATCGTACATGGAAATGAAAACGAAATTCAAAAACTGCCCAAGATTATCTCCTTTCCGTAAGTTTGTGCGCCTAGGAAAATTTCTTGCCATGGCTGAACTAACTTGGTGCCACAAATAAAATGGCGCTGAGTGGATATCAAATTTGTTTTTATTATAAAGTCGACCAGTACCACGGATACAGTGGCACCTTTTGTTAAATTTCTAACACAAAAATTTATTATTTCCCACGCCAATTCTTGACGAAAATTAATGAAATTTGGTACAATTATTTTTATTTTTAATTCAAGGTAGGTGCTTCACAATTAAGTTCAGAATATGCATGGTGCGAAATTTTGTTCCTTAATGTGATTAAATGTACACGTAAAAGTAATTCCTATAAATAGGAATGCATTGCCAAAGTAAGACCAAAATGTTGTGCATTATGTGCTCAAAGAATTTTGACTTATTATTGTGACGCAACTTTGATATGTGCTTAAAATAAAAAATTAACCAAATTTTTAAATAATTTCCTGAATTCCTAAAGAAAACAGATGAAAGCGAGCAACTGAAAAATATTTATCTTAAGAAATTACCGCGGGAAGGAGTTAATTTTCTTACTTACTCTTGAAACTTGAGAGAAAAAAATTATTTATCTTGGGAAAATATACATAGGTATCTTGATGAACAATTTGGCTTTATATCATATCAGGCAACTTCGCATCAATCAAGAGGTATGATTTTGCTGGACATTGAAAAAGAATTTGATTCTGGGTGTCTTAAAGGCTACACATATAAAATGAAAGATTATAACATTCCTCCATTTTATGATTTAATAAAATTTTCTGCTCGTGTACGACAAGGCTCGGTTCTTAGACCAATCTTATACAATCTATACACATCAGGTATCCCAATACTTTCTCATTGTTATATAGGAATAAAGCTGATGGTACAGCAATTTTTCGTATCATAAAACTGTTCTTAACATCGAGAACATTTTAAAAAAATTGCAAGGTTGCCGAAAAGATCCAAGCATTCCTTTTTACTAGAAAAAGAAACCTTTGCTTACTTCCGGCTAATCAGCTTATTAATGGACACCCTATAAAGTTGAAGCCTTCTGTTATATACTTAGGCATATGCCTTCAAAGTAAAATAACTCTTAAAGATACTAGATACAAGATACAAATACCCCAAAACAAAATGCTCAAAATGATCCTAAATCTGCTTCGCACCATTCTACATTATATCATCATCTGAGAGCCAATGTTGAGTTGATCTTTAATAGAATTCAAAAACTAAATAATTAATTTAAATTAGATTTGTCACTCCAGAGAATCATCTTATTAATCAATTAGGTGTTAGTTAAGTACCATTCTTACACGTTATGATTTTTTTTTTTAATCAATCATTATTTGTTTTTACTCTTACATTAATATTTTATATTTATTTAATTGTTTATTTATTTACATAATTATTTAATTGCATATAACTTCGTTTAATTACATATTTATTTTTCTATTTATACATTTATCTAATTATTTATTTATTTTATTATTTATTTATACATTTATTTTTTTATATATTTATTTATTTATTTTCTATGTACTTACTAACTTATTGCTTATTTTATTTGTTATTTATAATCTTGTTGAATTTTCTAATTGAACGGATTTAAAACAATGATTAAATAATCACTATTAAGCAGATGAATTTCTCATTGAATTTAATGACAATTATCAAATCAGGTTTATTGTTGCCTTAAAACTATTAACAACTGTCAGAATTTTTAAACTAATATCATATTTAAATACAGTAACTATTACCAAAACATTAGTTACTTTAACCGAGTAGGTAGATTAACTACTCTAATTGACTACAAAACAACAGATAAAATTGGCTCATGTAATTTGCTAATCCAAGTGAGAAATAAAATGCACGACAGGGTCGCACGAACTTGCTCCTATGTAATAGACTAGGAATTTTAAAAACGAATGTTATTAGAAAAAACTGTTCATAAAGATAAAATTAATTTTTTAAATTCTTTTAGTAGTAGGAGACAAAAACAGAATGCTATGCAAATAGGAATTTATTCAAGAACAAAAATTATAAGTCGTTGTAGTGGTTTCTTAAAAAAACGGTTTTATATACAAACTTTTAAAAAGATTTTTAAGAAAAAAATTTTGGTACGCCAATTTAAAGTTTTTATTATTGTTCGAATAAAAATTAAATTCACAAGAAAAAACATTGAGCCGTTTCTGAGAAATCGAATTTTCAAAAAAAGAAAAAAAAATAGATTTTTTTTTTCAAAAATTCAAAAAATATTTATTTTAAAGTTTTGAAATGCAATGTGTTTTAGACTTTTTAGAAGCTTCTCTTTAAAAAATTTCATTAAGATCCGTTATGTGGATAATGAGAAATTCAAAATTCGAAAAAATGATTGGTAGGTACAAACTGTAATATCTTAATATAAAATTTTTTTTATTAAATTAAAGATCGTAAAAATTAATTGAATGAAAAAAAATTTTATCAAAATTCTAGGCGCCGTTTTCGAGAAAAATACGATTTTTGAAAACCATTTTTTTTTATTTCTTAGCATTTGGATGGTGGTAGTAGGTACCTTAATTTAAATAAAATTTTGTTCTCACCTCTTATATAATCTATATTGAGAAATTTTCATTTACCAAGTTTAAAAAAAACTAGGGTGGGGTTTTCGAAATATTGAGTCTTGAAAAAAAAAATTTTGTTTTTTTAAAAATCCAAAAAAAAATTTTTGAAAATTTGAATACACAATTCTATTTATGTTTTTAAGGACCTTTAATCAGAAAAAAAATGATCGAAATCGGTTGTACCGTTTTTGAGAAAATCAAAAACAAAAAAAAAATGGTTCCATGGGGGCTACCCTCAATAACCATTTTTCGGATTTTTTTTTCAACCATTACCTAGCTTTAACCAAATGAAATTTTTTTGTATTTTTATTTTTAAAATTTGTTGAACAGTTTTTGAGAAAAAAAATATATTTATAAAATTTCGAAAAAAAAAATCGTATGGCAGGTACCGTTATTTTTGGTCTTAAAAAAAAAAGAAAAAAACGTGTCCCCCCCACACACACAAGGGGGAATTAAAAATGATATCTACCAAGTTTAAAGAAAATCGGCCGAGCCGTGTAGGCTGTAGTCAAACAGACAGACAGACAGACAGAATTGCGAGACCCGCTTTTTTAGTCTTCGCTATCATCGTAAATGTCAACTTTGATCAAAATCTCGAGTTCCATTTTTCTTACAAATGCATAACTTGCCTTATAGTACCTATAAGTCGCAAGTAAAAAGGCCAAATGTAACCGAGTGAACTGACAATTTTAAATGAGTCAGTTGGTGAAGGAAACCGTGTAGAAATGCTGTTACAGTTGTATCTATAAATAATAAAGTAACTTAACACTGATTTGAGCATATAGGATAACCTTAATGGGTTTATTGTGTAGTCCAACCGAGTAAGTGTCATACATCTATTGAGTAAGTTTGTACCGTCAACAGCTTAGCATTAGGTCATTCCAAGCTAGAAAAACAAGATTGGCTGCTCTGACAAAGTTATTCTTCTAATTTATTTCTTAAATAATGTTTAAATTTAATAAGTAACTTTTACTAACATATTCGGCTGTAAATTGTAAGTAGTTTTAGCGATACAGTTTGTGTTTACTTGTACGTGACTTACATATATGTATTTTTAAATAACTATTTTGTTGGTGATAATTAATATCATAGATAAATAAAATAAAGTAAAACCTTTTGAATAAAAAAGAAATTTTAAATAACAATTGGAACTTTAGTTAAATTATGAAAAATATTGTTATCTAAATATTAAACAAAAAACAACAAGTTTTGTGTTCCTTCGAGAAGTTCACAACCATCAGTTTGCACCTTAGAATCTTACGAATCTCTTATATATATAAGCTTTCTATAAGATTTCATATCTTCGATCTTCCTGCATTTAGTAATGTTTGTCTTTGTCATTCTTCTTTGCTTCTGTAATAGAATTCCTAAAAGGCAAAGGACTTAAATCAAGGAGTGCAATTCTTTTCCTGGACGTATAATTGACATTGATACTCCAATGTGAGACTTGTAGGTCATCTCACCTCTAATTGTTTGTCGAGAGTTTTCTCGAGTCTCTTACTTTTAGTCTAATATTCCCGTTTAAAACTTTTTAACAATTCCATGTTCATAGACGAAATTATGTCCTGTGGTAAAAATTAATGGCCAACAATTAGCCGATATTATGCAATGCCAATCAGTGTTGAATTCTGCGCAACAATCAGCGAAAAGAAAAACTCTTTTAATTCCTTGGATATGTAACCACAAAGTGGATGCTATTTTATTTGAACGAGTTTGCTCTCTTGCTACATCTAAATATACAAGTGAACATTTTCCTTTAAAAACATTTTCTTGCAACCGACAATTTAAAGAAATTAATAATACTGCCTTCCAAGTTTAATTGCTTTCAGCAGCTTATTATCTACTAGCAATCTTCCATGTTTTTCTATCCTTTCCTCATCCTTCTTGAAATTAAATTTCATTAATATCCGTCAAATAGTGTGAAACTACTTCTAACTTAAAAAATTCTGTTTTAGAAAACTGGCGATCAAGATTAATCAATTAGAACTAACTAATTTGTCATCCATCTTTAGGTTAATATAAGTCATCTAAGTACTTGTAAAAAATAGAAAAGGTCTCCATACTCTCCCCTGATGTATATCAAAATGAAGCGGAATTTTTTGGCGACTCCAGAGGTACGTACCATTGAATTTTAACCCTTCATGAATATCCATGTCTCATACCTTTGGTGGCGTAAAAGCATAGCACAGTAACCATTGTGATTTGGGTTACTATGGCTGTCAAATAACGGTTATTGCAAATTGAAACCGATCTTCATTGTCTTACGACATCAGATTGATTTAACGGAATTATCCGATCTTCATTAATTATTCTTCCTTTTGTTCAACGGTACTAGGGACCTTTTATTCCCATGATAACCTAGTTGATTTCTTGTTTTTGATAGAGCTCAGAGGGATATCCGTTGAGCTCAATCGATCCTACATCAGTTGAATATTTGATCACCTCTTTCATTTCTTTGATTTATAAGCGACATTTGAAAATTAAAGCTGTCTGTTCCACGTATCGGAAAAAGTCTTGACATCTTTTCTAAGGAACTAACAATAATTGTCTATTGTTAATACATTTTGGTGAAGTAATCGTCTTAGAGAGTTTACCATATTTGATCGCTCTCGTTGATTGTACAGTCTGTTCACAAAGTGTGCCGCATCAAAAGTCTTTATTGTAAGCCAAAATCCGCTCCTGGTACTCAAACTCTATTAAATGCCAGCTTCTGGGTAGGTAACTACTCGTTTATACAAAAATGCTGATTCAAGCTCTTTATAGGCAGCACTTTAGTTCCTCAATCCTCTGCTCCTTCAACTGCTAAATTCTCTAAAAGAGGAACACTCTTTTTGGATATATAATACTCGTAGGTACCGTAGATTACTCGTATCTTAGAAGTTATTTTTCCTCGAGAAGAGAAAATTTTAGACACAGTATTAGCGGCTCTATATGTCGGAGTCTGGTTTCAGTGGCAGCGTCTGTCGTTGGCGGCGGCTGTGGTGGTAGTAAGGAATGCAACTTGATTAATTGCATGCCTGACTAAATGTTCTTTCTACTGATTTCGATCATCATCAGTCTTTTTGGACAAAACCAACAGGAAAAACAAGAAGACGAAAAAAAATAAATCTCTAAAGGGATAGGCACACTTAAGAAAAAAAAAAAAAAAAAATCTCGTCCTTATGTGAATGTGGTACTGCCATCACGGCTATCTAAAGGAGATATACGTAGTTAAATGATAAAAGGACCATCATTAATCAGACCGACAATTTTTGGTTTTTGGTTTCCTGGCTATGAATGTCTATCTGCGGCCACAATCAGAATATAATGTATGTATGTAAGTAGCCAGAAGAGGATAGATGTTCTAGAGGCGGACAAGACTAGTTTTATTATTTTTTTTTTATCTATGGAAACAAGTTGGGGGCAACCGCCAAAGAGATTGCATACTTGTTTTAATTCCGGGAACTTGGTTTGATTTTTAAACTCAAATCTTCAAAAGCAGCTAGAGAAAGCATTTTGATTAGTTTTTTTTGCCAATAAAATGGTAGGAGACAATTCTTTCTCTTCGTAATATCAATTATGGAATTTTTATAGCTCAGGTTTTGCTACGAGTATTTGCTGACCTACCACTGTAAGCCTTATATGCTTTCCAGGAACAAGGATCCCAAAAAGTCTTATTAAATATTTATTTCTCCATTTAAAAAACATACTAACGTATTGTATGAAAGCAGTTAAATATGTAAGTAAAATTCAAATTGAATAAATTTATTAATAAAGGATTGAATTGAAAATACTGGAAATTCAGTTTTGCCAATCTGGAAAAATAAGTTTTTAGTAAGGCTGCCTTAGAGGGCTTAGGGTATTGAAAGGTGAAATGTTAAACTATGGACAAAATAAGCTTTTATAATTTTCGAAAACAGCCAGTTTTTTGGATTTTGATGAGTTAGAATAATATTTGTAATTAAAAAACGGATTGATAATGGCGCCAGATTTTAGTTGAATTACTCGTAGTACAATGTTAAAGCTGTTTTAGTATGAAACTAGGTTATAACGATGATTTTGCAAATTTTAATGGAATCTATATTCATACTTTTTCTACCCTATTACAAAAGTTAAAATCATCGAATACCTATTTCTTTTTTTTAGTATCGTGCTATTAACAAATGCAACAAAAGGTCTGTTAACTTAGTTTTTTACACTAAATGTCATTATTTTGAATGTGTTCTGCAGCAATTTATTAAGAAAATTGCTAGTTAGGAAATGGTTAAATGAATGGTTAAATAAATGAGTTGGGAAACTACTAACTACCTAAAGCTAGCAAATTGTTAAGTAGTATCATAGGTACTAATAGCTTAGTAATAGGCTGTTTAAAATTTTGCGCCAATGCCTTTAGTCTATCAACATAAATTTTAGGGGAAAAAGAGTTTTTTTTTTTCGTTAAAATAAAGATAATTTGAAAAGATTAAGATTATACTGTTTAAATTTAATAAGAGCGTCTGCAAGGTGAGGCAGAAAAAATTCAGCTGTCGCATGTAATATTAGGTGCTAAATGGCAAGTTATGCATTCGTAAGGAAATTTAACTCGAGATTTTGAACAAGTTTGATATTACGATGATAGGGAAGACTAAATTTAAAAAGTCTCTGCCGATTTTCTTTGAAATTGGTAGATAGGAGGTTCTAATTTTTTTTCTTTTCTTTTTGGACCTACAATAATGGTACCTATTATAGAATTTTTTACGAAATTTAAGAAATAATTCTTTTTCCTAAGAATTATTTAAAAAACTATAAGACTAAAAATGTCTTTTAGTACCTAAAAGATAACTTTTGAACTTTTGGGTTGAAAAACTTCCGAAAAAATGGTATGAGTAACTTTCATAAATAGTCATTTTTTTTTCCAATTTTTTCAAAAGCGGTACAACTGGTTTTGATCATTTTTGTATACTGATACTCCTAAGCATAATTAGGTGTGTTCAAATAATTTTTTATTTATTGTTTAAAATCCCCATCATCGATTTTTTTGTTGTTTAACCTAGCACTTTTTTTTTTTTGAAAATGGCTCCTAGGATTTTGATTAAATTATTTTGTATGTCTTTATCTAAAGCCTTTCTTTTATTTAAAAAAAAAGTTAAATTATAAAAATTACCACAGAACCATTTTTTAATTTTTGACATTCTTAATATTGGCATAAACGATCTGAATAAAATTTTTATACAGTAGTTTCTACAACATTTAAAAAAAAATACATTCCAAAACTTTCAAAATTATTGAATTTTAAAAAAATAATTTAAAATTTATTTTTTATTTTATTTTATGTTTTGATATTTTACTTTTATGTGAAAAGTAATGAAAACTTATAATTGACGGCCCAGTTTTTTTTTTATTTTATTTGAAATTTTATATATTTTTACAAATTTAGTTTTACTTGCGACTTATAGGTACTATGAGGCAAGTTATGCATTCGTAAAAAAATTCAAATTCGAGATTTTGATCAAAGTTGACATTACGATGATAGCGAAAACCAAACAAGTGGGTGTCGCAATTCTGTCTGTCTGCCTGTCGGTTCGACTACAGCCTAAATGGCTCGGCCGATTTTTTTTTTTAAACTTGGTAGATATCATTTTTAATTTTTCCCTCCACAAGTATTTTTCTTCTTTTTTTAAGACCAAAAATAACGGTACATGTCATACGATTTTTTTTCGAAATTTTATAAATATTTTTTTTCTCAAGAACTGTTCGACAGATTTAAAAAAATAAAAACACGAAAAAATTTCATATAGTTAAAGCTAGGTAATGGTTGAAAAAAATTTTCCAAGAAATGGTTATTGAGGGTACCCCCATGCAGGCCCGGATTAATAGGGGGCTAGGGGGGACTGAAGCCCCGCGGAAACGAGGGCCCCATCCCATTAAGAAATTTAAACCGTAAAACCGCGATATTCAAAGTGTACAATCTAATAAACCCCAAAAATAAAAACCAAAATTAGCTGACGCCACAAAATCCAAACTCGGAAGCTATGTAAGCACCCCAAAAACGTTAAACCCATATAGCCCAACTCGCAATTAATCCCATAAACTTTAAACCCACATAACTCAACACGCTAGTATCTCCAAAAAGTCAAACCCACATAGCCCAAGTCGCTATTAACACAAAACTATAAACTCAAAAAATATTAAATCCAAGCAGCCTAATTCAGCAAAGGGTTACCAGATTGGGAAACAAATTGAATTCTATACCTCGTATATTTTTTTGCGAAGTGTGGAAATATGCTGGACTAATTATCTCGAGTACCTTATTTATTTTTGATTAAGAGAGAATTGAGCGTAAGAGTACATTTCGATACTAGTGTGGCAAAATTTAGAATTGTTAATTTCCACGAGTCCGTTTTGAGTTTAGCAAGCGAAAAATGGCGATACAAATTTTGCCGCAGAAGTATTGAATCGTATTTTTCGACACAACGTACGTAAAGTTGAATTTTCCGAAACGCTCCAGTGTGCAAAATTGAACTTTACGCGTATCTATTATTTAAAATGTATACTTAATTCAATCTTATAAATCCTAATTACTACATAATTTGTCACTTTTAATTTTTAGAGTTTTGAATAATTAAAAAGAAAGGGTCTGACGGTTTTGAGTTCATGGTTTTTGGATTAATTACGAATTGGGTTATGTGGGTTTAACGCTTTTGGGCTTACGATTTTTTATTTGCGATTGCGAAATGAACATATTTAATTTTTCAAAAACGTTAAAAAGAGGAGCCCCTGATAAATAATTAGCCCTGGGTATCAAAAATTCTTAATCTTTTGGGGGGTTGGAGCACTTGAGGGATAGCTTCTTGGATTTTCGATGCGTCAACTCCTCGACGCATCGTCTCTGAGAGCGTGGACTTCTAGCGCCCCGGGTTATTGGGGGTTGGTGCGCTTGGGGCTTAGGACGCTCTGGGTTATGAGGGGTTGGCTTGCTTGGGTTTTATATCTTTTTAGGGGGCCTCAAATTTGAAATAGCCCCAGGCCCTTACTTTCTCTAATCCGGGCCTGCCCCCATGGAACCATTTTTTTGTTTTTGATTTTCTCAAAAACAGTAAAACCGATTTTGATCATTTTTTTTTCGCCAAGGTTCCCCAAAAAACTTAAATAGAATTGTGTATTCAAATTTTCAAAAAAAAAAATTATGGATTTAAAGAAATAAATTTCAACATTCTTTTTCAAAACTCAATGTTTCGAAAACGCCATGCTAGATTTTCCTTAAACTTAATAAATAAAAGTTTCTTGATATAATCTACAAGATGTGAGAAAAAAATTTTATTTTACCTAAAAATAAAAGTACCCACCATACAAATGTTAAAAAGTTTTAAAAAATAGTTTTAAAAAATCGTATTTTTCTCGAAAACGGCACCTAGAATTTTAATAAATTTTTGTTTCTTCCAAATAATTTTTAAGATCTTTAATTTAATAAAAAAAATTTAAATAAAGATATTACAGCTTGTACCTACCTTAGAACCGTTTTGAATTTAATGAAATTTTTAATAGAGAAGCTTCTAAAAAGTCTAAAACACATTGCATGTCAAAACCTTAAAATAAATGTTTTTTGAATTTTTGTAAAAAAAAATCTATTTTTTTTTTTTTTGAAAACTCGATATCTCAGAAACGGCTCAATATTTTTTTTTTGTAAATTTAATTTTTATTCGAACATTAATAAAAACTTTAAACTGGCGTACCAAATTTTTTTCTTAAAAATCTTTTAAAAAGATTGTATATAAAGGCTTTTTTTTAAGAAACCACTACAACGACTTATAATTTTTGTTCTTGCATAAATTCATATTTGCCTAGCATTCTGTTTTCGTCTCTTACTACTTAAAGAAATAAAAAAATAATTTTATCTTTATGAACAGTTTTATCTAATAACATTCGTTTTTAAAATTCCTAGTCTATTACATAGGAGCAAGTTCGTGCGACCCAGTGGTTTCGATTTTTTTTTAAATATTTTTTTTTTCAAAAACTGTTCCACAGATTTTTAAAATAAAATTCAAAAACATTTATTTAGTTAAAGCTAGGTTATGGTTGAAAAAAATGGTTATTAATTGTATCGCGCTTGTAACATCTTTTTTGTTTTTGATTTTCTCAAAAATGGTTCAACCGATTTTGATAATTTTTGTTTATGCTAATGCTCCCCTAAACTTTGAATAGTACTAATTTTCCAAAAAAAAATTTTTTTTTAATATTAAAGTAATTTGTTATATAACAAATTTCCTTAAAATTTTTCGAGAACAAAATTTGGAATGCCAAATTTTAAGTATTTAGCAGTATAGATTTTAGAAATAGTTTTTTTCAAAAAAAATCTTGTTATTTTTTTTTTTAAATCCCAAAAAAAAAAATGTTTCGAATATTTTTATATACAATATTATTTTAAACTGAAGGGGCTCCTGCTGAAAATTTTTGGTTAAGATCGTTAGAGCGGTTGATGAGAAAGGCAGAAAATCAAAAAAACGGTTCTATGACAGGTACCGTTAATAACATTTTCCCCAACATTTTTTTTACCAAAATGTAGTCCATGTCTATTAGATGACACCTAAATTTTGTATCAAAATCGTTAGAGCCGTTTTCGAGATAAATAAGATTATGCATTACGGGTGTAGGTGGGGTACCGTTAGTTTTAGATTTAAAAAAAAATTCAATTTTCCCTCTAGGGAATCACCGAAGACCCTTAAGTACCGAGTTTGAAGAAAATAGGTCCAGTGGCTTAGGCTCTAGATCGAGGTACACACATACAGAAATACAGACATATAGACAGACAGACGGAATTGTCAGACCCTTTTTTTCGTCTTCGCTATCATAGTAATGTCAACTTTGATCAAAATCTCGAGTTCGATTTTTTTTTCAAGTGTAGAACTTGCCCTATAGTACCTACATTATAATATATGGCAAGTAAAAAACTTTAAGTTGGCGTACCAAAATTTTTTCGCCAAACCCATAGTGGTGGCTAAGGCTCTAGCAGAATTTGCCCGAAAATGTTCAGATAAGCTCCTAATGACTTCCTGCAACGAATAGTGAACGAAAATTGTTCAGTAAGATTTTGACTTCCAGGTTTTTTGTACATAGCAACTGAACTAAGAATCTTACTGATGAACCCTTCGTCGTACCTGGGTGAAATTCATTTTGGATTTGAGATCTCTTAAACTTTCAACTGAGTTTGTTTTCTACTTTGAACCATTACAACACTGAAAAAAATAAAATTAGAGGCCATTACGGCTCATAAAGATCCTAGGCCTTGTGACTTACAAACCTCAAATATTCCTGCGTGCTTGTTAGCAGTAATGTAGGGGACCTACAATTGTCCTATGAGCAGCACTTTTCATTTTTGACAACAAATTTCTTTAAGAATAGCAATGAATACTCTCTGAGATAGTGGGAAAGGGCCACTCCGCTGCAAAAGATATTGTTTTTATTAGCTTTAATACAATCGTGACTCTTAAAATTAACTTTTTATCCGAGCACTTTTGCGACTATTCCCGTGTTACACGTGAAATTAAATTCTTCGTATTCCTATTTACACTTGTATTTTTATTTACACGTATATTAAGAACATACACATGTTCACGTGTCAATAATTTTTGACTACAAGTGATAAATGTCATAAGATACAAGCTTGAAATCGAGAGCACTCTTCTCAGCCTAAATGTACAAATTTTGTTTAAGATGACGGTAGATTTCTAGGAATCGTAGGAGGTATTGAAGAGGAAAGAAGGATTGAAATACGAGTATTTGCCATATTGGGTTAGTTCAAAGGTTCATTATTTCAAAAACTTGTGCGAAGAAAGTTACCAATAAAATAATAACTTATATCTAAGATTTCTTCGGTTGGTGCTTAGAAATGTTTTTTGAAGAAGCGAAATTCATTCAATATTGTCAGTTAAAAGCTGCTGAACTAAGATCACATCAGCAACTTGACGATGTTTTTCAAAGGATTCAATGTAGATTAGTCTAGATGTTCCTCATTTAAAGGGAGAAGACCAAAGTTCGAAGGAAATAAATCTACATTGATCCGCCAAAAAAGTTAAAGTAAAAGTAAGTAAAAGAATTGTCTGGAATATTCTAGAAGTCAAAGAATGTGAAGTAAACAGATTTCCTTAGACCATTGTTTTACAAACACAAGTGCTGAATTCGCATTTTTATAAGACAAACAAAAGTTTAATTCTCAGTCACAGATAACTTGCTCTACCCATTGTAACATTCAGAAATTTAAGACTCATGTGAATCGGTATCGCCTTTTAAGCCCTTCCTTGTTTTCCTATAACGCTCGTACTGTGGTAATAATTTTAAGGGTATTAAATTAATAACCCCTTGAGTGCGCGTAATTTATAAAAAAAATCGAGCTGTTCTTCAATAAATACACTTTGTAGGTATTAGGTAATGTCATCATTTTGAGATTTTTTACTTCCTCGCTGGAGACGAAAAACATTTTTAAAGCGGATAGGAATCGAACCCAAGATCGTCTGCATGGCAATCCAACCCACCAACCAATATGCCAAGGTGTCCTACCTAGTTGAAATTTCAGAAAATAACTCAAGTTATTTAAAAAAAAATATTGTGCGCATCACTGTAGAATTGTTAATTCCTGGACAAAACTGATATACTCAAAATAATTCGAGTTTTCTATGTGCATAATATTTGGCAGCTGAAATTAGACAAAGGGATGCATCCCTCCCAATGGAACCTCTCACAATCAAGTCAGAAAGTAAGTGATATCTTCAAAAGAAGTCCTTGTTAATAGAGCCCAACCAAAAACACCATCGACGAACTGATATATTCTCCTCTGTAACTTCTACAGAACCAGAATAATCACAATCCACCTTTCGTCTAATAACCACATTTCTTCATTCTTCGAGCAGAATATCATTGTTTTCCTCGTATTGTACGTTATAATTAAAAGCTCTCGAAATCCTTGTAATTACTTCAATTCGCTACCGCCGCGCCGCTGCCACTGCAGCAGCAGTAGCGGCAATATAAGCATCATCCAGCAGCACAGCAATAGGAAACCAAATATGTTTTTGCATCATAAAGCCAAAACTCTCATACTGGAAATCCTTTCTGCTATCTTCAACAAATTAATGAAAAGCCACCATTGAAACATTAAACGTATCTACAGCTCAATTATCCCTAACTCAACCTTACTTTTCAAGAATCCCAGTTGGCTGGCGTATAGGAATGGGTATGGAGATGGCGAAACTGTTCAGCGGTAGCTGCGGTGTACCTGTATGACTTAATATTGAAAAGGATACCTATGCACTTTGCACACATAGAATGGCTCATGCCTCCAATTTGCAACTGTGGAACGAGACAAAACAAAACAAAACGAAAAAAATGGCGGAAATTCCTTTTCATATTACAATTTTACATTTTACACAAATAGTCCTGGGAAACGTAGAGCCGAACAAAAATACAGCACAATTGCAAAGAAATCCTTATAAAAACAACGAAAAGGATCTCGTTCGTAGGGTGTTTCGTTTCGTCCTGGAATTTTACATGTTTATATTTACTAAAGGATTTTTGCACTGTAATTAAAAACCCCACGGATTTATGGATATAGATGGTCGTCGTTGTGGCAGATAGTTGGTAAGGGTAGATATTGTTCAGCTGCGGAGGGACTTGGTGTAACGGCGGGCGCGGCGGTGAGACGTAGGGTATAGAAGAGATGTGTTCTCTGGAAATGTATCGGACTGAAGGTTTGCAGTTGTGGTCGCAACGAAATTGTTGCTAGTTTTTATGATATAACCTAGGTATACTGAGTGGTAGAGGGTGGAGATTATAAAATACAGGGATCAAAGGACGAGGTTAACATTCAGTGTCAGTTTGTTGCATCATGATAGTTTGAAAAAAAAAAAATTATAATAATGAGGACATAATATTAAACAGATTTTTTGTTCAATCCAGGTTGGGAATTGCTTATACTTAGCCCTGATTTCATTAGTCTATATGAATAGGTAGCTATTTAAACACACTTTCATTCACATACACTTTCCTTACTTTTTAAATTAAAAACCAAAAATATCTATACTTATACGTTAAGATTTGATTTTTTTTAAATCAAATATTTTATTGAATTCAAAAATTTCTATTAAATTTGAGACAAATAACCTGCCAGAATTTTAACACCATATGTAACTAATGTGTGTACACCTCTGTTCTTTTGTTAAACATGGCTGAGGATCTGCTTTCGATTTTAAGCCTCTAAGGACAAGTATGTGCGTCTGTGAAATTTGAAAAATGTTTCATAGAAGAGTTACAAGCTTCAAGTCCAAACAATTATTGAAAATTTGTATACTTCGCTGTATAACACTTAAGATTCAAAAGATACCTACCAATCAGAGACTTATTAAAGTATAGTTTGATGCTAGAGGCGACATGTGTTGTGTGTATTGGTAACTTAAGTTAAGGATAGTTTTTGATTTAATAATGATTTTCTTCAATGGTTTTTACCAACATTTTCTCAAACCAAAAATGATTCATTCCAAGATTGAAAACATAAAGGAGTTATCAATGTTGCTTTCGTAGATCCTAAAAATTATATATTTCGAAGAGACATAATATGATTAAAATAAAGAGATACGTTTTGCAGACGAATAGAGAAAATTCAGCTAATGACAGTTTATTTTTTTTTTGAAAAACTGCTCGATATGTGGTTGACATTAACAATAATGAAGTACATATAATATTTATTTTCTATTTTCGATCTCAACCGAACAATAGGAATTTATTAAAAAAAAAAAAAAAAACAAGATAAAAAATTATCTACGCATACATTTTCCCTCCATTCTCATTTATCACCTTCAATTCTATTTTTCAAAATTTGAAAAAAAAAAAAAATTAATTATTGATATTTGAACATCGAGAAATATGGGGTCGCAGTAATTCAATCTCAAATCACCAAATCTATTATTTACTATTAATTTATTATTTACTTTAATTCCACAATTTAAGCGGTACGACCCGCCGGTCGTATTACAACTCGCAAATTTTGACTTTCAAATACATTTCAAAATTTATAACTAAAATTTTGTCAATTTTTATCACATGAGATTGTATTACCGCCCAACTAACCCCAAATTCGATTTGAACAAAACTTCCCCATATCAATTTATATTCAAAAAAAAATCTGTGAATTATATTTCAAGTAAAATTTTCTGAAATTTTGAACATTTTATTTAGACTCAAACCTGATAATAAGATTCGACATAAATAATTAATATTTGACAGTGCAATTTGTATTTTCTGTCGTTGTTAAATCGAACTTCAAATTTTGGAAAATGTCTAAAAGGTGTTCTAAAAACTTCCAAGGGTTTTTTTAAGAAGAAATACATTTTTATCAAAAAATCTTTAGTCATTTTAATTCCATATCAATGGCTGCTTTTCAGTATCTTTAATTCTAAATTATGTGGAAATACATACATACATATATACTGCCGATGTAAAAATCTTGAAATTTCATTGAGAATTCTCCAAATCTGTCATTTCTGTCATTTTTTGGAGCTGATTTCAGATTGAGGAATGCTTCAGAACTTTTGCCAAGGTTTCATTATTATGAGAAGCAGAAAATTAGTATTTCTAATTATATTCACATTTTCCTTCAAACATTTGAATACCGAATCAAAATTCTTTTTCTCAGTATTTTGACAACAAAAATTTTGCTCAGGAAGGCTCACGTGATTTGGCTGAGATCTCTGAGTTTAAGAAATACATAAACATGACTATTGAAATTTCTTCTTTTAAGATCCTTCTTCTCACAAAATATGACTTGACTAGCTTGGAGGTACCTCTATCTAAAAAGAATTTAAAAAACGTCCTTAAATCATCATAAATAATTTAAATATTCCAAATATTGAAGAACATGCAACCTTACACCATTCAACTTGTGCAACTTGCAGTGTCTTCCTCTTACATTTCATCCTTAATGATGATATCTATGATTTCGACCTTTCACATACGGAGTAATGTTCAGAAAACTATTCAATGCAAATTTTATGTGTCTGTCAGTTCTGACAAGAAATCGATTTTGAAACCGAATTGAGTGTTTTGGAAGTAAAATCGAGACTAATTCGAACTCAACATTCACTATGGTTCAAGTTCATTAAATGGTGTATCTCTAAAGATGTTAGGTTTTGAGTTACTGACTTTTAAGAAAGAAAATTTCTGAATTCAAAAATATATACATACATATATACATACATACATACATATTTAGTTTTTAATAAAAACATAAAAGACCAATGGCTCGTTGAAATCCTGAGCTTAATGACTTACAACTACCAACCATTCCCGTGTGCGTATTGTTGGCAGGAAAGCAGGGGACGAAGATTTTTCAGCCGTTTCCGAACTACTAAGATGTACAATACTTTTCAGTCATTATATCGAAGCTGCACTTTAGAAGGTCGAGGATTTAAAATTTTCCCACTCTTTTGACTCGTCTTTAAGCTTTTTGTACTGCCACCAAAAATACCTTCATCAGCAGACATCACTGAAAACATGAATTTACGTAATGACGATAAGTTTCCCGAGTTGAATAACGAATTTCGAAATACATAACCAATACAATACATAAGCTGTTGTCAAAAGCTATCCTTCCGTAGCAATTTCTTCTTAAAAATGTTACTAAGCCAAAATTATTACGTTCTCAGAGCTAAGACAGTGTATTACCTTGGTTTTATATTCCTCAACAAAATTGCTATGTTATGCTTTTGAAATAGCGGGGGCAAAATTTGTATTTGGAATTTGAATTTCTGAACATTTTTTTTACAAAATATCTCCTTGACGAACTGGCAAATAATTTGACGCCTACAATAGTTTAAATTACATCATTTGCTGAAAAGCGATAATAGATTTTTGGAGCCCTCTCTGTAAATAGTGATGAAGATAAAAAATGTTACCGAAGCCAATTACCAGGATACAATCTCAGTTGATGCACTATTTCTTCGTTACACCATCAGAAGTTCCTAAAGTATTTTTTAGACATTAATTTTGTGTTTAATTTGAATCCGAGACGAAAAATTGAATACGCTGTCAAATTTTAATTATTTATGTCAAATCGGTTTGAGTCTAAATACAATTTTCAAAATTTCAGAAAATTTTACTTGAAATATAATTCACAGATTTTTTTTTTGAATATGAAATGATATGGGGAAGTTTTGTTCAAATCGAATTTGGGGTTAGTTGGGCGGTAATACAATCTCATGTGTTAAAAATTGACAAAATTTCAGTTATAAGTTTTGAAATATATTTGAAAGTTAAAATTTGCGAATTGTAATACGGCCGGCGGTAGTACCGTTTTAATTGTGGAATTAAAGTAATAAAGTAAAGTAAAGTAATAATAAATTAATAGTAAATAATAGATTTGGTGAATTGGGATTGAATTACTGCGACCCCATATTTCTCGATGTTCAAATATCAAAAAATTATATTTTTTATATTTTATATTTTATATTTATATTTTTTTTTTTTTTTTTCAATTTAAACAAATTTTGAAAAATTGAATTGAAGGGGATAGAAGAGATTGAAGAAAAACTCAACTTTGTTGTATTCATGAATTTAAGAACTTCTCATGCAATTTTGTATGTTTTTAATTTATTCATGTGTGACGCTTGGTTGAGATAAGAAAATAAATATTGGTTTGAAAGCATTTTGCTGATTTTCGGGAATGCAAGACAAAAAATTCTTGGTTTTGTTTAATCCAATTTAATGGAGTTTCACCAATGTTTTAACTTATTCAGCATGAAGTTTTATATAATTGAAAAGGACATCATAATATAAGTATTTTGCGTCAGTTGTTTGTCCTTCCTCGCGTGCTTCACATGATATTACAATATTAAATTGACTTAAGAAACAATAAAGTATATTAATAGATTTAAGTAAATTCTGCCTTTCACTAGAGTCATCACATACCAAATTTCATATGTTCTGTCAAATTTAATCTTGGAAGCAATAACTATTGGTCTGGGAAAATACTGCTAAAAACGATCGAAGTCAACAAATCAATATTGAAGCAAAGGTAATCATTAAGAAAAGCGTTGCAATGCACCAAGGTAAATGTTTTAATACTTGGATTCATAAAAATACTTTAAAAGCTCGATATTTCAAGTCCAAAAATTATCTGCAAAAATTAAAGCCTTTTCATTTTGAAGCTTCTACGAGTAGTTTACTTGTGATTTGTTATAACCTATATTTATTGTTTTAGACAATAGCCGACAACAAATTTTCAGGATCGATTTCTAGCGAAAAAAAATCTGCTGAACACTAGATTTTCATCATCTTATAAATGTGACTGGAGATACAGTACGAAATGTATCAAAGGTAGTCTAAGTGTCATTTCGTCGCATTGGAAAACAGAAGATCATGTACCTATTTCATTTTTTAGTTTGGAAATTACGTTGCCAAAAAATATATTTCTATGTGATTGTGCCGTGTTGACCAGGCCATGAAATCTACACCTACAAGAGGAATTCTTAGTCTGGTTCCTTTCTCTTCACTGGTCTCCACAACTATGACAGTGACTAGTCGAAGAATGCCTAACTTATCCCGGTTTGAGTAGGAGATTCATTGAGCAGGACCTTATATAAGTGGGCAATATTTGTTTAGACATAATGCTGTTGCTTAAACTGCTTCATTGTTCATGGTTTCTAAGGGAATGTTGAATGCATTGGTAAATGATCTTTATGAAGGGCAGATCTGTGTATGGATTGGCCAGCTTGTCAGCAGTGTCACTATGACTAGGAAGCAATATAAGAGGTTCCTTGAGCTTAATGTTAAGGCCTTCAAGAACCGCTGGGAAAATTAAGCCAACGATGAAGTTGAATCAATCTCTAAATACCGCCTCATTGTCTGAGAGAAATGCCGTATTCCTGTTCTGGTTTGACTTTTTCTCGAGTATTGTGTATGGTTCCACTATTCCCAGTAGTTCAGATTAAAAAACTTATCAAAAGACTATTAAATACTTCAAGAAAATATTCCTTAACCAATTCAAAAACCCGAAGTTGATTAAAGTAGCACTTTCAGGTTTAAAAAAAAAAACCCTTTAACCTTAACCTATTAATTAAAGGCTAAGTCATTAGTAGGCTTAGGCTAAACAAAATTGCAATATAATCTTCTAAGCATGGTTCTACTGAAAGATCTATTTCCTACTGCGCCTTACTAAGTTCCCATCCTAAAAATACATCCCTGCTGCAAAATCTGAAGTTGAAATCCCCAAACACACACTCCCATCGAGAATTGTAATTATAATATGGCGTACCATTTAACCAAACGACACAAAAGAGAAGCAACAGTCGAATGAACAGCAAATGAACAAACGAAACGAAGTTGGTACACGAGTTTTTCTTCTGCCACCTGACTTTGTGATTTGCGCGGTGTAAAACTGTGTACAAAGTTAAAGGAACCTATTCCACAGACCAGAGTATAGCAACAACCTCTAGCAAAGAGATATAGCTACCCACAAAGCCCGTCATGTGCGCCGTGTTTAGGTACCTTTACCTATGGGAAACTTTGTGTGTTGATTATTTGCAAGGCTTTGAAAATGTTTTCATTTTCATTTGAAGTCCTTTTTGGCGTTTTTGGAAAATGTTTGTTTATCAAGGCTATGTAAAGTCTGTGATTACACGGAACACACAGACCATATCTTTACTCTATTTTCAAACACACATCTATCTGGTTTTGGGCTCCAAAAGGTTATGGTGTTAAATATTTAAAGGAATTTCTAACTCTACACTCACTTTTGGAAAAAAAAAACTTTCAAAAACAACAAACGTTATGTTGTGTGTGTGTGTGATTGAAAACAGAGAAGAATGAAAAGTGTGTTGTTTGTTGAAAAAATATCAACCTACTGTTTCTGATGATGATGATTGTCCTTATCCAGGACATACATATACTCGTACAAACAGAAGTTATTGCCATTTCTCATTTTGCAGATAAATATTTCAACAGAACATTCATGTATTTCTTATGAAGATTAACGTTCACTCACTCACTATACGAATAAAAACAAGGATATATTGTGTTATAATTCCAGTTTCTGTGTGTGAATATATCCTTTTGAGGCACTTGACAGTGGCACGTACGAGTAAATAAAATAAAGTGATGGGTGTCATAAAATAATTACCCACGATAAAAAGGACTTAAGGAAACGAATATAAAATTTAATTTTATCTTGGGTAATTCTTGGGCTTAGAGATCAAAGAAACTTTATTAAGAATTCAAGATTTTACAGTTTATTTCTTTCAATATACAATTCATAAGATCTAAGTTATGAATCAGGATCTTTTATTTTAAAATTTTGCTAATATGTATTAGTTTTTTGGTCAATAAAATTAACATTCGAAAAAGTACATTGAAAAGGATGGAAACACTCAGGGAATTGAGATTGCCCTTATAATGTTAAGGTGTAACACATTGCGAGGGTTATGGTAAGGTGGAGAGGATTTAATAGGTGATTTCGATACATGTTAGTTTTGAAAGCCTTTACATCATGGGCAAAAATCGAGGAGGCGAAGTAATCCACATTTTAGTAGGAGGGCTAAAGAAAGGACCTCTATATTTGTAAGTAAGTTCGAAGTTAGGCTCAAAGGCAAACTTCTGTGCATTCCCAGCTAGGCGAATTTACGGTGGAATTGTTTGGTATTTCAATTGAATATTGTTCATAGAAAAAACAGTAAAAGACGTCGAATATATGGGCAGGGCATTCCATAAAATATGGTCATTAGCACACCTACCAACTTTTCTTGCAAATGGGTTATGGCACTATATATTGTATTGACGAAGCATTTAATTCCACGATTTTCTTTGAACTTAGAGATAACATTTTAAAATATTTCCCCCACAGTTTTTTTTTTTATTTTTTTTAAGACCAAAAATAATGGTATCAGCCATACAAGTTTGTTTTCGAAATTTTGTAAGTAAATATTTTCCTCGAAAAATGTTCCACAGATTAAAAAAAAAATCTAAGAAATTCATTTAGTTAAAGCTAGACAATGGATGAAAAAAAATTTCCGAAAAATGTTTATTAATTGTAGATACCCCTTAGAACCATTTTTTTTTTGTTTTTGATTTTCATCATAATTTTTATCCTAAGGTTCCTTAAAAAATTTTATAGTATTGTGTATTCAAATTTTCCAAAAAAAATTGTTTTGGATTTTCAAAAAAATTTCAAAATGTTAGTTTTTTTACAAAACTTTGATAAATACAAGTTCCTCAACATAATTTACAAGATGTGAGAAAAGAAAATGATTTTACATAAAAATAACGGTACCCACCATTTAAATGTTAAAAAATGGTTTTCAAAATTCGTATTTTTCTCGAAAACGACGGCTAGAATTTTGATAAAATTATTTTTCCTTCGATAAAAAAAAAACGGTTTTTGAATTTTTGAAAAAAAAATCATTTTTTTTTTTGAAATTCGATTTCTCAAAAAACGAGTCAATATTTTTTATTCGTACAATTAAACAATATTTAAGTTGGCGTACCAAAATTTTTTCTTAAAAATGTTTTCAAAATTTTGTATACAGGGTGTCCGGTAATTCGTGTGCCATACTTTGGGATGTGATTCTTGGTCATATTCTTAGAAAAACATTGTTCTACAGTAAAGTCTGATTTTCAACTTTGACATTTAAGTTTTGTGTACCCTGACCCATGTTAAGGTCAATTTCTCTGTCAGTACCAATGGTCCCTATCATAGATTTTCCCAAGTATCATAAGAGATATGGGTTTTTGGGTGCACTTATTAATCAGTTTTTTTTTGTTATTGTTTGGTACATCAGGTGAAAATAAGAAAAATTCATGTTTATTACGCATTTTTTGAAAAAAAAAAATTGACCTCAAAGTCAAAATTTTGCTCGGTATTGATTGCATTGGTATTGACAAAAAAATTGACCTTAACATGGGCCAGGGTACATAAAAGTTAGATTTTTTTTAAATCGTAAAAAAGTGATGTCTAAGTTGAAAATCAGACTTTACTGTAGAACAATTTTTTTCTAAGAATATGACCAAAAATCACATCCCAAAGTATGGCACACGAATTACCGGACACCCTGTATAAAAGATTGTTTTTTTTTTTAAACCGATAAAACGACTTATAATTTTTGTTCTTGCATAAATTCATATTTACATTCGAAACCATAATGGCATTTTATTTTTCATCAAATTAAGAGATAGACAAACATTTTAATCAACATTCTAGAAGCCATTCTTGAAAAAAATACGCTTTGCGAAAACCATTTTTAACATTTGAATGGTAAGTAGCGTTAATTAAAAAAATTCCACATCTTATTGATAGTATTAAAAAACACTTTATTGTCAAAATTCAAAAAACGTGAGCATGGTTTCCGAAATAAAAAATTATTTTTAAATCCCAAAAATGTGTTTTGAAAATCTTTAATACAAAATGCTAATCAAACTTTTGAGGAGATTTAGCATAATAAATTGATCAAAATCAGTTTTTCTGTTTTTGAGAAAATAGAACACTTAAACAAATTACTTAGTTCTATGAGGTACCATTCATTACCATTGTTTTGGAATTTTTTTTCCAACCATTAGCTTTTACTAACTAACATTTTTGATTATTGTTTTTTTTTTTGAATATATGTATTACCAAATTTCGAAAAAGAAAATTGCAAGGCAGGCATCGATATTTTTCGATTCCAGGTTTTTTGGAAAAGTTGATGGTTTCAATCTTTACCACACTGGCATATCAGTTAATTTGGCAATTCAGCGCAAAATCTTAGCCTCACTCAGTTCTCTCGTTTTATAAAAAAAAATTTTTAAATTAAAGGTAAAGTATACAAATACTACCTCTGTGTACAAATACTACCCTTACATTTCTAAAAACTAAATAATCGTGAAATAAAAACTCTTAATTAACCAAAACAAAATTGTCAAAGCAATTTACGGAAACACTCACAATCAAGCTTTGACTAAATTAACTAACATGCAATTCTACGAAACCAAAAACTTTAGCCCAAAGCATAAAAGTGTATTTTTTTTTTTATGAATTTTTGATACCCACTGTTCTCTATAAATGCTTTCCTTTAAAACAGTCCTCGTTAACTTGCCGCATCAAAAGCATATCAAGGACCACCCCTTAATCATGTCAAAGATTAGGTTGTGGATTTTTATGAGTCCCTCTGATGGTAAATTTTAATTCACACTTATGATTTTTCCGAGAACCAACTAAAATCCTTGATTCCACTCCAAATATTATGAATAATAAATACCATCATATAGCCATGAAATAAATTTTCCTCATTTTTCCACTTCACAGCTCACTTCATCTCGCAAAAAAACAGCGATTGGGTCGCTAGTTGCCTTTTCATCCGTTTTAGAGGAATACACATGCAAGTTCGCGCGGTCTATTATTTTATATTTTCACTCAAAGCATGCACTTGGAAAACGAAAATGAAATGTAGAAAGATAAGGAGGTTTCGAAGGGAATAAAAATCCTTTCCATAGTCATCGTCATCATCAGGGAAAATTTATTTCAAAGCGATCTTTCGACCTACGAGTAGTGCTATACTTCTAGACCAAAACCACTCTGTGTGTGCAGCAGGGTGGCACCCTTAAATTTGGACGAATTTCTCTGCATCGTTCTAGAGTGAATGAGTTTCGTAAAAAAAGAAAACTTCTTGATGCATACGCGCTAAAAACTTCAGACATCGAAATATTTTATAAAGGATATGCAAGTGCCATACTCCCAACTTGTTCGCATATTTTCATGCGACATACGCTGTCGCCCACTGTCGACACCATTGCATCGGTCGCCCAACCCTGTCACGCCCCCCATATTTCCGTCATATATCCATATTAACTAACTTATACTTAAGTACTTATGAGGGAAGTTAAACTTTTGCTGTTGCATATTTATGTGTATGTGGATGTGTCTGGGTGTGTGGTCGGTGTACTCCCTGTCATCAGAGTTGTGAAGTGGTCTTACTTTTCCACACAATATATATAGACTTTTTTGTTTATATTAATTTTAATTTTATTTATAAGTTTTAACTTAAGGTCAAGTATTGGTTTCGTGCAAGCAAAAATGGTGTGATTTAAATACAAATTCATCTTAGCAGGCTAAGACCCATATGATTTGAAAACTTCTTAAAATGCGTTGGTAATTCCTTCATATTTCTTAAACGACTTTTGAAATTTTACAACTAACCTTCACAAAAATGAACATTACATGAATATCTTGAAGTTTTATTGAACTTATAAGAAATAGCTTTTATTTGGTTCCGTTTTATGCTTGGGAACCGGAAATCTTTCAAAAAGGTCTTTCCTCCTCCCCCCATTCCCCTACCTATTACCATTTCTCATCTAAAATAAGATTAATCAACTTAATATTCAGTATGTTCCCGGCCCCGATCTCTGTCTTTCTTTTCAAGAATCTTCGGTTTATCCATTTAGTTATGGAAGACCTCTTTCATAACCCGAATAATTAAAAAGGGTCCAAGGTGTGAAGTTACAATCTATCATCTAATTCCTAAAATATAACATTATTTCCTAAAATCTTTCAAAACATTTTGTACGAAATTTTAAGATTTCCTTCTAAGTGTCTCATTTCAACTAGACAACACGGCCTTGTCAAAAGTAGGTCTACAGTGATTAATTCGCATGTCTAGCATCTCAGCCTTTAAAAACGGAAAGGAAGTCGACGGGGTATCATCCGATCTCAGTAGGGCCTTTGACAAAATTTTTCATAAGTTGTCCACATTTGGGCTTGAACCTATCCGATTTCTTCTTATCTGGAAAACCGTTAAGCAAAGTTTGAATGAGATTCACCTTCTCTGATGATTTCTTAGATACCTTTGAGGTCCCACAAGGCAGCCACCTAAGATCTCTTCTTTTTATTCTTGCTATATACGTTGTTGAAATGGTCATCAAATGTGCGCTTATCTCTCTTATCTCGAACAAGGCTTTGTTAAATGATGGTCCCAAAAATTCTCTGACTCCTACGCGGACTGAACCAGTAATATAACCTTTATTTGCCCACTTCTTGAATACGCCTGCCAAGTATGGTTTCATTATCAATAAATTCATTCATCCATAATCAAGAGCATTCAAGGTCGTCTTCATAATTTAGATTAACCATTAAAATTGTCTTTAACTATCCACAGCAAAAACATGCGACCATATTTTTCCAGTTTATTAAATATACTTCTATATTTATTGGATTAAAGGGGTTATGCATGCGTGTTTTTTATCCTCAAACTCTTAATTCAATTATGTAAATGAAATTAATTAAGCTTGTTAGTTTTGTTTGAAGTGAGACTTATCGTTTCGGGTGACGGTAATTTTGTATTTGTGCAAAGAAATTTGTCTTTATGCCGGGAAAAAATATTTCAACTGTATATTTATAGGTACATCCTTTGTATATAAAACTAAAACTTAGAGTACCAAAGATTGTGGCGACATCTTAAGTATAGGGACAGTACTTGCTAGATTTGTCTCTGCTAAATTTAGTAATATAATATTCTCTTTTTTACTACTTGTTTTGTATCTTATCCTACTCTTCACTGTAAAATCTAGCGCTAATTTCAGCGCCACCACCAGGCTAGAGTTCGCAATACAAAATTACGCTCCATGATAATACTATAGGTTATATATACAAAAGTATAACTTCGTTCTTATGAGTACGCAGATACACAGATTTTTTATTGACAAACATTTGTTTTTGACGCATTTTCTGAGACGCTTGGATCTCTGCTTAAGCTTCTGCTAATTTTACTCCAAAAGCGATAAGTTGTGGCAGTGTCAGGTTTCGGATGACCTTCCTCAACCATTTTTCTGAATTCACGATATATGTAAAAGTAGTTTTGTCCTATAACCCGGCAGGTGAGATAACTGATCACCTTGCTGCCTTAAGCTAAAGAGTGTTTTTAGAAATGTTTGTCCTTTTAAAAACTCTCAACACGTAAGTTATTGCGTTGAATTGAGGCAAGTCTCATCTTCAAAAAATATACTCTCATTTCTTTCTAAGATATAGAAAGTGCTTTTAAGAACACCCTAACATAATCGACTCACTGAATTCAGTATAGCTGACATTAAGGAATAAATAATTTGTATGCTCAGCGATAGCCTAACATACCCTAAGTAAAAAACAAGCTCGTCTAAGCACGTCATAAGAGAAACTTACCAGGGGATTTTAGTGGGCTAAGGGATTATGGGTATTGGTATATAAAGTTTTTGTTAAAGTAATTATTGCGTTGAAATTTCATGTCCGTAGTCTGGGATCAATTCGCAGCAACTGTCACATATTGCAAGGAAGTCATAAATCCTCCAAGACGATTTCTTGTTTCTAAAAGTGCTGACCATCTTAGCCGTTACAAATTCTCCATTCCCGCCGGCCAAAGAAAATGGTTGAGAGTTATAAAACATTTTTGGTTAAGGTTCTCTACGAGCTGTTTTTCCTCTAATAAATTTATATTTTTTACTTGCAACTTATATGTACTATAAGGCATTCGGAAAAAATAGAACTCGATCTTTTGATCAAAGTTCACTTTACGATGATAGCGAAGACCAAAAAAGTGGGTCTCGCAATTCTGTCTGTCTGTTCGACTACAGCTAAATGGCTCGGCCGATTTTCTTCAAACTTGGTAGATATGGATTTTATTTTTTTCCCCCCGGATGTTTTTTTTTTTTTTTAAGACCAAAAATAACGGTACCTGCCACACGATTTTTTTTCGAAATTTTATAAATTTTTTTTTCTCAAAAACTGTCCCACAGATTAAAAAAAAAATCATAAAATTTCATTTAGTTAAAACTAGGTAAAGCCTAGTACTCACCTAGCGTGAAATGAAAAATAAATACGTTCCAAATTACACGCGGAGAATAAAAATGAAAATAGAATAAACTTTTCCACGTGAATTTTTGATACTCACTTTGAATGAAAAAAAAGACAATTATTTTTAAAAAGATTTCTTCTTTCTGTTTATAAATTTTCAATTTTTTGTTTTGAAACAAAATATTCAAATCAATTGACAAATGTCACAGTTTTCCACGATGCCTTAAACTTTTTCTTGATGGTTGTACATTGAGAAATGAAAATCATAGCGTGGAAAAAGTTGTGGAACATAATTGTTTTTCCCATCCACATTTTAGTACTCACCTCTCTTTGCGGATTTCATGCCAGTGAACCAGCAGTCACTTTTATATGAAATTTTCATTTTCACTTGAACTGAGTACTAGGCTTAATGGTTGAAAAAAAATTTCTAAAAAAATATTATTTTTGGTACCCCCTTGGAACCCTTTTTTTTTGTTTTTGATTTTCTCAAAAACTGTACGACCGATTTTGATTATTTTTATTATGTTAAGGCTCCCCAGCAGTTTCAATATTATTGTGTATTCAGATTTAAAAAAAAAATTTTTGAAAACTCAATATTTCGAATACCCCATGCTCTATTTTTTTTAAAACTTGATAAATAAAAGTTTCTTAAAATAATCAACAAGATTAAGAGAAAAAAAAAATTATTTTATCTAAAAGTAACGGTACACTCCATACAAATGTTAAAAAATGGTTTTCGAAAATCGTATTTTTCTCGAAAACGGTTCCGAGAATTTTGCTTAATTTGTTTTTCTTTCGAATAATTTTTAGGATATATAATTAAATAAAAAAAAATTTAGAAAACAAAATATTACTGACTGTACCTACCATAGAACGAGTTTTTCGAATTTTGAATTTCTCATTATCGGCATAATGGATTTTAATGAAGCTTTTTTTATAGAGAAACTTCTAAAAAGTTTAAAAAAACATTGCATTTCAAAACTTTAAGAAAAATATTTATTTTGAATTTTGAAAAAAAATTTATTTTTTTTTTTTTCAAAATTCAATATCTCGAAAACAGCTCGATTTTTTTTTTGTTAATTTAAGTTTGATTCGAACAATTATAAAAACTTTAAATTGGCGTACCAACAAGTTCGACCCAGTGGTGCATTTGATTTTTTTAGAGTTTTAAAAAAACTTTAATTTTTTTTAAAGTCAATATTTTGTAAGCCCCATTCTTGATTTATTTCAAACTGGACAAATAAAAGTTTCTTAATACAGTCTAAGTGATGCGATGTAAAGAAAATATGTTATTTGATCTAAAAATAACGGTAGCTACAATGCAAATATTAAAAAGAAAATCGTATTTTTCTCGAAAGCGGCGACGGCGCCTAGAAATTTGACAATTTTGTTCTCTTTCTGCAAAATAAAAAATTTTTACTCGTATTTATAAAAATCATCAACCCATTTTTATTTTTCAAAAAATATATTTTCTGGAAACTTTTGATGACCAATGTTTATTTAACATTTTAATATATCGTCGCTATTAAAGAAAACTGACATAACTCAAAAAACTTAAATCTTCAGAAAACTGATTTAAAGTTTTTTACTAAGCCAATTTCACACATAAAGAATTTTTTTAATAATTTAAAATTATTTCTTTTAGAAATATTCATAAGATTAATTTTAAATTCAGGCAGACGGCAGTATTGCCATGTCCTATTCTTAAGAGTAAAATATTGTAAAATTTGATGAAAAAATAAAGAATATATCTATCTATCTATCTATAAGATTAATTTGATTTGATGTAAACAAAAATCAAAAATAAAAAAAAGTTACTATTAAGGTGGAAAATCGATTGATTTGTCAGACCCTTTCAAATAGGGTCAATTTTCCACAAAAAATTTATGATATTCAGACAACCTTTTTTTTATTCCTGAGTTAGTTCGTAATGACATTGTTAAAAAAAAATAATGACTATAGATTGTTTTTAATAAATAAATTTAATTCATTGAAACTTCTTCATTATAGTACGTACATTGAAGAGACTCACTACTCTTTTTTATTCGAAAACAACTCTCATATACTTGTTTTGTAATCATTTAAAAAAAAATAATATTCTCTTATTTGAGAGACCTTAAAGAATTAGATCTAGCAACATTTGTTTTAAAAACTTAGACACATTAATATCCACAACCTTCATTTTTTAAATTTTGTTTACAAAGTATTATTATTTTAAAAATAAATCACATTTATTTCTTAGTGGTTAATGGTAATTAAAAAACAAAAATTCTTTAACTCCTTTTCGAGAGTTCTTTAAGTTTTAGTGGCTTACAAATATTCATTTTATTTTTGCAATTAGAAACAAAGTCGTGATGTAAATTGGCAATGCTTTTTGAACCATCAATGTATTCACGAGTAGAGTTCTGACGACAGAAGTGGCCTTCAATTTGTGGGATACTAGAATTATGATGGCGCACACTTTTCTTAATTGCTGGATCTACTTGTGAATGTTTTCCTTGTTTACTACGTTTTTCAAGTGTCATCACGTCCCTTATGAGATTTGAAGCTCCTTATACTGTACGAATTGAACGCGTAGTCACTGAAAGAACAGTTTTCAAACCCGAGTTTTTGTATCCGTCAATTGAAGAAAGAAACAATTTTTTTTATTTCGTGGTGCTCGTTTCGGACCTTCTCTTATGTACATGTAAATATTTAGAAGTTATTGGTTCCATACTGCAAGCGAGGAATTCTATTTGCCTTTGAAGGTCTGCCAGTCCCCAATAGTTAAAAAAAATCTCTTTTCTGTTTTCCTCTGTAAACTTTTTTGAACACTGTAGCCTACATTTTTTGCCACAAGCTGAACCAACTTGTTTTTCTTGAATATTTCTCTGCGATTTTGATAACGATTTGTAAGACTTACCAGAGTTCATCAGTTCTTTTGCCATGTTTTTCTTCCATTGGCTTGGAGTAGCTTTCCGCTTGCACTTAGGTTTCTTTGGTGAGGACACGTCTAAATCTGGGGCTGGATCTGCTTGAGTTTCCTCAAGATTATCGAGCGATGAGATGCTTGTACCCAAGAGCTCCTGGTCATTGTAGTTCGGATTAGCATCAGAGTCGTCGACTGAAAAGTCTCCAGATTCGTTAGAGGATCTTTTGAGCTCAAACTCTTCAGTTTGAGAAGTGGACGCAACAGGTGCATTTTCAGTAGCAATGGTATCCGTTTTGGTACTTGAAGTGGGCTATGTTGAATCCATAACATCAGTAATGTCATCGGATATCAACGTCGTAAAAGTTCCTTATTCCTTAAAAACAATGGCGCAAAATTTTAAACAGCCTATTATTAAGGTATAAGTATGATACTACTTAACAATTTGCTAACTTTATAGTAGTTTACTAACTCATTCTTAATCTTAAACATTTTCTAACTAGTATCGTACTTAAAGAATTTTCTTAATAAATTCCTTCTGAACACACCTACAACATTGACATTTCGTGTAAAAAAGTAAGACAAAGAACTTTTTTTGATGTTTGCAAATATCAAAGAGTCATATGAAGCTAGCACGATACTAAAAAATAAAGTAGGTGTTCGATGATTTTAACTTTAATAAAAGGGTAGAGAAAGTATGATGCTATATCCAATTAAAATTTGCAAATTCGTTCTATTAACCTAGTATCGTACTAAAACAGTTACCATCGTACTTATTCAATTTTGCGCCAATATTTTTCAAGTGCAACGAAACATAAAAATAGTAAGGCATATTGGGGACACAGTGGATTCGTTTCTTCCGTTCTAATGAATAACAATGTAAACCAATTTTCGGTTGCAGTGCGTGTTCCTTTATCTTTATTATTTGCGTTATTCTTGCCTCTAGTCAATTTTAGTCAGCTGTGTGCGCTGTAACATGGCTGATTTATTTTATCTATTAGAAAATTACTAGTAAAGGATAAAATTGAATCATTATTTCTACCACGTTAACAAAAAAAAAATGAATCATAAAAATTGAAGAATAATGACATATTTAGTTTAAAAAACTATAAGCAGATAACTCTTTTCAAAAATGGCATAATTTAAAACACAAACTTAAGCAAAATTATTTTTTGATTGATCAAAATAAAATATTTTAAAGAAAAACGGCATAAGTTATATAAGTGTCACTGCAAAAACGCGTTTTTTAATATTCATCAAGAAAAGTGGCACATTTTGTTTTAATACATGAAATTTTTTATAAAACAGAGCTTACCTTATTAACAAAAATGATCCAATTACAAATAGCTCCCTTTTCTATAAACTTTTCCAAAATTGCTTGGACACAACACAAATAATGCCACTTTTTACCAAAAACACAATGACCCTCCAATTCGAGTGTCTGACCTATATGGAGTTATGTCTCTGTTCTCCATTCTCCATGGATCAATTGCAACAGGGTAAGAGTTGGAACACTATCCGTTTCTCGGGATTCTGAAGGGTTAGAGTTATGCCGACTTTACAGAAATTATAGAGATTTTTTTTTGTAGCCGATTGGCATCATTAACTAAAAAATCGAGTTTTTTGAGTTATGCCAGTTTTCTTGAATAGCGACGATATGTACATAATATAAATCGGTAAATCCCGTCAAAATTCTTCAACACACTACATACTGTTAATAACATTTTAATTTCAGATTGTTTTAACAATACTGGCAATAAGCAAAAAATTATAAAAAATTTGCGGCCATTTTCGATTTTCAAACAGATTTTTAACATTTTAATGGTAGCAATCGTCACTTTTTAATAACAGAATTTCTTCTAAAAAACTTAATAGTTTTAAAATCAGCTAAGTTATAAGTTTCAAAACACAGATAATTTATTACCTATTTATAAAATTTGAAAAAAAAAAACTGAAATGTTTATAAATATCCAAGAAATCATTTCAAAATTATATGAACTATTTAGGCTTTAAAAAATTTTCTACATACAAAGAAAATTGATCATTTATAACGTTTTGTTTATGGAAAAATCGAAAATGGTTCAGTATAAGATACCATGAATTACCATTTTTCGGAAAGTATTTAAACCTTTAGCTTGCTCTTACTAAAAGTATTTTTTTTTTAATTTTTTTTTAATAAAAGTCTGTGTATCAGTTTTAGAGAAAAATTTAAATATTTATATATTTTTTATATAATCTCGATACCGTTGGTTCCGTAAATTTGATTTAGAAAAAATGAAGACAGTGTCCGTGTTATAATCAATAAAACTAGCTACCAAGTTCAAGGAAAGTGGAAACAGTCGCTTAAGCAATAGCCAAACAGACTCAGATTCTTATAAACTTCATTCTTCTATCGTATCATATATGTTTTTGTGAATGCATAGCCACAAAGAACCTATATTTTGCTAAATGTACTTAAATAAAATAAGATGTTCATTTTGATAATTCCTTTAATCAACAATTTCAAAATGAACCCCACAAGTTCTAAACACAACACTTAATGGAACTTAATAAACTTGAATCAATGACTTTCCGGATGTCCTTTAAATACATGATACCATTTTTCCAATTCAAATTGCATTCATAACCAGTTACACGAAAACAGCTAAGAGTCCTTTGATGATAGACAAAAAAAAACCTCCATAAGTAGTGTCGTTTAGTTTAAACTTAAATTCAAAATGTACGTTCATCCAACAAAAGGACACCAAATACATAATATCACCAAATATCACCAGCACACAGCAATATAAACTTAAATAAAAAGAAAAGGCCAAATGGATTTGAGGAATAAACGAATGAAATTTTCTCCAGACACCACAGGACTGATATGAAAAGAGACAGTATGACCACACCATATCCCACTTCGTTCTAGATTTACAGAAAGGAAAATGATGATGCACCACAGTGCACACACCATAATATTACCAGAAGAAAAAAAGCACAACTGATACGAACTCTTAGAGATGAACATGAACTTGGTTGACCGACCGTATGCATAGATATATCCGCAGGATTTCTTAAAAGAGCAAAGAAAGATATGAACACAAAAAAAAAAAAAACATAAATAGAAAGGAAGAAAATTCTTTCTTCGTATGCCATCATACAGCAATGGCACAAAGGATATCTCATAAACACTCCTCTATGCTTATCACATTCACATTGTGACATTCACACACACACTCACAATCTCTGTAGGCACTTGTTCGGTGTGGGAATACGAAATGAAAACATAAATTTATAGCATCGGACTTAGAAGATTGTGCAACAGAAGCAGAGGCATCCTTCCTTAGCCACAGCAGCAGGCTTCAAGGAGGCAGTGTTAGGGTAACCCCTCATACCTCCCAAACAGCAGAAGAAGTTTATCTCAAGATGGTTTTTATGTGCAGTACTGCCAGATTAGAAAATTAAAGTTAAATACGAAAAATGTATTTTATAAAAGAAAATAATAAAAACTTAATTAAATTTTATATTTATTAATATTTAATTTAATTTAAGTTTAAATAAGTTAAATTCAATGACGTACATTTGGCTCGACTCTTTATTTTTCTGAACTAAATATAACCAATTTTGAATAATTTTTTTTCAAATTTAAAAGTAATGTCACGCTTAAACTATTTCGTTAAGTTCGTGCTAAAAAAATATGACAGATGTGATAAGTGCTAGTGCGACACTAAAAATAAAATGCATGACTGGATCGCACCAACGTATGCTATAGGCAAATATGAACATGTGAAAAATAACAATTTTAAATCGTTAAAATAAGTTTTTTTAATATACATACATTTGTTAAATTTCCAATTTTTAAGAAAAAAAATAATTTTTTTATTATTTTGCAAAAAAAAATTAAATTTCAAAAAATAATTAATGATCCGGTTTTGAGATATCGAATTTATAAGACAAAAAAAAAATGAAATTTGCTTAAAGAATTAAAAATGATTATTTTTAAGCTTTTAAAATGCTGTTTTTTTAACTTTTTAGATGCTTCTGTATAAAAATTTTCATTAAAATCCGTTATGGCGATAATGAAATAAAACTAAAAATGGTGCTATAGTAGGTACTGTGAGTAATATCTTAATTTCAAGTTTTTTAATTGAAGTAGGTATAGATTCGTAAGAATAAAGTGAAACAGAAAAAATTTACCAAGATTCTAAATGTCCAATTTGCAAAAAATCAATTTTGTGGCTTACGAAACATTAAGTTTAAGAAAAAAATTGAATATATGAAAAATTAAAAAAAATAAACTTTTCAGGACTAGAATTAGCTTTCTATATTTTATGAACAAAATTCTTAATGTTTTTTTTTTCAAATCTGTTGAACAGTTTTTTTAGAGATTTTTTCCTAATTTTTAAAAATTTTATAGCAGTTACCGTTATTTTTTGCCTTAAAAAAAAAAGAAAAAAACGTGTGGGGGGAATTTAAAAATGATATCTACCAATTTCGAAGAATTCGGTGGAGCCGTTTGGGGCTATAGTCGAACAGACAGTCAGAATTGCGAGGCCCACATTTACTTGCGACTTGTACTAATTATAAGGCAAGTTATGCATTCGTAAAAAAATTCGTACCGAGATTTTGATCAAAGTTGACATAACGATGGTAGTGAAGACGAAAAAAGTGGGTCTCCAAATTCTGTCTGTCTGCTCGACTACAGCCTAAACGACTTGGCCGATTTTGTTTAAACTTGGTAGATGATATCATTTTTAATTTTTTTTTCTTTTTTTTTAAGACCAAAAATAACGGTACCTCCCATACGATTTTTTCGAAATTTTATAAATACATAGTTTTTTTTTCTCAAAAACTGCTTGAAAACCGTATTTTTCTCTAAAACGGTTCCGAGAATTTTGCAAAATTTTTATTTTTGTCGATCAATTCTTACAATCTTTAATTTAATAAAAAAAAATTAAATCAAGATATTACTGACTGAACCTACCATAGAACCATTTTTTCGAATTTTGAATTTCTCATTATCGGCATAACGGGTTTTAATGAATTTTTTTAGAGAGAAGCTTCTAAAAAGTTTAAAAAACATTGCATTTCAAAACCTTAAAAAAAAATATTTTTTTGAACTTTGAAAAAAAAACTGTTTTTTTTTTTTTTGGAAAATTCAATATCTTAAAAACGGCTCAATATTTCTTTTGTAAATTTAAGTTTTATTCGAACAATAAAAATAAAAATTTTAAATTGGCGTACCAATTTTTTTTCTTAAAAAATGTTTTAAAATTTTTTTACATTAAAGCTTATTTTTTAAGCAACCACTACAACGAATAACAATTTGTTCCTGCATAAGCTAAAATTTGCTTAATATATGGCATCCTGTGTTAAGCTCCAACTAATAAAGGTGTTCTTTTAGTCATTTAAAAAATTAATTTTATACTTATTAACAGTTTTGTTCTAATTACAATTATTTTTGAAATTCTTATTCTTTGTTCGTAGTCGTGCATTTTATTTCATTTTAATATCGTCGTAAATTCAAGTCTGATCAAAATCTGGAGCTAGATGTTTTTTTTTTATAATGCATAACTTGCTATTAGTAGTATATGGTACTACCTTTATTATTACAAGTAAAAATTAAAGCAAGATGTTGATTTCTCCGCCATTTACGTAGTCAAATATTGACAACCTTAAACGAAAAACAATTATTTGACAGCTGACAGAGCTTAGGGTTAGTAAAAGTGTAGGCACGAAAAACAGAACGTTTCGTTGTTGAACAAATATTTCAAAAATAACGAAAGTTTGAGGGCCATAGTTCAAAAATTTCGAACAATATATATGTATGTCCGAATATTGATTTAACTTCGTCAATTGTGAAGAGAGTAAATGGGGAATTCAGGAAGACTGGATTTATTGTGATCTTAAACACACTGCTCGTACAAGAACATGCTCATCAAATTTCAATATTGAATTTTTAAGAAGCTTTCTACAGCGTGTACTCACTGAAGATCTGTGCCTCCATGCTAACAAAGTTCATGTTTGACTTCAAATCGAAAAATTATTTTTAAGCTCGAAAAATATATATTTTTAATTTTGATATGCCACAATAACACTTAACACTTTATGAATGTTCGGTTTATAAAATTTAACTTAAATCGATTGCGCCGTTAATGAGAAAACTAAAAATTAAGAAAATACTTTTATAATATTGATAATGGAATGGATAATTACGGAATTAATATTTTTTTTTCTTAATTTAAGGAACATAACTTGTATAAAATTTAAATAATTATCAGAAAAATTAACATTGGCAACACTGCTTGACCTTATGGAAGTTCAATCTGCTCCAAAAATCCACCCCCATCTCACACGCTGACATAAATAACCCTCTCAACTCTCACACTTGTCAAAATTGCGGTTACGATTCGTTTAAATGCAAATTGAAAATTGTATTTCTCGAGTATCGGTTTGTTGTGCGAGCGAAACTTTATTTCGGAATTTTCCTCTTGGGGACTTCGCCAGTCAAGGAAAAGAAGAAAATTCTACTTCGTCCTACTTCATACAGCCAGATAGATATGCCTTCACCGCGCCACGCCTGGCACAATCTCATTTTCTTCTCTGTGCAGTGTATATCCGATTCGGCAACGGGATGTTGGCCTTATTCTTAGGTAGGTAGGTGTATAGCTGTTTTATTGTGCTCAGCCTTCTAAACTGCCAAAGTTTGTTTACTTCAGTTTCCCAATGCCACATACGCTTAGAGGGTTAAATCTAAGAAATAAGTACTTGGACGTGTGTGTACTCTGTGTGCAGTTAGTTGTTGTTTTTGTTGTTGTTGTTGTTTTTTGTGCAATGTGCTACTCTCTCCCAAGACTGTGGCAATGTGCATTGCACAATTCTTGTTTTCCTCTTTTTGATTAAATTCAAATTCAATTTTGGCAAAAAGATGCAACCTATAGCTATAGAGCCAAAGCATCACACTGCTGGAGAAGCTTATGCCTACTTGCATCCTCCCAGCCGCCGCCGCCGTCGACCAATCTTCATGCCTTCATTCGAAGCAGAATAAAAACTCAAACACTTTGCAAAGCTATGAATCTTTGATTTTGTGTGTCAGTTTCGATCTGATGCTGAGATATGATATTGGCACTGACGTTTGCTGTGTACATTGTGCAGAGGTATAGGTGAAAGGATTTGTGCAGCCGCCCAGTCGAGCAGTAGAAAAGAGCAGCAGTTCACCACATTGGGCCATGGCACAGCACACACTGGTTATAGAAGATGCAATATATGAGATATGAAAAAGTTATTCCATGGAATTTTTTTTGACTAGTTTTTCTCCGTTTATAAGATACAAGATACAAAGGACCAAAGCGTTCAGCTAAATTAAATTCTATTTCAAATTAAATTGACAGATATTTGCACTATGAAAAGAAGTTTTGTATTACGTTTTTTTTTTTCTCGAGAAAATTATAAAACTTTGGCGGAGATCTTTTTTGGTTTAAACGGGACGTAGGGTTGGTTTTAAATGTGCAGGATGATATTGTTGAAAAAATGAAGAGATTACTTTTATGCTAACTGGAATTCAAAAAATCTTTGAATGAGATTGGGTCAGGTCAAGGAGTGCCTTATAAGAAAAGGAATAAGAGAAAATCTGAGAATTCATCCGAATCTAAAAACTACGTACAAAATTAATTTGCATCTAAGTGGTGTCCAGTGAAACATTTTGAAGCAAACTAACAGGGTAAGTAAAGTGTGAGGCTCTGATTATCCGATTTTTCCACCTGAGGCGAGGCACAGATCTGAGTGGTTCAATTTTCAATAAGTCTTTCGCATAAATCTAGCTGAATTTGAACGCTGAGCTGTGTTAATTTCTTCTTAAGGGCATCGGTCGATTGTGGTTTATTCGCATAGATCTTAAATCGTATCGACCTTAAGTCTATCAATCAATCGTGGCACCCTTTATATGTGCTTAATGCCGTCCGGCTAGATCCACAAGTCGTCCATATGGTTCAATGCAGACCACAGGAAATCGGTTCTAATTGCTCATTGATGGTGATCAGCTCACCAACGTTCTTTTCGAAAATTTAGGGGCTAATGATACCGCTAAGGCAAAAACCGGTTACCTTTTGAAGATGCATTGTCACCTGCTGCTGAGCCTCATGTGGGTTGGTGTCTTCCCATATGTGGAAATATTACTTTGTTAACACAGCCATTCATTCTAAAACGCGCCTTGTATAGCTAAAGATGATTTTTCGGTCAAAATTGAGGTCCTCTTCCAAACGCTCTGAGGCCCAGTCAGCAAACAAACGGCATTGTCTATGTTGATAAACTTTGAGTGTAAACTCAAAATTCACCAAGTTGAAGTATGCAAAAGGCCGAGTTCTTGTGAATGGCGAGGAATCAATTTCAAAGACTTAACCAGAACAACATGGCCTCTACATGCCATCAAAATCTGCCCGCACCAATTCAAAAAAAATTTTTTTTCCATGTTATCTACAATTTCCAATATCTTTATAGTCGTAATTTTTCTTGCTTCATCCTTTTTTACCGTTATTTTAACGGACTATGCTCTAGTGAAATAGCCAGCTGCATTTCTCCTCTTAAACAATTTAACCGTTATACTCGAACTTCTAGGAATGCCCATCAGTTTACCCTTGAGCCCAACTTCGGCCATACTGTGAATTACAGAAATTCGTTCTTCAGCCTTACTACGCGAATGTGGAATTCCTTGCCACGCTCTGTCTTTCCCAGTCATTGCAATGTCTAAAAATTCAAAACCAATGTACACCGACACCTCCTTTCTAACCCTTCCCTTTTTTCTTAATGCTCACACTTTGTCTCTGGCACATTAAGGGTTTACAGAAAAACCCCTTGAGTGTGGGCCGATTATAAAAAAAAAGTATTTAGTTTTCTGAGCCCTTGGTTTTGAACAAGCTCACAGTAATGGCTTTTGTTATAATAGCTGAAGTTGCTGGAACAATGTTTTCCAAGTTCTTATTGTAGTCTTCGTACACTACCTTTACCTTGCCATAAGTGTCTCTTTGTATGTAAAGTATGCCCTGTTTGATAATGACATAATCTCCTTATGGTTTGAATCGAATTCAGACCATACATTTTCAAGGCACTCTAGCCTTTCCTGAATGTATTTTAAGATTTTTCGCCACACACTCTGTTTGCCAAAATTACGATTCTGGACTTAAATTTGTTCAGTAAAGCTTTTCCGCCTGGCTTTTATGATGAAAACTCATGCTTCTTCTAGCATTGTTATTTTTCAATTTGTATTGTAGTTGTTTTGTTTAATCAGTCTCTTTCTTTTACTTTTTGTTCTCATAGTAAACCAATGTTTGAAGACTTGCTTACGCTTTTTTTAAACGAATTTTTCCTCACGAATGTGGAGTGCATATCCATAGGACGCTGGCTCAAATCCGCTCGAAGGACCATTTTTTAATCAAAAATTGAGTATGAATGGAATAATTTGTTTTGGTTTTCAATTAAGGGATAGACAATGTACTCGCTGTATTGCTGAATGATTGGTGCACTTTTTATACCGTAAGTGCAACTGTTTTCCGGTTCAAAAAGTAACACAATTGCACCAAGACGGGGCCACTCTACAAATAGCTATCGAGAATTTCAATGAAGAAGCTTAGATTGATTTTTTACAATACTCTTACTTTAATGAGGAAGTAGGGAAAGGTACATTGTGACGTGTGACATTTTAACTTGTTCAAAAGTTTGTTGAACGGAATTTAGATGATGATGTTTTTAAAACACAAGATCCGCGTTGTCAAACTCTATTTTGTATAAATTACACTGTAGATTTTTTTATTTAATACTAAATTTATTTATATTGCTGAAGGCGGGATACCGCTTTTTTGTCGTAGACTTAAATTAAGCTTACACATATTATATTGCAACCACACGAGTCAGCTTATGTTTTGTAAACAATTTTAAATAATTTTAATAGATCTCATCGCTTTAGACGATTTTTTTTTGCCGAAATCGGGGTTTGCTTCCAGCTATCCAGAAGGTAGTCAGAAGGTACACACCCGGAATTGTCAATGCTATCTTTGAAACTAACCATCGTTGATTGTCTTTAACGTCTAAAACATAAAAATATACAAAAAAATAGCAAAATATGAAGTATCATGGCCGCCATTGTCAAAATCTACACGTTCTTATTGCAAAATCCTTTGCGTGGTGCGATGGATGTGTGCTCGCCTGTGAACCTCATGATCACAGGTTCGATCCCTGCCGTCATCTATGTCTCTTTAATTCCATTAAAAACCTTCTAAAAATTGTCATCAATGGGTTGCTGGTTTACTCATTGCATGTTGTTCAGGCATAACACTCACAACATGTAATTGAGTTAAACTAGTATGCCCAACAAGGATGAACACGAATAAAATAATGTGAATTATAAGCGACACAGAAATAAGACACGGAATTCTCCGCTTTAGTTCAGCCGCCATCCCTGGAGATAAAATATCTGAGGCAACAACCTTCAGTCTCAGAACATAGTGCCACACATCTTTCCAATCCTTCTTTCTCTTCCCTAACTTTACGCCCGCGCTGTGTTCAAACATTTAAAAAGAGTAATCATAATCCCTTGAGCGCGTGTAGATTATAAAAAAAAAAATTCTCACTGACAGGTGCCCAAAAGAACATCGTCTAGCAGCAATGACACACTCTTACCTGTTTTTTTCAAAGAATAGTTCGATAATTTTTTTTTTTTTTTTGAACAAATGAAATTGTAATTAAAATGTGTTAGATGTTATATTTTCAGTCTCCACTAACAGATTGAATATTTCATTATGATTTCTGCGAAAAACTATCTCAATGTACAATCCAGAAATAGATCTATAGATCTCAATCAATAAACATAAATTTAAAGAAAACTCAAACATTGTACGTAAGGTCAATCAATTTGTATTGAAAATCTATTTTGAGAAAATATTTTTTTTTTTCTTACGAAAAACAGTGTTTACAGTTTTGTAGGTGAATTGTTATGAAGTTTATTAAGATAAATTTTAATGTCAAAAAGAAGGAATTTAATAATTTATTTAATTTGATTGACTTATCATATTCAACAATCAATTTGAAATGAAACACTTCTTTGACGAATTTTTGTTTGGATAATTGTTGAGCTCTTAAAATGTTATTGATTAATTAATCAGGAAAATGTTGGTAGTTAAACGGTAGACGTTTTTTTGTGACTGTTAAAACAAAATGTCGACAAACTGAAGACTTTACAAGGTTAATGGTAATAGAACATGAATAATTTAAGATACTGTCTCCGAATTCGTTAAACTTTTTCAAAACTTCTGATTTTGGCATACAAAATTGATCAACAAAGCTAGGAAGTTTTTACAAAAGATACAAATATAAAGATATAGCTCAAGATGGCTGCAAGTTAAAGAAGCAGTTCTCCAAACTCTATAACGACGATGAAAATTGACATTCAACCTCTGGGCAGATTGATTGACTGTGCACTGCGGTCCGAAATGTCAGAAGTCATGTATAAAATCGATAATGCAATGTATTTCCTTAAATATATATAGTTCTTAGTTTCTTACAGAAGTATAGATATGCTTGCAAATTTCTAAGAAGATAACCATTTTATAGCGTGAAGTTTGCACCACAATTTCAGTTTTTCATACTAAAAATAGTACTGAATTTGATAGATAGATAATAATTCTGCTTTCGAGTGAGCAAACTAAATTAATCATTTATTTATGAAAAAATACGTCAATTTTATAATAAATTCAGTTTATAATAATAGAACGTTTTTTTTCTTTTATATGTAAGTATAAATCTAAATCTTAGTTTAAAAAACCCTTAAAACAAAACAATATGCATATAAACGAATTAATGATTTCTTTCCGCAAAATTAGGAGAATCTAAGGACTTTTTTTTACTTAACTTTGGAGATAAAATAAAATCAATTACTGGATCGCACGAACTTGCTCTTATGTTTAAGATACTTAGAATTAAAAAACATGGATGTTATAAGTAAATATTTGGTAAAAAGCACAAAATTAAATCACTAAAAAATTTGTATTTAAGTAGTTGTATCTAAGCACAAAATGCCATAAGCAAATATGAATTTGTGCAAGAAAATGGTGGTAGCCCAATTTTAAGACTTTATAATTTTGCAAGAAAAAATTAATTTCAAAAATTATTTATCTTAATAATTTAAAATGCAATGTTTTTTAAGAACTTCTTCATAGCTTCTGTATAAAAACACTCATTAAAATTTAAACTATAGATTGAAATAGAAAAATAGATTTTCGAAAACAAGTTTTTTAACATTTGTACCATGGATAAGATATTTTTAGGTAAAATTAAAAATTTATTCTTTAATTTTATATAGATAGTGTAAAAATTTTCGGAAAGAAAAATATATATTTTTATAAAGATTTAAGAGCTTTAAAATAAAATAATTTATCAAAATCCGTTTAACGTAACAGAGTTTGAGAATATCGAAAATTAAAAAAAAAAGTTTATGTACCTCCCATACAAATTTTTTTTAGTATTAATTTTAATATCAATTTGTTAGAAACATTTTTTCAAACATTATATAGCTTTTACTAAAAGAAATTTTCTTAATAAATTTGTGGAGCCCTTTTTGAGAAAAAAAAAAAATAATTTCTTGAATTTTCCGTTAGTTTTGGTTTTAAAGAAAACCGTTCTGAGGGAGTGGGCGAATTTAAAAATGATATCTATCAAATTTAAGGAAAATCGAGAGAGCCATTTAGGCTGTAGTGGAAAAGAATCGACTTCCCTTTCTTCGTAATGTCAAGGCCGATCAAAATCTCTAGTGCGATTTTTATAAGGATTCATAAACTTGGTAGATAGCATTTTTTAAATTTTCCCCTACAAGATTTTTTTCTCTTTGTTAAGACAACAAATAACGGTACCTGCTATACAATTTTTGTCCGAAGTTTTATAATATAATTTTTTTCCTTAAAAACTCTTTCGAAGATTTTTTAAAAGAAAATTCACAAAAATTTAATTTAGGCAAAATAGTAGTCAATGGTAACCCTCTTGAAACCTTTTTTTTTGTTATTTTTGATTTTCTCACAAATGGCACAACCGATTTTCGTCATTTTGTTTATGCTTAAATTCTGCTTAAATAGTGTTGTGTATTGTAGATACTTGAAATTTTTTAGTCCTTTACATAAAATTACATAAAAGCAAGTAAGTTTGTGCGATCCAGTTGCGCATTTTTTTTTTTAATTTTTGGTGCCATCCTGACTGTCCCTCTTAAAATTCCACATAAACTTATGAAAGACAACTTTATAAATCGATTAGATTATTAGATTAGTCCCTCCGGTCCCGTCGGACGAGTCCTACTGACCCCAAGATGGCAGGTGGGGGTGATAGTGTGCTTGGTAGCTTAAGGCATGTCCGGGGCTCTGTGAAGTGTGAACTCTGCTGGTGCTGCTATGGATGCACAATCCATGCACTAACTTGTATGGGTGCTGAAGTGGTAATGCTGGTTTGATGTTCTAATGGGCTGGTCCACTGATTTATTGGTGGACCGGTAATGCTATACCTATGCACAACTCTATCACTTCCGGTTCCTATATTGACCTCCTCGCGGTGCCTGTGGATAGGTTACATAAGTAACTGTACTAACTAGATAGGAACAGTCTGGACGGTGTCCTTAAAGTATGAATCCGCTAAGGAGTGTGTAACAACTCACCAGAAGGATGCACATTCTTGGTTTATGGTTTCGACCTCGACTAATAGCTGGGTGTGTGTATCTGGGGTTGAAAGGCCCTGAGTTTTGCAGGAACTTATTTGTAAGTAACGTTCATGGTTGCGAAGCTCGACCGGAAGCTATATTCTGGCACCACGGGAGATATTGCCCAGAGGTTTTCGGGCTCTCTTATTCTATCTTCGTATAGAGAGGTGCAGCTGTCTCATGCGTCTGCGCATTCTTCATACTATATATGAAGTAGGCCCCCTTGTGGGAGTATCGTTTTGGCATGGCTTATTCCGAATGCGGAGACACATGGTTTCCAGGCGTGCCTGGATTCAAGAGGTGTTAGATAGACCTCGCCTCCAAGCAAGAGGTGTGTTCATGCCTGCAACATGTCACAGCTTTGCGACTGAGACGGCTTCGGCTATGTCAGGGTTAATGGTCAGGGCCCAATCTGACTCCGATGGAGGTAGGCCTCCCGTGGGGTTAAGCCATAATCGGAAGGTACTCACGTTAAACCAAACATAGGTTCTGAGCTAAAGACGCTCTGCACGTTCTCGACTATAACGAAGCCGTCTTTTCGCAGTTCTATAGCCGGCGTGGTAGATTGGTGAAATCGCCGTTCTATTCCGCTGATTTCTTTTTCTTTAATGAGTTAAACATGAGTTGGAGCTTTAACTTCGAAACTAACAGCGAACTAAGTACATTTCGCTCGATCATGATCTCAAATGATCATCAACCTGTGTTCACATGAGAATACAATTATATTTTTTAAGAAATATGTCTGAAATGGTTTGGCAATTAGTTCCAAAAATGTCGTAGAAACTTTTCAAAAATATTGTCTCATTGATTCTGAAATGTTTTTTTTTGATTTGGGAAGAAATTAATAGTTTCTATAGAAGCGTAAAATTCAATTAACAAGGATCATACATTAAATATATTTACCAACAAATAATCATAATAGCTCGAGTACTCCGGCATCAGGTATACATCACAAGAGCTCTCCATTATTTTTAGTTGAATTATATCCAAAAGACTGATGTACAAAAAATAAATATTTTAAAACAAGTCTAAGAATTCTACACAGCTACAAATAAAATAAAAAAATAAAACTAAATTTTCAAATTAATTTTCACAATTAGCAAAATTTTAATATTTGATTTTTTTCCAAGCAAAATAGATAAAATAAAATAAAATTTAATTTTTCACAACTTAGACTTGCAACTTAAGTTTTCCACACACAATAAAAAAAATATCTAGGTATAGATATGTCAACAAAACCACCTGTTTGACACTATTCGTGCATTCCACTGACTAAGTATCCTGAGAACTAAAGAAAAAAAATAAACTCATCAGATTAACCGAAGCTAGAGGGAGCAAATATTTATTTTAAACATCCACCGTTACTGCCAATCAAGGACCTTTCAAGCAGGGAATAGAGAGAACCGTATCGAACGTCAAATTCGTGCTTGTCGCCGAACTGCACCACGTTCACAAATAATGATAGATACAATTTACTATCTGAATCTGAAAAAAAAATTATATCTATTTAACCCGCACCGTTGCGATTTCTAGCTTTGTGCAGCTTACTCGACTGTAGATATATCCAACACGTAAACACTGCAAAGCTTGGAACTGCAGCAATAAGCAAATACGGGCTGATAGAAAAAAACTAAACGAGCAGGTCTGGGAGATAAATGCGCACATAAAAAAGGAACTTTGCTGCACCTGGGGTGTATCAGGTGCTTCGATTAATCCCGTAATTACTACTTCTATTCGAAACTAATTACACGAAATGCGTTCGGGTCGATAGATAGCGCACTGGCAAACGGGTTGGCTGTTTAAATTGGCTGCGGCACGGGTGTTAGAATTACAACTAACAGAAGGCACAAGCCATCACAGAGATATACGAGTACGAGATACGAACAAGAAGTCCCAACGATAGCTAGAGAGACACACAGTTATAGCTACGTATACCGCTAAATAGATGTATTGAAAGGTTTCAATTGGTTTTTGCGAAAAACGCGCTAATTCGAATGAGGCACGAAGTTACACCAGCAACCGACTAAAATATTTATGTGAGTATTTTAATTTCTTCTGGGACGCATGCTGAATGTTTCGGCACATGTGGCATGGAAATTGGGAGCAATGTGTAGATAGTGTATCTTCAACCGCCTTCTCCTCAACCAACCAATCTCCCAGATCCTCACCCATTCCAGTTTTACGGCAGACTTTTATGTTCTTGAATTTTATTGAACTTCTCTAGAAAATAATTTTTCTTTTGCTTTAGCTGGAGGAGTATTTTGAGTTTGAATATTTTCCAGCAGTGAACGTTTTTTTGAATATTTTCGAGAGCGCGGATGATGGGCAAGGCGGTTGTTTTAAGTTTCATATGCAATTTCCAGTGTTCGATCAGGTAATGAGGCTAAACACCCCTCTAGGAACCATATCTTACTCGTAATGCAGCGATATAATGATGTAAACAAGTACTCTTTAAAGCAACTTTCCGGTTGATTTACGAAGTGTTGAGATTGTATATTCGGAAATATTTTTGCAGCCGCATGAAAACAGAGGCGGTTTTTTTTTGGAATATTTTTCCAGTGGGTGGAAACTAGCATTCTATACATCTATGCTTGTGGAACAAAAAAAAGTAAATAATTAAGATTTCCTATAAATGTATTTAGTTCCGACTATCAGTTGTCAGAAATAAGCAAATTTTCAAAAGACCAATATTTTTACTTGCGACTTATAGGTACAAGTTATGCATTCGGAAAAAAATAGAACTCGAGATTTTGATCAAAGTTGACATTACGATGATAGCGAAGACTAAAAAAGTGGCTCTCGCTATTCTGTCTGTCTGTCTGCTGGACTACAGCTAAACGGTTCGGCCGATTTTCTTCAAACTTGGTAGATATGGGTTTTAAATTTAACCCCCCCCCCCCCGGATGATTTTTTTCTTTCTTTTTTAAGACCAAAAATAAAGGTACCTGCCATAAGAATTTTTTTCGAAATTTTATAAATATTTTTTTTTGTCAAAAACTGTCCCACAGATTAAAAAAAAAAAATCATAAAATTTAATTTAGTTAAACCTAGTTAATGGTTGAAAAAAAAAAAACAAAAAAATTATTATTTTTGGTACCTATCTTCCTTGGAACCATTTTTTTGTTTTTGATTTTCTCAAAACGGTACCACCGATTTTGATCATTTTTTTATGTTAAGGCTCCCCAGCAGTTTCAATATTATCGTGTATTAAAATTTTCAAAAAAATTTTTTTTTTGGATTTTTAAAAAAAAAATCAAATTTTTTTTTTGAAAACTCAATATTTCGAAAACCCCATGCTCGATTTTTTTAAAACTTGACAAATAAAAGTTTCTTAAAATAGTCTACAAGATATGAGAAAGAAAAATTATTTTACCTATAAATAACGGTACCCTCCGTACAAATGTTAAAAAATGGTTTTCGAAAATCGCATTTTTTTTTCGAAAACGGTTCCCAGAATTTTGCTTGAATTTTAAATATTTCGATTAATTTTTAAGATCTATAATTAAATATAAAAAATTTTGAAAACAAGACATTACTGACTGTACCTTCCATAGAACGATTTTTTTAAATTTTGAATTTCTCATTATCGACATAACGGATTCTTATGAAATTTTTCATAGAGATGCTTCTAAAAATTTTAAGAAACATTGCATTTCAAAACTTTAAGAAATATTGCATTTCAAAACTTTAAAAAAAATATTTTTTGAATTTTTGAAAAAAAAAAATCATTTTTTTTTTGAAAATTCGATATCTCAAAAATGGGTCAATATTTTTTTTTTTTGGAAATTCAATTTTTATTCCTACAATAATAAAAACCTTAAGTTGATGTACCAAGTTTTTTTTTTTAATATTTTAAAAATTTTATAAATAAAACCTTATTTTATTAAGAAACCACTACGACTTATAATTTTTGTTGTTGCATAAATTCATATATGCATGGCATTCTGTTAAAAAATGATGATAATTTTATCCTTATGAACAGTTTTTTCTAATAACATTCGTTTTTAAAATTCTTAGTCTATTACATAGGAGCAAGTTCGTGCGACCCAGTCGTGCATTTTATTTTTTTATTTACTAGCTGATCCGAAAGTCGTTGTCTTGTCCAAACTTCAATACATTTTCTTTTGATAGTTTTGTGTATTTTTGAAACGGAATTTAAAAATGGTAGGTATACATAAATGGCTTTCCAACATGAGAACAGGTGCCAGACATCCAACTGACTTTGCGAGAAGCATAGATTGTCAAGGTTAGTTTCGGAAGCTTTCAACGACTGCCCTTTTGATCTGTGTAGACTTTGCGAATGTTATACGGGCGGAAAACTACAAACGTTTAAAACGAAATTCCATTGAGATTGGAAACATTGAGATTAGAGGTATTGAAACGACTTCTGCTTTCTTCTTTCTTCTAAGAATTGCTGCTTCCATGACGTTGTTCAATCAGTTTCTCAGTGCCAGCAGGACACTATTACTAAGATTTGATTGCTTGATATTTTCCATCATAATAATTAACGATTCGTTTTTAATTTTAAGATTGTCAGGAATCAATCTGGAAAATTCCACCAACTTTAAATATTCGGTTCGATTTTGGCTCGTAAAGAATTCTACCGATTTGTAAGTTATCAGTTCTCTAGATTTCACTTTGAACCTTGTAATTTAATTCATTGCTCATTATGTTCGTAGTACCCCTCGACATTATGGGTAGTGCCCTGGACTCCCATGCAGAGGGTTTGGGGCTTGAATCTCACCCGCTGCAAAAAAGTTTTTTCCAGAAATTTACACCTTCTTCTGAGGACGTAAAAGAATCCTCCAAAAGTATTTCTTCTCATCTAATCCGTTCGAACTCGGCGGAAAACAGCAATGGTTAAGAGATTCAAGGCAGTAGGTATAGATTCTCCACGAAACGTTGGCCTCTTATTTCTCTTATTATGTATCAAAGTACGGTCGCTGAATCCATCACGATTTTTGAAATTGAGAGCATTGTTTGGGAATATATTCGTGATGAGTTCTTTCTTTGTTGGTTGGATGAACTATCAAAAATTTGTAATTGCTCATGTCCAGCTATTTTCTTTGCCAATACAGATCCAGATTGGTCGTTCAGCAACTTTTCACTCACAATTATTTGCATGCTTCATTTTGTGTCTTGCTCTGCTTACATAAGACGGATAACTTCAAAATTTCATCAAAGTAATTTACTGGCATTGATCATAAATAATCACTACCAACGTTTGGAGAAAATCATCTGCCAACAGAATCATCGGTTCATATTGCTTCAAAAATCTTGCATCGTTCGCTCTGATATCCCCAAAGGTTAGGGAAAAGGTTAGAATTTCGTTGATTTCCAAATACATTGGGAATTTGAATGGCTAATGATCAGTTTGACAACGCCAAAAAAAAAAAGTTCATTAATTTGTTTTATGCACGTTTGTCTTGCCAAAACAGCGGAGCTATCGTTCGAACTAATTCTTACATTTCATCCTACACATATTGATTTTCAATACTCGGAAATATCACTATAACTCAGCAAAATTTCTTAGTTGTGCTGCTTAAATATTGAGGACAAAAATTTGGATTCGATTTTTGAATTTTTAACGAAAAATGTTATTATCATAATATTGACACTTTGGGTAATATTTTGACGCATTCTACAAACTTGAAAAAAGCCTGAAAGAAATGACAGATTTGGGGTCTTCCCGTTCTGTTGAGAAGGATTTTACAGCATCAATATATAATATTAACCAAAAAGGAGTAGATATTCAAGAGCGGTGATATTACTAGGGCTTAAGGATTTATTAATGTACTATTTGTTCCTAGACTTCAAAAGCAATTTCATCTAATACAATATTTAAGTTCGATTTTATTCCAACAATCATATATCTTTCCGACCTGACAATTATTCAAGAGCAAGAATTATCAAGAGTTTGTTATCCTTTCAATGCAGTTATAGAAGATTTTCACAGTATAGAATTGCCAAGAGTCATAGAACTTAAGACACGTTAAGCAGACCAAAATGAAGAAATAAATTAACAGGTTTAGGACTAAGGAGCAAAATTGGTTGACAGTTGCAATGAACCATTTAAGTAAATGTAAGAGAATTCTTATGGACATTTCTTAAATTTGCATTAGTTATGTATTTTTGTTTATAAATAACCGTATGGATGTTTACATAAATAAATTATATAGGTGCAAAATAAATAAAATGTACGAGTATTTTAATTTATTAATGCATTAATATATCATTCTGTGTGAAATTGACTTTCTGTTCGTTAATTTCATGTATCGTTGTTTCCCTTAAAAAAGTCAAATTAAATAAAAAAAAAATAATTTTTTGCATTCGAACATCGAGAAATATGGGGTCGCAGTAATTCAATCTCATTTCACCAAATCTACTATTTACTATTAATTTATCATTTACTTTAATTCCACAATTTATTACTATTAATTTTGCATTTACTTTAATTCCACAATTCATACGGTACTACACGCTGCGCCGGTCGTATTACAACTCGCAAATTTTAACTTTCAAATACATTTCAAAACTTATAACTGAAATTTTGTCAATTTTTATAACATGAGATTGTATTACCGCCCAACTAACCCCAGATTCGATATGAATAAAACTTGGGTATATAGTTTTATATTCGAAAAAAAATCTGTGAATTATATTTTAAGTAAGAAATTTCTTAAATTTTGAAAATATTATTTAGACTCAAACCTGATTATAAAAAGGGACATACATAATTAATATTTGACAGTGAAATTTGTATTTGCTGTCGTGCTTAAATCGAACTTCAAATTGTGGAAAATGTCTAAAAGGTATTCTAAAAACATTCAATGGTTTTTGAAAAGAAATACATATTCATAAAAAAATCTTTAATCATTTTAATTTCATATCAATGGCTGCTTTTCAGTATCTTTAATTCTAAATTATGTTCTGACAAGAAATCGATTTTGAAACCGAATTTAGTGTTTTGGAAGTAAAATCGAGACTAATTCAAACTCAACATTCACTACGGTTCAAATTCATTAAATGGTGTATCTCTAAAGATGTTAGGTTTTGAGTTACTGACCTTTAAGAAAAAAAATTTCTGAATTCAAAAACATACATGTACATACATATGTACATACATAGGTACTCGTATTTAGTTTTTAATAAATACATAAGAGACCAATGGCTCGTTGAAATCCTGAGCTTAATGACTTACAACTACCAACCATTCCCGTGTGCGTATTGTTGGCAGGAAAGCAGGGCACGCAGATTTTTCAGCCGTTTCCGAACCACTAAGATGTACAATACTTTTCAGTCATTATATCGAAGCTGCACTTTAGAAGGTCGAGGATTTAAAATTTTCCCACTCTTTTGACTCGTCTTTAAGCTCTTTGTACTGCCACCAAAAATACCTTCATCAGCAGACATCACTGAAAACATGAATTTACGTAATGTAACTAAGCCAAAATTATTACGTTCTCAGAGCTAAGACAGTGTATGACCTTGGTTTTATATTCCTCAACAAAATTGCTATGTTATGCTTTTGAAATAGCGGGGGCAAAATTTGTATTTGGATTTTGAATTTCTGAACATTTTTTTTACAAAATATCTCATTGACGAACTAGCAAATAATTTGACGCCTACAATAGTTTAAAGTACATCATTAGCTGAAAAGCGATAATAGCTTTTTGGAGCCCTCTCTGTAAATAGTGATGAAGATAAAAAATGTTACCGAAGCCAATTACCAGGATACAATCTCAGTTGATGCACTATTTCTTCGTTACACCATCAGAAGTTCCTAAAGTATTTCTTAGACATTAATTTTGTGTTTAATTTGAATCCAACACGAAAAATTGAATACGCTGTCAAATTTTAATTATTTATGTCAAATCACATTATTCGGTTTGAGTCTAAATACAATTTTCAAAATTTCAGGAAATTTTACTTGAAATATAATTCACAGATTTTTTTTTGAATATGAAATGATATGGGGAAGTTTTGTTCAAATCGAATTTGGGGTTAGTTGGGCGGTAATACAATCTCATGTGTTAAAAATTGACAAAATTTCAGTTATAAGTTCAATTAAAAGCTCAAGTGACCTCAACTCCAAGGTGCGTTTCGCCCAGGTACGACAGTGGGCTCATCAGTTAGATGCTGCGAAACGCACCTTGGAGTTGAGGTCACTTGAGCTTTTAATTGAATTTAATTCAATCACTCCACTTAAACAGAAATTACTTTCTTTCTTCATTGTTTCAGTTATAAGTTTTGAAATGTGTTTGAAAGTTAAAATTTGCGAATTGTAATACGGCCGGCCGGCGGTAGTACCGTTTTAATTGTGGAATTAAAGTAATAAAGTAAAGTAAAGTAATAATAAATTAATAGTAAATAATAGATTTGGTGAATTGAGATTGAATTACTGCGACCCCATATTTCTCGATGTTCAAATTCCAAAAATTATTTTTTTTTTTAATTTAATTTGAATTTTTTTTAATGAAACAACGATACATGAAATTAAGGAACAGAAAGTCGAATTTACACAGAATAATATTAATGCATTAATATATTTAAGTACATCTCACTATATTTGCAGTTTTTTATTTATTTATGTAAACTTAAATACATTTATTTGACAAAAAAATTAACTAAGAAAAAATCTCTACACTGGACAATGCGTCTGAAGTTAGGCTCTAGTGTATAATGATGAGCGTTCCTATCAAGCGAATATTACACTAAATAGTTATGGAGAAGAAAGTAACTGGCTACTTCAATAAGACAGTGTTAAAAGAAGTAGCGATAAAACAGTCATAAGCAAGAGACATTTCGAAGGTGTTCCAACGAATCAATTTCCTGCCGATTCTGAACTCCTAGCAGCACTTTTCATTACAACACATACTCTCGGAGAATTTATCACTTCCTCGTAAGAGAGGCAGTGGTTAAGAATTTCCCCAAAACTTCAGCAAACTAACCATTATGCCAAGGGGAACTTCATCAATCAAACAACAAAACTGAGACAAATCTTATTTTGTATAATCTAGTACTTTATGCTTGGCGCCAATATAGCCACAAGTGCAAGTTTTTGTGATCTAGTCGTAAATACTTTTTTTCATATTAAAAACAACTCCTATATAGCTCCACAGAGAATGACGAAAATCAATGATCTAGAAAAAGTGTGAGAAAAATAAAATGAATCCTAAGTGGAAAGGTAAACCGAGAATAAGCTTAAATAAATTTACAAAAATTTTATTATATCTCCCTTCAGATGAAAGTAAAAACAATTATAGCCCTCCTTTATGGCAATATTTTTTAATATTAATTAAATATTCCCAGCAACTTGTGCACCTGCTATTTTCTCAACTCAAACAAAAAGCGAAACACAAATCTGCCCTGAATTGCTCGGATACATCCAATACTTATTAAGTTATATTTTATAATTAACAACCAACACACAATCCTATTCAAAAAAAAAAAAAAAAAAAACATTCTCCCGCCTCCTTTAGTTTTCCCAACATCCATTCGTGTTTACACATCATTTATAAATAAAATTCCCCAGCCTATAAAATGAAGAGCCATATAAACGGAATGCGAGACTTTTCATAATGTTCATTATTATAAATTTTCAGAAAATTGCCACTTGCAACATCGACGAGCCTGCATTTTCATTTTCATTGTTATTTTCTTATTTTTCCTTTTTATAAAAAAAATATATATTTTTTTCCTGGGATTGCACATTTTATTCCTTCGTTATTATTGGCCATTATATTCGACAATAACCTCAGATATAGCATAGCCATTGCCATTATAGCGTCCATATAGCCAAGCCATGTTGAGAGTCGCGGATGCATTCGACTTTTAAAAACAAAGCAAACACAAACAAAAAAAATTCCCAGATATCATAATGTATTCCTCTCGTCAATTTATATTGAAATGTATTTTGCCCCAGACGCCACACTGTTTTGTATCTTCTGGAGGAGGGGTTGGGGTGGTATTTGGTCGTTGGTCGTTGGTCTTCAAAATGCATTCCAATATTTGCATTCTAGGTTTTTCGAAAAACGAACAGAAAAATTAAAATACAAAAGCCGATTCGAAAATAAAACAAAATTCTGTGGAATGAAAAAGAAAGAGCAATAATATCCCGAATGGGGGAAAATTCGTAATGTAAACATTTTTCATTAAGAAGAACAACGATTTACCATTCCCGCGCCATTATTCTTCTTCTGGGCTCTACGAATAGGGCAATGCGCTGCTAGTATGGATGCTACTGGAAGCTGGAACGGATTGTTGGAGGATGAATTATAGAAACCATTCAACTGAAGCACCAGCCAGAAGCAAAAGCATCATTCAACATTTTGCGTGCTGCTGATGATCCTCTTTTGGTCCAGCTCCTTCATGTCTCAAAATGCAACAATTCACACTGTGTGCCCACTCGAGAGATGGTCTCTCGAGTTCGGATGTGTTGCATGAGCAGAAATGCTGGGGGAAAAACTAACAAATCGACAAAAACAGCAAACACATATAATATATTTCTTATCGTCCAGTGTTGCCGTTGGGCGTGCTGATTTTTTATTAGTTTTGAAAAATTTACTTTCGATGAAAATTGTACTTCACTTGAATTAAACCAGAATTTTTAAAAGTGAAAAACTATTTTAAACAGGTCCCATCCGTTCCAATGTGTTCAGTCCTAAGTACAAATTTATTACAATGACCAAATAAGTGTCTAAGCCCCGGAACCATGTGTATTGTGGAGTTGTGTTTCTCCACCGCTCCCATGTATTTCACATGCGTAAAACCATATTTGTGAGATTTGCTTTATAGAGAGTTATATGTATATTGTAGGAATTCCTCATAGTCCAATTGCACAATACTACACTGTGTCGCTTTTATTTCCTTCTGTATGTTGGAAAGAAAAGATAGTGAGGAACTTAAGCAAATCCTGACAGTTTGAAACACACTAAGCTCGATTAGTGCGTACAGTCAACGAAACGCCATTCCAATCTGCACCACACCATACCATACCACACCACACCACATAAAACCGCACCACACCACTCCACATTTTATTTACAGGAGTGAAATATCTGTCAAAATTAAATGCCACTACGAGTATTTTGGTGAAGTCCATATTCGCATAGAGGTGTGACTTCAAAAACAAAAAAATACCCAAAAGAGCAGAAATTCTTATAACAGAGGTGGCGTGAACTGGATAATCATACCCTTTAATTGTTCATGCAGAATGACATTTGAGGTGTCCACTATTTTGCACGTAACACCGTCCTAGTAGAACCACATGCTGTCTAGGTCCTTATGGATGAATTTGAGCCATTAGAAATTGGCTATCATCTTTCTGAAGCATTTGCCATTGACGGTAACCGCCTCACCAACGTCGTTTTCGGAAAAGTACGGACCTATGACGCAGCCCAAAATCCAAGTAACGAAGCGGTAACTTATTGAGGATGCCGATGCATTGTCGGCTTGTGAAACTCGTGGGGGTTGGTCTCTTCCCATATACGGCTTGTTTACACAGCTTGTTGATTTTTTGGCCGAAATTAACGCTCCGAAGCACAGTCAGTGAATAAATGGCGTTGTCTATGTGGTTATGAAAATTTAGCTCCTGGGTCAATTGGATCTTGTACGGGTGCAGACCCAAGTTCTAAAGCAAAAATCAGCAAGTTGAAGTCTGGGAAAGGCCGATTTTTTGTGCACAACGAGGTACCGACTGCCTATTGTTCTGCAGTACACTTTCACCTATAGTGCGTTGAACTGGTCGTCTCAAATTTGGCCACCAAATGTTGAAGACTGCACTTTTAATATTAAATTTTTATCATTTGCACGTGCTATTCAATTTTGTTTCCTGCCATGGTAATTTGCCATCACTAAATGAATAATTGAAAACAAATTTTGCAGGTGTCACCAAAACAATATGGTAGCCAGTGGGACCCAATATTGACGCGCCAGTTGAAAAACACTAAGCTAAGCTTTAAATTCAAATGTAAAAGTTGCTGAGCTCATGTGTAAGGGTTAGGTATTTGCGAAGAAATTAATTTGCATCAAATTTTTTTTATGTGTATCTTAAGTTTAAAATTATATGGTTAACGATCTATTTGTAAATTTTTAATTTTTAAGTGAACTATCTAATTTACTTGGAGTATAATATTCCTTTGGTGATTAACATTTTGCTGTGTAGGACAATTGTTTTAAAGCCTTTACTTGGAAAAGTAATATCAATAAGAATATAATTTCATACAAAAATTATGCAGAAATATTAGCAAAAGTTTAAATAAAAATGATATAAAATTTGTTTAAGCAAATTTATTTAAATTGGTCAAGGAGAAAGTCTTAAATCAAAAAATGGTCTTATGTTAGGTACTGTTAAAACTAGCCATTTTCGAGTAAAATAATATTGCTCTTGAGCTCTCCATCATAGTAAAATCATTTCCCACGAAGGTCATTTTTTCAAATTGGACAAAAATAATATTCACTAGGTGAATTTCTTCGAAAAATCAATCTCTTATAGCAGGTTTGCACGCACGTTGCATCACAGTGGCTCATTTAGTCAAAAGTGATTGCATAAACCGATTTTCATTTTCAGGTGGGTCTACTAGCAGATGTTTGATGATAATCTAAAAGAAAATAGACCTAGTAGATAAATTTTAATGTTAAAAAAAAACATGAATTTGTTTTATTTAATTTTTGAGGTTGTTTGAATTTGTTTATAATTCAAAATTAAAAAGAGAAAGATGTCAATATCTTGTGATATAAGTGCTTTTCTGCAAAAGAAAAATTGGAGACACCCTTTAAAGCATTTTCTTAAATGTATAAATTTTTTTATATTGAAATTTCAAATCTTTTCTTCAATACTTGACTCAAAATATATCACTGAAAGAGTACCTACAACAAAATAAAATAAGAATCTTTTGAATTTTTTTTTAAAACGTGTTAACCCACTGTGTCACTTGAATTAGCTTTTTGTGACCTTAAGGTACCTTTTTGCATATTATACTTCTATTATGGACTTAAGAGAATTTTTAAAAGTAAATAAATATTTTTTCTATGGTAAGAAAGTTCTGGAATTTTCCTTAAGCAGAATCCTTCAGTGCACACAAAATTTACAAAAATATGTTCGTTTTTATAAAATTTAAAACATAACATTATTTCTTAGCAAATCTAATTTGTATGTTAAATCAATAAATATGATTTTAAACATTAGACATTGCTCCATTGGCAACACTGCAGCTTCGTTGCCCTCAAATTGTACCAACAAATATAATATTGTGAGGTGTTTGGTTGAATAAATACATTTTTCAAAATTGTATTCTAATATACACAAATGTACATTATTCTATAATTAGAAATTTATACAAAACAAAAAGTGTTTAGCTTAAATACTGGAGAAGAAATAAAGCTATAAAACAGTTGCCAGATTTTTAAAAATAGAATAAGCCTTAGCAAATTTACAATACCTTGAAGAGAAATTACGTTTAACTTCACAACTCAAATAAGTCTTAAAGAAGTGTCTAACAGGAATGTTTAACACTACAAATTAGGTCATAGATAATTTTACTTATATATGTAAAATAAGTCGATTTGTGAAGGAAGGATTTGCGACCAGTGATAGCTTATGGGTTATGGGTAATTATTTTGAAGTGGAAATCTTACATTTGGTTTTGCACATATTGATTTTGACAATCTCTATTTTCTAAGAGAAAAAAATCTTTTTCAACAATAGTAAGTTGAAAAAAAATATAGACTTCTACATGAAAGAATAGTGAATAGAGGCCAAGAAAAGATCGTATTTTGTTGCGCTATAAAACTATCTTTATTAGTTAATTTTTATGGGAAACCTGGTATTTGAGAATTAAGTTTGATACTGAAAACTAATTTTCAAATAAAGGTCAAACAAAAACGATTATTTGCAGGCACGGGAACATCTTAATCAGCGACTACAATTTTCCATTCAACATTATTTATTTACATTCTCGATCAACATGGTCAACATTTTATCTTGTACATAGTCTTTGTTATCTTGTAAATCTAAATGTTGATCTCCAGAATGTCATTTGTGTTGAAATCAATTTCAGATTTATTTTTGTTCTGTTTGTGCGGAATAATCATTAAAAACAAAAGAAGAAGCAATAATTCCACATTTCAAAATAGTGCACTGATCGAAGGCAAAACGAATTTAACAACTGACTAATGTGTTGATGAACACGTTCAGACTAAAAAATGATTGTTCAGTCAACACAAGTTTGTTGATTTCTACCCACTTGGATTGCGTAAGGTTCAATCAACAAAATTTTATAAGCGGAGTTGATCAGATCATTGAAACTTATTCAACATAATCGATCAGCGATGTTGATTATCAAAGGAATGACCTCTATATTTGACAGTACGTCTGAAGTAAGGATCCAGGGTAAACTGTTGAGCATTCCCAGCTAGGCTAGTTTTACGGCGAAATTTTTTGAGGGAGGGAATGCAACTGGCTTTTTCAATTGAACATTGTTGAAAGAAAAAGCGATGGAATATTAAAAGTTAGGACATGTTGCCACGGTGATCAAGAGAAACAAAAGTTTCCGTAAATGATGTATCCTATAAGTTTTAGGGCTCCAGTCTGAATTCTATTCAACAGATTCAAATGAGTAAAGGGGGCACCAGCTCAGATATGAAAGTTATATTCAAGCTTTGGACGGATGTGAGCCTTATCGTAGCCAGATTAGAAGGGAAAAAGAATTTCTTGCATCTTTCAAGAAAATTGTTGCTCATGCTCGAAAAAAAATTGTAGATCCCCTCTATTTCGGTGTTACGCAAACACGAATGGGTAAGCGTTGTAAATAACTAGGCTCTCTACAAGTCGTAATAGACTTTTATTTTGTATCCGACTTATCATAAAGTTAAGACAAAGTAAAAATGCAAAAACGGTCTCACTAGTGTGAATTGTTGACCATTTTCGTAAGCAAATTTGAGTAAACTTTCGTGACTCAAAAAGAGGTTTTTCGTTAGGGACAGGTAGATTTTGACAGTTTATGACGGCCATGTTGTTTAAAAAAAAATATTAGAGTTAAAACAGCCTTTTATCGGGTTTTAAGGTACCTTTTTTTATTTTTTAGACACTAAAGATATAATAACTAACCATTATATATGTGACAGCACCTTGTGGCACCTATAAATAATAACAAATTTTCAACTAAAGTAGTTAGAAGCGGAACCGGAGTTTTGCAAAAATAATCATCTTCAGTAACAAGTATTATTTTTGGACCAACAGGTACCTACATATATGTACATCAAAATGCAAAATTACGGAAGATCGGACGAGTAATATTCACACGGGGTCCACCAAGTGGAAAAGTATGTGCGGAATGTCACTATTTGATGTGGATTGGGGGCCAGTGTAACCGATCAATGATAATAATCGGTTCTTTCTGGCCGAAATCGGATTATAAGGATGTGAATGATATATATAATTTCAACAACGCGATACTACTTGCGATTCGACGCCATAATTGCGTCATGTAGATACGACGTGATCTGTTCACCGTAATCATACATATGTGATTTTTACTTGCGACTTATAGGTACATACTATATCGCAAGTTATGCATTCGTAAAAAAAATCGAACTCGAGATTTTGATCAAAGTTGACATTACGATTATAGCGAAGACCAAAAAAGTGGGTTTCGCAATTTTGTCTGTCTGTCTCTTCGACTACAGCTAAACGGCTTTATAACAAAAAATACGGTATCCTCTATATAAATGTTAAAAAATGGTTTTCGAAAATCGTATTTTTCTCCAAAACGCTTCCGAGAATTTCGCATATATTTTTTTCCATTAATTTTAAAATTCTATAATTTAATAGAAAAAAATTTTAAAAGAAGATATTACTGACTACCTATACACAGAAACGATTTTTTAAAATTTTGAAATTTATCAGCATAACGGATTTTAATGACATTTTTTAGGAAGAAGCTTCTAAAAAGTTTAAAAACATTGCATTTCAAAACTTTAAGAAAAATATGTATTTTTTTTTTTTTTGAATTTTGGAAAACAAAATCTATTTTTTTTTTGGAAAATTCAATATCTCGAAAACAGCTCAATATTTTTTTTTTGTAAATTTTATTTTCATTCGAAAAATAATAAAACTTTTAAATTGGCGTACCAAAATTTTTTCTTAAAAATGTTTTAAAATTTTTTACATAAAAGCTTATTTTCTTAACAACAACTACAAGGACTTATAATTTTTGTTCTTGCGTAAACCTATATTTGCTTGAATCACATGGCATCCTATTTTTTACCTCAAACTACTAAAGAAGTTGTTTTAGTCATTTAAAAAATTAATTTTATGCTTATGAACAGTTTTTCTCTAATGAAATTCTTAGACTATTACATAGGAGCAAGTTCGTGCGACCCAGTCGTGCATTTTATTCTTATTGTGTTTCTTTAAGTGGAAGGTCTATCACAATAAGATGCTAAAAAATTTTTCCCCCAAACTGAACATAACCTTTGCTATGATTAGCAATAGAATCATGGGAAATTTGACCTATGGGCAGCAGTAGTTTCCAAACTATACCTTATTCCTCACTTAATGTCATTAATAGATCTTTTACATCTAATTTTTCTAATTTTTATCCAGCGGTCCCTCTTGGAAATATTGGTAGTTGAAATAGAACATCTATTTTTGAATACAATCGAAATATAATAAAAATTATTACGGATGTATTTGATTCCATCTAGGGAATTCCTCTACTGTCGCCTTGATGAAAGGATTGATGGCTTACTGGAAAATACCCCTTCCCCCATTTCCTTGAACAACACCGTTTTGAACGTAACGTGTTCTCCCTTTCATTTTTCAATAACTATTTTTATCAACAATGAATAAATGAAATAGCCATTTGCATTCCTCCCCTTAAACAATTCCGCATTAATACTCGTCTAGCAAAACGGCTCATCAGTTTATCCTTGAGCCTAACTTCTGACGTACTGTCAAATGTAGAGATTATTTCTGTTCAATAAAGCATTCCACATTCGAATAGTATCGCTAAACAAGGAATCTCTGTGAATTTAACAGTTCGAAGTTGAGCTCAAGGATAAACTGATGGACACGCCTTCAAATGCAAATATTACGATTAAATTGTTTAAAGAGAGGAATACAACTGGTTATTTCACTAAAAGACTGTTTTTATTTTCAGGAAAACTTTCATCGAATTGTTAAACACAAACGAATTTTCCTTAAATTGAAATTGGCGCCCAACGCAAACAATCTAGACGGTCGAATAAGAATAAATTAGAGAATTACACTCTGTATGAATCCTTTTAAAGATTAGAAGGGAAAACCTCTTCTATATTATGTCCCTTCCATCACATTTTATTGCATTCCAACTGGACTAAAGGTAAATTCTTTCGCTGGAAACAAAATAAAATGTAGACAATGGAAATTGTGTAAACGAACGCCATTTTATTACTTCCCACTGGCAATACTTTAAATCATTTAAATATCGAGAATAAAAACAAATCAAAATGATCTAGTATATGCCACGTTTCCCCCCACAAAAACCATTACATTTACATTAAAAACAAAATAAATGTTCCACTTCCAGTAATAAAATGCTGCTGCCAACTAAAACACTATCAAACAATTCAACAATTCGGAAACAACCATTAATAATGTTCATAAATTTTCTTTTTTATTCCCCTAAATGACTGTAAAAATAGTTGAGTTGCAATTCATTTACGCATTCTCTCCCGAAGTAGACTGTTGCATCCCCCACATAGCTCTGCATAATCCCCTATGCATATATGCACACCAAAAGGGGCTGCATATCCTGATAGAAGTTGAATAATGAACCATACAAACAGCAATAACGACAGCTTAAGCTTTTTGCTATGCGTTTATTACATTTCATTGTTATCATAAAACTATTTCTGAAGCAGCTACTAGTGGTGGTGAAGTTGGTGTAGGATATGTGATAATAATGTGAAACAACAAACACGCATGGAACAAGAAAAATTAAACAACAACAAAAATTAATAAAAAAAAACCAACCCAATTGCATATTACAATATTACAACACTCAACTTGAACACTATAAATCACCGCCGGAAGTACCGAACCGACCAACCAACTCCCACACATTCAACCACTCGAACACATACTGAGCCATGTGGTATTTGTGATGGGGTTGGAGTGGACTTGTTGAGTTTTTAATGTTCGAAGTTTGTGCACGTTGAGTTTCTTTCTTCTCTCCGGGTCCTCGATCCGGGCTTGGCTAGAAAGTAACGTCGTTAATTCCTTTGAACTGCACAAAGTACCATTTAATGAATAGCTAAACTTTCAAACACAATGTAGCCCTGCTAGCTAACCACCTTCAGCAAAAATGCGGCGGAAGGGAGATGTCGTTTAAGCCATTCCTACTAACTTTGTTGTAGTTATGAGTATTTGTAAGAGTACGAAGACGGTAAGGTAGTGTGGGCACACAGTATACCAGTTGAATAGTTGCTTGCTTGACTTAGCAAAGTTTTAAATGTTAACGATTAAAATAGTGGTTAGTATAAGAACATTCATAATATTTAATTTTACAACACATATACAGACAGACACATAATTTATCTATAACTAATTAAAATATTAAAATATATTTTGTATAATTTTTATTTAATTTAATTAAATTCCTCAAGTGCAACACAAAGTATATAATTTTATTTAATTTAGTATACTTTCTCATAACAGAGCCAGAACGACAACGAATGACAGACAGACACATATAGATAGAAAAAGAGAATTATACAATAAATTATTATGTTTTATTGTTTTTTTTTTAATAATTATGCAACACGAATATAGTGAATTTACGACGACGAAAATTAAGAAAAAGGTTATCCTTTACTTACCCCGGGTAAAGCTTGTTTGTCATGTGATCCCGTTTGAGCCGTACTCTCTGGACTGAAGTACGTCAAGAAAGCGCAACCTTGAAGAAAAAACAGATAAGAAATTAAATATATTAATGATTTAACGATAAGTAAAAAAATACAAATAATGTAAGCACAACTTTTTAATCTGAGGCATACTAAGATCGGAAATATATGTATACATATTGGGGGCCAAGTGCCTGCATTTCAGCATTTTAGCACAAGGAAATAGATACAACTTTATGCGGCATTATAAACTTTAAAGTCAGTACCAAGACGTTCTGATAATTCACTTTTAAAACGGGTGGTTACAGTATGAAACCACCAAATCAAACAATATGTGAGTCAGTGGTTCTAATGTGAGACCTTCATATGAACCATTTTTCTATCAGGAAAGACTATGATTGGGGCGAAGAAGGGTTTAGCAAAAATTTATTCGAAAAAAAAGAAAAAACTTTATAATAATAATGACCTGCCTACAAAAATAAATTGAGGGTATTATTTGGCTATAAATGAACGTAAACATTTCAACTTAGTGACATAGGAACTTGAAAATTCTTTGAACAAGCGTTTAATGAACCTAAGTGTGGAATTAGCTCTATAATACTGTTAGTATGCTCACAAGTGTTAAGTTGACAGTCGCAAAAAATAACACCTAGTTCACGAATGAAAGTGACAATGGAAATTTTTTGATTTTTAATCAGGTATTGACGTTGTGGCATGTACATCCGCTTTCGAGAGTAAGTAATGGCTTGACGTTTGCCTACATTAAGTTCAAGAAAGTTACGTGGACACCAGATAAGGAAGATATTAATGTCTTCTTCTAGCGAATTAGAATCTTAAGTGAATGAAATTGAGATGCGCTTATCATCAGCGAAGATCTCAAGCTTAGATCATGTAAGAATAAATTCAACATCATTGATAGCTAGGAACAAAACAGGGGCCTTAGGTCACTTCCTTGCGGGACACCTAAATTTGAACATATTATAAGGTTGGAAGTGCTATATTGACGATTGTTGAGATAGGACTGTATCTGTATGCTTAAGTTTAAAAACAATAATTTCATGGGAGATTTTATTGAATGTGTTGCGATTGCATCTATTTCATGCCATAGTTTTTGTGTGTTAACATTCGAACAGACATTTTTGATTTTAAAAAATGGTACACATTTTATTTCCAAGTGTTATCCTGTTCTTGTATGATTTTTGGGCTTAAACGAAAATCTAATGAAATAAACTTATGCATTCGGAAAAAAAAATCGAACTCGAGATTTTGATCAAAGTTGTCATTACCATGATAACAAAGACTATAAAAGTGGGTTTCGCAATTCTGTCTGTCTGTTTGTCTGTCGGTCTGTCTGTCTGTCTGTCTTTTCAACTAGAGCCTATACGGCTCGGGCGATTTTCTTTAAGCTTGGTAGATATCATTTTTAATTTTTTCCCCCCAACACGTGTTGTTTTTTTTTCTTTTTTTTTTAAACCAAAAATAACGGTACCTGCGATACGAATTTTTTTTCTCAAAAACTGTTCCACAGATTTAAAAAATAAAAATACAAAAAAATTTCATTTAGTTAAAGCTAGGTAATGCTTGAAAAAATTCCGAAAAATGGTTATTATTGGTACCCCCATGGAACCATTTTTTTTTTGTTTTTGATTTCTGGCTAAATCTCCCCAAAAAGTTGAATAGAATTGTGTATTCAAATTTGGAAAAAAAAATTTTTTTTTGGATTTTTAAAAGAAATTTCAATTTTTTTTTTCAAAACTCAATATTTCGAAAACCCCATCCTAGATTTTTTTTAAACTTGATAAATAAAAATTTCTCAACATAATCTACAATGTGTGAGAAAAAAAAATTATTTTACTTAAAAATAAAGATACCCATCATACAAATGTTAAAAAATGGTTTTCAAAAATCGTTTTTTTTGCGAAAACGAAGCCTAGAATTTTGATTAAAAATTTTGTTTCAACTAATTTTTACCATCTTTAAATAAATAAAAAAAATTGAAATTAAGATATTACAGACTGTACATACCTACCATAAAACCATTTTAATGAAATTTTTCATAGAGATGCTTCTAAAAAGTTTGAAAAATATTGCTCTTCAAAACTTAAAAAAAAAAAAATATTTTTTGAATTTTTGATAAAAAAAGTAATTTTTTTTTTGAAAATTCGATATTTCAAAAACGGCTTAATATTTTTTTTTAAATATAATTTTCATTCGTACAATAACAAAAAGTGAAAGTTGGCGTACCAAATTTTTTTCTTAAATTTTTTAAAAAAAAATTGTATATAAAAGCTTATTTTTTTAAGGAAACCACTACAACGACTAATAATTTTTGTTCCTGCATAAATTCATACTATACTAAAAGTATTTAAAAAATTAATTTTATGCTTCTGAACAGTTTTCTCTAATAACATTCCTTTTTAAAATTCCTAGTCTATTACAGAGGAGCAAGTTCGTGCGACCCAGTCGTGCATTTTATTTTTAAATCGTACGATATTTTATCGAAAATTTTGCGACTTAAAATGACCTCAGGAATCCATGGTTTTCGTTTGGGGCGGTGACTGTGGGACACCCTGTATAAAATTCGTCGTACCCCTTGGCATAATGGTTAGTACGTTGGACTGTCATGCGGAAGGTCTCGAGTTCGATTTTCAGCTTCTGCTTGAAAGTTTTTTTCAGGGGTGTACTGCCTCTAGCGAGGAATTGACAAATTCTCCAAGAGTATCTCTTGTCATGAAAAGTGCTGCTCATTAGCCGTTCGGAATCGGCAGAAAATTGTAGGTCCCCTCCGTTTCCTGGTAACACGCGAACAGGAATGGTTGAGAGTTGTAAAACACTAGGTCCTGGTTCACTCTGAGCTGTTACACCAGCAAATTTATTTTTATTTATTTATAAAATTCGTCGAATTACGGATGTTATGGAAAAAGCACTTAAAGTAAAACAAGCTCTATTATATTCGGCACAAACATACTTAGAATCTATCCAGGCAGTGGTTGGCCTTAGATACTGAAATCATAGATTCTTGAGAATAAGGTACGATTAAAAATATTCGAAATTTAAAAAAGTTTTAATTGGTGTAACACAGTTAACTGTTTTAGGACCAACTCTGTTTTTTATATAAAAGACTTCTCCAACAGGAAGAAGTTGAAATTAAATAAAAGAAGTTCTTTTTGATATTTGTGTGTATTAACGATTTTTTGACATAGACGAAAAACTCTATTTTCCAACTTAACTGGTGATGACAATGACATCGTCCGTAAAGACAGATAATGTAACCAGTGTTTTTCTGCGGATGCATTACCACTTAGAAGACCTCTTGTAAATTGGCATCGTCCCAAATCTGGTTACTTTACTCTCTAACTTACTTTTTCATCAAAACAAGTGAACTTATCTTTGAAGATGCTTTCTTTTTTAAAGAAGAACCAAGCCTCGTGTTCTAAGAACTTTTCCACTTTTTAAACCTAACACTTCCCCCAATATGTTTTTAAGAAAAATTATTTAGCGCTCTGTTATAGATTCGAGATTGATTGATTTCCAGGCTTTGCGCTAAGAGTTCCACACTACTCGGTACCAAATATATATTACCAAGTAAAGCCTTCCATTATATCAGCCCCAAGAAGGAGGCTCAAGTCAAAGAAAATTGTAAGGTGAAAAAGTTCCTTCTTAGCCAAATAATAAAATTTTTGAATAAATTCCAACATAATGTAAAACGATCTGCCTCGTATTCAAAATGTAGAAGGCTTCGACAAAATTAAGAGACAACATAAACACATCACTGTGGTAACAGACTTCACAGAGCCTTCCCATCTAAATCACTCCGCAACTGTGACAAATTTACTGGCTGCTCCATCTGTCAGTACGTTGAAAGTAAGTGCAACAAAAGGACCTAAATTATCTGCAGCATTATATTCTTTCTCCATCTCCCTCTGGGAAGCTTCAAGCTACTCCTACTGATAGCTAGGGCTGGGGTATTTCTGCATCATTTGGTAATTTCCATTCATTTGCATTAAAGTGTAATTAATGTAAAACAGAGACGCATACGTGCGATAGTGGATCCTTATGTCGAGTTGCACCGAGAGTCAATTTCCTGTTTTTCGGATGTGAAATATAAATTCTTTTTTCTTTGTTGTTTCATTTGATCCTGAGCGCACCCACCTAAAGTGTATAAAATTTTGTAGACCTCCTCGGCGATTATACACGCGCATACTTATAGTATCCCACATACGAGTGTACATATGGCGAGAACACACTGCGAAGCTGTGGTTGCGGGTGGATAATAATGTGAAATACCCTACAGGGCGTGTTCGGGGTAGGCATGCTTGTGTTTTCGTTGTCCTAGAATTATTTGCACATTTGTATGTAATCTGTTCTTAATATGTTAATTTTAAAGGATTTATGTGTGAGAATAGCATTCACACGAAAAGTTAATTACACTTTTAGCCCTGTCTCTCTCTGTCTCTCTTTCTAGGTACACATGTATCTCTGTTCCAACAAAATGTGCAAGTGTGCTGGGACAATAATAACAAGGATACTACTTATTTCTGGGATAGCAACTATTGTTGATGCAAGTAGTGTCCTTAATTTGTGTATCTACATAAAATGGATTTTACGATGTATTCTACATGAGTGCTGTAGACTTTAGGCTATTTTCGTGTATTTAGGCCTTTGGGGCAACATAAAAGATGAAGTAAACTATACAAATAATATTATCCATGTGCGGTGCGTGTGTATAGAATAATGCTGGGAATTGTGTTAATTTTTAATTGCTATAAGGCGGACAAACAAACAAAGAGCCTGGCTAAGTCCTTATTTAGATATTCACAAAAGCTATTGTTGTTAAATTCGAGGGTTTGCCAACTGGGTATAAAGGGTGTTGGCTTCAAGCTGTTGTCCTATTGCATGTGACAAATATTAAGTATTTATGGGTTTTCCTTAAGTCAACAAGATGTGAGCTTATAATAGACTAACATTGGATTTGATCAATTTTTTTTTTTTTGATTCAATTTAATGTGAAGTGCAAAAGGCTTTATAACAACACCAGCTTTATACATAATGAATTATTGCTTGGAGATGTTGATGGTGAAAATTCGTAAAGATAAAAATATATAGAGAAATACGAAGTTCAAGCACAAATGCGGCAATTTTTGGCAACAAAAAATCAACACAACTTTTATAGGAATATTGAGCTTAAAATCTGAAACCCTATTCATTTTGAATTAATTGGAAAATCTAAACTACAAATAGAAATTTGGAAAACGTATTAAAAACTTCTTAAGGAAGGGAAATGAGGGTAAAAAAAAGTTTTTGACTTATGTTTTAACTTCATTTTATCTGCAATGATTACTACTTATTAAAAACCTATTCTGGAACCTGATTAAACGTATTTCAAGGACCACTTGGGGGACTTCTACTATGGCGATCCTAGTGATCTAAGAAATTCCGACATTCACTGTCTCAAACGCTTCATTGTTAGCTCCAAATGGTTTAACGGTTAAGAGTGATTTTTGAAATCCTGTGGTATCAGAACGGACCAAATATTGGTCTAAGTGTGTTGGTTTTTCCGTTCAGCAGCTACCTTAACCTAACCTAACCTAACCAAAATGGAAAAATATTGTGAAGGTTGAAAATGGCGCGTGAAAATTTTAACTTAAAATGGTTTCAAACATTTAAAAAAAGGTTTTTTTTATTTCTTAATATTACTATGACTCCGAAATAATGTAATAGAGCAAATTTGAGACCTTTTTTCAATTCAGGGTTTTAAAAACAGCCGGAAATCAATATTTTGTTTTTTTTTTCGGAAAAATCATTTTATTTATGTTCACCAGAGTAATACTTTAAATTCGGGATTAAAAGCTTAATTGTGGAGGTAAGTCCGAATAAAAGTAGAAATGAATTTAAAATGCAGAATTTTTAAACCATAATTTTTTTCCACTCATATTTTTACTTGCCATACCTATAAAGGTACTAAGTACTATCCAACTCCATTTTTTTAACAGACTTGACATTACGCTGATAGAAAGAATGTCTGTCTATCTGTTTCGTTACTGAAAATGGATTCTTTAGTTTTTTCCCCGCACGTTTTTTTTTTTTCTTCTTCTGAAAACCAAAAATAAGGGGAAGTGCTAGAAATATTTCGTTTTTTCCAAAACTGCTCCACTGACTTAAAAAAATATTTCATAAAAGCTGATTTTGCTGAATTTTCCAATGTTAAGACTGTTTAGAAGTTTCAATAGTATTGTATATTCAAATTTTCAAACAAATTTTTTTGAATTTTTTTTTTTGAAAAGCTCAATATTTCGTCAACCACATGCTTGATTTTTAAGACATTTTATTGTTACTTACAAAATAAATAGAAATACAAACGTAGGTAAAGTTACCCTCCAATTACATTTCGAAGACGGCAGCTAGAATTTTAAGACATTTTTTCTGAATAGCTTAATTTTTGTGATCATCATTAAAAAAAAATGTACGATTGGCTTACACGAACTTGCTCTTATGCTCAAGAAATTGAAATTTGTTCAGAAACAAAAAGTATAGTTTTAAAAACACTAAGGCAATTTTTTTTAAGTAGCTGGAGCTAAAAACAGAATGCCATAAGCAAATGTAAATTTTGGAAGAATAATAGTTAAAACAAGTTTCCATAATATACAATTTTTAAAAGACCAATTTTGGTACGACAATTTATATTTTTATTCTTGTGCAAGCAAAAATTTTAGTTGAAAAAAAAAAAATTAATGTCTCGTTCTTGAGATATCGAATTAATAACATATTTTTTTTTTTGAATTTTAAATATATTTCTTAAAAAACACATAATTGTTTAAATTTCTTTGAAACTTCTCTATAAGAGTTTCACTAAAATCCGTTTTGCCAATTTAATATTGAAAGTCAAAAGAAAGAAAGAATAAATGGTTCTATGGTCGGTAGTACCTACCTTAATTTAAATATTTTTTTTATTTAATTATGGGTCGTTAAAAATTCATGAAATAGAAATTTCTGTTAAAATTCTAGGTTCCGTTTTTGAGGAGAAAATACAATTTTCAAAAACCATTTTTGAAAAATTGTTCGTTGGCTACTATTTTAGATAAAAACATCTTGTAGAGTGTAAAAAAAAAACAATTAATTAAGTTTCAAAAAATCGATCATATTGTTTTCGAAATATAGTTTTGAAAAAAAAAATTAAGTTTTGTTAAAAATACAAAAATTTTTTTTTTCAAAAATTTTGAAACAAAATATTTTACAAACTTTTCACCAGCCCTAGAAACAAAATTATCAAACTTCGTTTAATAGGCTTAGAGAAAATCTAAAACCAAAAAAATGGTTATATGAAATATACTTTTATTGAAAAAAATGGTCAACCGTTATAGTTTTTATTAAATAATTTTTACTTCTGACTTATATGTACTATAAGGCATGTTAATCATTCTTAAAAAAAATCGAACTCAAGATTTTGATCAAAGTTGACATTACGATGATACCGAAGACCAAAAAAGTGGGTCTAGCAATTCTCTCTATCTGTCTGTCTGTTTGTCTTTTCGACTACAGCCTAAACGGCTCGGTCAATTTTCTTTAAACTTGGTAGATATCATTTTTAATTTTTTTCCCCCATACGATTTTTTTTCGAAATTTTATAAATATTTTTTTTTCTCAGAAACTGCCCACAGAATTTAAAAAAACAAAAATCGTTTAGTTAAAGCTATGTAGGTAATGGTTGAAAAAAATTTTCCAAGAAATGGTTATTTTTGCTAGCCCCCCTGGAACCATTTTTTGTTTTTGATTTTCTCGAAAATGGTACAACCGATTTAAATCGTTTTTATGCTAAAGGTCCTCCAAAGTTTGAATATTATTACATATTTAAATTTTCAATTTTTTTATTTTTAGATTTTAAAAAAAATTTCAAAATGTTTTTTTGGAAACTCAATATTTCGAAGCTCGATTTTTTCAAACTTGATAAATAAAAGTTTCTTAATATATAATCTACAATACTTGATAAAAAATGGTTTTCTTCTTCTGGGAATTTTGGTAAAATTTTTTTCTTTTGATTAATTTTTACGATGCATAATTTAATACAAAAAATTTAAAATCAATACATTACTGACTCTACCTACCATAGAACCATTTTTTCGAATTTTGAATTTCTCATTATCGGCATAACGTATTTTAACGAATATTTTTATAGAAAAGCTTCTAAAAAGTTTAAAAAACATTTCATTTCAAAATTTAAAAAAAAAATCAATTTTTTTGGCAAATTCGATATCTCAAAAACGGTTCAATATTTTTTTTTTTGTAAATTTAATTTTTATTCGAACAATAATAAAAACTTTAAATTGGCGTCCCAAATTTTTTTCTTTGAAATGTTTTAAATTTTTTTTATATAAAACCACAACAACGACTTACAATGTTTGTTCTCGCATAAACTAATAGTTGCTTGATTCACATGGCACCCTGTTTTTAGCACCAACTACGAACGGAGAACGGAGTTTAGTCATTTAAGAATTGAATTTTATGCTTATGAATCGTTTTTCTCTATAATAACATTCATTTTTGAAATTCTTAGTCTTTTACATTAGAGCAAGTTCGTAGTTTTTAGTATTTAATTTTAATTAATTATTTTTTTTAAATTTAATTTTTGTTTGGACAATAATAAAAACACAAAATTGGCGTGCCAAAATTTTTTAAATGATTAAGTAAAATGCTGAAGCTATTCGAGTAAGTTACATTTAACTAAATTTCAAATCACAAACTGTCTACTTTAACTTTTAGTAAATTGCTCAATCCATATAAAATCTGTAATTTTCCTCGAAAAAATTTTCGTTGCAAGGTTTTTTGTTAAGTGTTAAATTGTGTGTTGTTTTTAAATAAAATAATATAAATTGTTTTCGGAAGTCGAAGATTTTAAATTTGTGCAATCTTTTTTAAGAAGGCTGAAAAATGGAGAATTTTACTCCAGGTGTAGGTTTGACAAGGACAACAACACAACAATTCGGTTCTTGGTTCTTTCGCTTCTTTGGTCCAAGACTGAAATACAAGCCGTGGGCTTCCGATTTCACCAGTACTACAAGTACTGTCTACATTATACAAGAAAATAACTAGTAACATACTTAAGCCTTAACAATAGGTTGTTTAAAATTCTGTTCCATGTTTTTAAAAAACCCCCACAACTATTTATAATTTTTGTTCTTGCACACATTCATATTTGCTGTTTTTAGTTTCAAAACTCAATGGAGTTTTAGCCATTTAAAAAAAATATTTTGATCTTATGAATATTATCGGGCGCTACAAAAGTTTTTTTAAATAAAACAAAAACGGTTTTGGATATTAATGAAATTCTTTATTCCTGTGAAAGTAAGTTTGATGTCATTATGTATGGAACTCGATTTCTTTTGCATGGCCACCACGGGCACGCTTGCAGAAGTCCAAACGCGGAACCCAATTTTCGACAGTTTTCAAGCATAAATCAGCCGATACTGCTGCAATTTCACGTTCGATATTCGAACGAAGTTCATCAATCGTCGCTGGCTTGTTGGCATAGACCATAGACTTGACGTAGCCCCACAGGAAATAGTCTAACGGCATCAAATCACACGACTGTGGATTCAAATTTATCCACTAGACGCTCAATTGTTGATCTGCTAGGACGATTATGACGACCATAAATTGGACGTAGCGCTCTTAACGTTGAGGCCAGTGACTCAGAATTTCGGTAGTAAATTTTAATAATTTCGACTCGTTGTTGGCTCGTATATCTTTCCATCATGAAATGGCAAACCTTACTGAAGAGAAATGTCAAAAGAGCGGCAAGAAATATGGCGTCGTTTACTGTCCCTGTCGCTCTACTTTTGTAGCTTCCCTGTTAAAAAACCCTTTATAACATCCATTTCTAAGTCTTAATTAACAATTTACTTGCTTTCTGCATATTATGAAGTTCTTCGTGATAAAACCAAATTCATTTTTTTATAAACTGTTTTTAGTGAGCCATTTTAGCAAATCAAGTTTTGTTTAACAGACCTCTTATGTGGTTGCCATAATTTTACAGATTAATATTGTCTCGCAACCGAAATCGTTCTTCCAATTGTCCAAATCCTTCTCCCTGCATTTTACTTTTCTCCTTTCAACACAGGAATTTCATCTTATATCCTGGGAGAGAGTAGGGCAGTCATTTTCAATGCCATTTTGGAGAAGTAAAAAGCCATATGATAATGGCCATAAAGTCACTAATTGACCAAAAGCATTGGGAAGCTGATAAAAGAGGAGGCCGTTTAAGAAGAGGACGTCCAGGCACAATAGAAACCTGGAAGGTCACTTCCAATTTAATTGTTGAACAAACCAGAATGAAACTCAAGTCCTTTCTGTAATTTTTTTTGGTTAGGAAACGGGCGATAAGATTCTTCAAGATTCAAAATTCTTAGTGTTCTAATTCAATTGCTTATTGGTTTAATTTAGTACAATGTTCCTTAACCATCTCTTTTCTTTTTGTAACACAACAAATTGCTGACGTCCCTTCTTATTTTTACTATTTTTTGTTAACTACGTCCCTGTTTAAAATTCGAATCGAGATTATTTAATTCAATTATTAGTAACTCATTTCAATAAAATTTAATAGGTGAATCCACCCCTTAATGTCCATAGCTCTGGTGGCAGGTGAACTTGCCTAAACTTTGACAGTCCATCTCCGTTTCATTTTCTCAATGTTAATTGCTCATCTTTTTTTAGACGGTTACGTACCTCATGTGGTTCTACTCGTTTCTTATCAACAAAATGAGATTTGTTGAGTTGTGACCGTGTTCTTTTGAGCCTTAAAAATGCCCTTGCATTGCTGTACCCATAAAAGATGTCAAGAACCGATTTTTTTTTGTTTAATTTTGAATGAATACAAAAACATCCTGGCCACTCATTGGGATTTGTTCATGTTTTTTTTATTTCTATTATTTCGTCATCTAGAAGGCAAATTCGTTTGTACAACATGCGATCAACTTTCTTTTATAATTACGACAGCAAAAAGACGAGCTTGTCTAACTATAAAAAATAAAAATAAAAAAAAACACCGCGCATCCTCAAACCCTTTTTGGTGTGACTTTAATAGGACAAAATGCCACTTTTCCACTTTGCATTTTTTTGCTCCTCAACCAAAAAAGGTGCCGGAAAACACGAAAGCCAGAATAGAATGACAAAGCAGAACAAAAATTGTATTACCGTTTACAGCTTTTGTACATTTTTTTTTTCGTTGCTCCTATATAGAACCTACCTACGGAGTAAAAGTTTCATGTATCGTATCGTTTATACCACAGATGTCCCTTCATACGTGACAAAGTAATTTCATGACACAGAATAAAAAAATTCACAAAAAACTCTAAAGAGACCAATTAGGGCTACGCTAAAAGTACTTTAAAAGTCATTAGCAGCTTTTCTCCCATTCCGGGTACGGCTACGGGTCCGTCGGCGTCGGCGACGGTGACGGTGACGACGACGGTGTATTTAGAGGGAACCCGAGGGGTAGTTAGGGCATACAAAAAAAAAAAATTGTTACCGTTAGACGAAAGATGTGAAATGAACAAAATGGTTAATATAGGCATGAACCTAAATAATGGAAGCACACATAAACCTAGGTATGTATGCAAGTCGCACGAAAAGGACATTTCCACCGTCACTGACGACGACGTTGTCGCGGTGCTTGAGGAAGCTGTAATTTGCTTGTGGTATGCTAAATTTGAAACACTGCCTACACTGCCTACACCGCCTAACGGCTAAATCGGCTTACCTATTGCCATTACAACATTTCGTACACATATCCTGGCATTTCGCATACCTACCGCTCACTCAACCGCAGAGCCATAGGGTGTTAAGTATATGTTGCGTCGTAATGGGTTTCTTTAATTAATAACAAATTATGTTATGTGTTCTGTGGTAATCATTACACCAATTAGAGCCCATTGTAGATTGTTTAATGTAGTTATGAATGTTAATGCCTCGCATGATTAAGGCAATAAACTGATGGGATAATAAGGACGTTGATGGTTGCGAGTGTCTCTAAATTGTAATCAATGAGTAAAGAGGCGTTTATGTGGTTACCTCTATGGATGCTAATAATTCGCGGGAGTTAATCAAATTACATTTAAATAAATTAGGATTGATTCTAAAATTGAAATTCCTTTCAATCAGCTGCAAAATTCCATTAGTCCTGTCACAAAATGAAGTACTGAATTTATTTACTTTCTAATTTATTCTTAAAAAAATAATTAAGAGTCAACGGCTTGAAAGGAACCTAAACCTAGTGACTAACAACAATCAACCTTTCCTTTGTGCGCGGTTCCGAGAGGATTGGGGGTCCTACAATTTTCCCACGTGAAGATCGAACAGCTATGATGACGGGCACTTTTCATGACTAGAGATACTATACTCGTATAATGAATATTTTTCTAGATGTAGAATATGCTTAGCAGGGTGAACTGAGGCTAAAGTCAAAAAAGTTAATGCTACCATTAATTCTTAGAAGCATGTGAGTAATAGGTTCGTGGAAGCCAAGACAGACCGGGGAGGGCGAATAGTAAGAAACAACGTTGAATTCTCTCGATTCTGGATATATGAATTTGTTGATAAGGGGCCATACTTGACAAGCATCAGAAGGGGGTCAACAAAGGATATGTATACAGATCCGGGGTCAGAGAATTCCTGGGACTATATTGTTTCACAAAGCCTATACTTCAAACACATAATATTAAATATTTCTTAAAAATGAAATGAAAACAGTCCCACTGTCACTTATCGATGTTTCTCTTCTAACAGTTGACAGACAGAAGAGAAACATCAATAAGTGACAGTGGGACTGTTTTCATTTCATTTTTAAGAAATATTTAATATTATGTGTTTGAAGTTTTCAAGAAAGTGTATATTGTTTTCTAAAGCCTAATTTTGTTTATTTTGCCTGATGAAGAGTGTAACAACGCTCGAAATGTTGCACACCATCTAAACCATCGTTTTATTGACCTAGAGCCTGTACAAAATTTCATTCTATATTTTTAATTTTTGCCCCCACACGTTTTTTGCTTTTTTTTATTTTTACGAAAATAAATAATGGTACCTGATATACGATTTTTTTCGAGATCTCATGAATATTTTTTTTTTCTCAAAAACTGACCCACAGATTAAAAAAAATATCAAAAAATTTAATTTGGTTAAAGCTAGAAAATGGTTGAAAAAAATATCCAAAAACTAATTTTTTTTGGTACCCCCCTGGAACCATTTTTTTTGTTTTCGATTTTCTCAAAAACACTACGGTATGCTAAAGCTCCCCAGCAATTTGAACATTATTCTGTTTTCAAATTTTCCAAAAATTATTTTTTGGATTTTTCAAAAATTTTTTCAAACTTGATAAATAAAATTTTCTTAATATAATATGAAAGAAATGGAAAAACCTAAAAATAATCCCCATACAAATGTTAAAAACTGGGTTTTCGAAAATCGTATTTTTCTCAAAAACGGTTCCGAAAATTTCACAAAATTTTTTCTCTTTGTCGGCATAACGGATTTTAATGAAATTTTTTATAGAGAAGATTCTAAAAATTTTAAGAAACATTTCATTTCAAAACTTAAAAAAAATATTTTTTTGAATTAAAATTAAATTCGATATCTTAAAAACGGCTCAATATTTCTTTTTGTAAATTTAATTTTTATTCGAACAATAATAAAAACTATAAATTGGCGTACCAAATTTTTTTCTTAAAAACGTTTTTAAAAATGTTGTATATAAAAGCTTATTTTTTTAAAAAACCACTACAGCCTCATAATTTTTGTTCTTGCATGAGCCTATATTTGCTTGAATCTTATGGCATACTGTGTTTAGCTCCAACTACTAAAGGAGTTGTTTTAGTCTATTAAAACATTAATTTTATGCCAACTTATTTTTGAAATTCTTAGTCGTTTACATAAGAGCAAGTTCGTGCGACCCAGTCGTTCATTTTATTTTTTATCAAAATCCTTAGAGCTGTTTTTGAGATAAATCAGATTTTGCGTAATGGGTGTAGCGGAGTACCGTTAGTTTTAGAGCTAAAAAAATTTCAATTTCTCCTCTAGAGAATCACCGAAGATCTTTGAGTACCGAGTTTGAAGAAAATAGCTGAGTAGTTTAGGGCTGTAGATCGAGGTGCAGACATACAGACAGAGAGACGGAATTGCCCGTCCTACTTTTTTCTAGTTCTCTATCATCTTAATGTTAACTTTGATCAAAATCTCGAGTTCGATTTTTTTTCCAAAAGCAGAACTAGCCCGATAGTACATACCTATTTCACAACTAAAAATGCTGTGTAAAATCGGCCCAGCGGTTCATGTTGTTTATTAATCATAATCTGCAGTTCTTCAATGGTTTCAGTCAAAAGAACCAAGTCATCAGCATATAGTCATACTACATCATAAGTTCACTACTCAAATCATTTAAGTAAAATTTTAACAAAGTTGGGCTCAGTTTACACCCTTGGCTCAAACCTTGCCGATCACTTAAAGAAGTGAGAAAATGAGATGCGGTCCCATACTACTGCCGCAGTATCACTATAACGGATTCTCAATAGCCTTATAATTTTATTTCATATTACAATGGATTTTAGTTTGAAGAAAGAGCAACTCTGGAAGTTATGTAAAAAGACTCATCATCATCATCGGCTCGACAACCGGGTTCCGATCCTGGCCTCTTTCAACAAGTTTCTCCACCTATCCCGGTCTCTAGCCGACGCCATTAAGTTGCGCACCCCAAGGCTTCGGGCGTCCTAGTCTACGCCATCTCTCTTTTTCTTCGTCTGAGGACTCCTCCGTTGGTCCGTGAACGTTAATGAGGCTGATGTTCGTAAATTTGCCTCGCACGCGAAGGGTGCATAGCCTTTCGCTTATAGCGTTAAAGCCGATGCTAGTAGACTGCATTTTTTCGCTGACTAGGAAGCATACCCCGAGCACATGGTGTTTTGTATGACAGCTGTAATATACGTCATATTCTTTCTTCTGTAAAACACCATTCCCTGTCCATCTGATTTCTTGGAGAGCTGTTATGTCAGCTTTATATTTTGACAGGGCATCGGCTAGCTGCTGAGCAGCTCGAGCTCTATAGAGCGATCGTACGTTCCATAAGAAAATTCGTAAATCGTTTTTCCGTTTTCTTTGCGTGGGTTGTCGCCGTGTGATCAGTCCGTTTCCGAGGCTTGCTGTCGGTTTCGTAAATCTTTTAGTTTTACGGGACAGGGAATTAACCTGTCGCCAACCTGAGGAACTAGCCTGATCATATTAGTCAACCCTTTTTAAAAGGCTTGTTTCTAGCGGCCGCCGCGGAGAGGCTATGATTAGACTTCCACCAGTCCCGAATAGTTACGACACGTGCATGTTTTCGTATGCTACATGTTATTCCCCCTATTCGTCTGATGGCTGACCGCCAATGTAAAAGTCTGATTTAATTTAAAATAAAATGCACGACTGGATCGCACAAACTTGCTCTTATGTAAAAAAAACTATGGAATTTATTTATTTATTTATTTATTTTTTTATAGAGAAGATTCTAAAAATTTTAAGAAACATTTCATTTCAAAACTTAAAAAAAATATTTTTTTGAATTAAAATTAAATTCGATATCTTAAAAACGGCTCAATATTTCTTTTTGTAAATTTAATTTTTATTCGAACAATAATAAAAACTATAAATTGGCGTACCAAATTTTTTTCTTAAAAACGTTTTTAAAAATGTTGTATATAAAAGCTTATTTTTTTAAAAAACCACTACAGCCTCATAATTTTTGTTCTTGCATGAGCCTATATTTGCTTGAATCTTATGGCATACTGTGTTTAGCTCCAACTACTAAAGGAGTTGTTTTAGTCTATTAAAACATTAATTTTATGCCAACTTATTTTTGAAATTCTTAGTCGTTTACATAAGAGCAAGTTCGTGCGACCCAGTCGTTCATTTTATTTTTTATCAAAATCCTTAGAGCTGTTTTTGAGATAAATCAGATTTTGCGTAATGGGTGTAGCGGAGTACCGTTAGTTTTAGAGCTAAAAAAATTTCAATTTCTCCTCTAGAGAATCACCGAAGATCTTTGAGTACCGAGTTTGAAGAAAATAGCTGAGTAGTTTAGGGCTGTAGATCGAGGTGCAGACATACAGACAGAGAGACGGAATTGCCCGTCCTACTTTTTTCTAGTTCTCTATCATCTTAATGTTAACTTTGATCAAAATCTCGAGTTCGATTTTTTTTCCAAAAGCAGAACTAGCCCGATAGTACATACCTATTTCACAACTAAAAATGCTGTGTAAAATCGGCCCAGCGGTTCATGTTGTTTATTAATCATAATCTGCAGTTCTTCAATGGTTTCAGTCAAAAGAACCAAGTCATCAGCATATAGTCATACTACATCATAAGTTCACTACTCAAATCATTTAAGTAAAATTTTAACAAAGTTGGGCTCAGTTTACACCCTTGGCTCAAACCTTGCCGATCACTTAAAGAAGTGAGAAAATGAGATGCGGTCCCATACTACTGCCGCAGTATCACTATAACGGATTCTCAATAGCCTTATAATTTTATTTCATATTACAATGGATTTTAGTTTGAAGAAAGAGCAACTCTGGAAGTTATGTAAAAAGACTCATCATCATCATCGGCTCGACAACCGGGTTCCGATCCTGGCCTCTTTCAACAAGTTTCTCCACCTATCCCGGTCTCTAGCCGACGCCATTAAGTTGCGCACCCCAAGGCTTCGGGCGTCCTAGTCTACGCCATCTCTCTTTTTCTTCGTCTGAGGACTCCTCCGTTGGTCCGTGAACGTTAATGAGGCTGATGTTCGTAAATTTGCCTCGCACGCGAAGGGTGCATAGCCTTTCGCTTATAGCGTTAAAGCCGATGCTAGTAGACTGCATTTTTTCGCTGACTAGGAAGCATACCCCGAGCACATGGTGTTTTGTATGACAGCTGTAATATACGTCATATTCTTTCTTCTGTAAAACACCATTCCCTGTCCATCTGATTTCTTGGAGAGCTGTTATGTCAGCTTTATATTTTGACAGGGCATCGGCTAGCTGCTGAGCAGCTCGAGCTCTATAGAGCGATCGTACGTTCCATAAGAAAATTCGTAAATCGTTTTTCCGTTTTCTTTGCGTGGGTTGTCGCCGTGTGATCAGTCCGTTTCCGAGGCTTGCTGTCGGTTTCGTAAATCTTTTAGTTTTACGGGACAGGGAATTAACCTGTCGCCAACCTGAGGAACTAGCCTGATCATATTAGTCAACCCTTTTTAAAAGGCTTGTTTCTAGCGGCCGCCGCGGAGAGGCTATGATTAGACTTCCACCAGTCCCGAATAGTTACGACACGTGCATGTTTTCGTATGCTACATGTTATTCCCCCTATTCGTCTGATGGCTGACCGCCAATGTAAAAGTCTGATTTAATTTAAAATAAAATGCACGACTGGATCGCACAAACTTGCTCTTATGTAAAAAAAACTATGGAATTTAAAATACATTTTATAAATATAAAACATGGATTTAATGAGATAAAAATGTTCAAATGTATAGAATTGCCATCTGATTAATCTTTTTAATATTAAAGTAATTTTTTATATGTATAACAAATTTCCTTAAAATTTTTCGAGAACAAAATTTCGGATGCCAAATTTTAAGTATTTAGTAGTATAGATTTTGAAAATAGTTTCAAAAAATAATCGTTCACAGGTTTTAAAGTTATTGGTTTTTCAAAAAAAAAATTGGAATTTTTTTCTTTTAAATCTCAAAAAAAAAAATTCGAATATTTTTATATACAATATTATTTTAAATTTAAGGGGGCTCTTGCTGAAAATTTTTGGTTAAAATCGTTAAAGTAGTTGATGAGAAAGTCAAAAAAAAAATCAAATGGTAACGGGTGATTTTTTTGAGGTTAGGATTTTCATGCATTAGTATTTGACAGATCACGCGGGATTTCAGACATGGTGTCAAAGAGAAAGATGCTCAGTATGCTTTGACATTTCATCATGAATAGACTTACTAACGAGCAACGCTTGCAAATCATTGAATTTTATTACCAAAATCAGTGTTCGGTTCGAAATGTGTTTCGCGCTTTACGTCCGATTTATGGTCTACATAATCGACCAAGTGAGCAAACAATTAATGCGATTGTGACCAAGTTTCGCACTCAGTTTACTTTATTGGACATTAAACCAACCAACTTGGTTGACATGTGGTTTCAACAAGATGGCGCTACATGCCACACAGCTCGCGATTCTATGGCCATTTTGAGGGAAAACTTCGGAGAACAATTCATCTCAAGGAATGGACCGGTAAGTTGGCCACCAAGATCATGCGATTTGACGCCTTTAGACTATTTTTTGTGGGGCTACGTCAAGTCTAAAGTCTACACAAATAAGCCAGCAACTATTCCAGCTTTGGAAGACAACATTTCCGAAGAAATTCGGGCTATTCCGGCCGAAATGCTCGAAAAAGTTACCCAAAATTGGACTTTCCGAATGGACCACCTAAGACGCAGCCGCGGTCAACATTTAAATGAAATTATCTTCAAAAAGTAAATGTCATGGACCAATCTAACGTTTCAAATAAAGAATCGATGAGATTTTGCAAATTTTATGCGTTTTTTTTTTTAAAAAGTTCTCAAGCTCTTAAAAAATCACAAGTACCGTTATTAACGTTTCCCCCCAAAATGTTTTTTTACCAAAATGTAATCCATGTCAATAATATCACACCGATTTTTTTTCATCAAAATCGTTAGAGCCGTTTTCGAGAAAAATAAAATTATGCACCACTGGTGTATGGGGGGTGCCGTTAGTTTTAGAGCTAAAAAATTTCAATTTCCCCTCTAGGGAAACACTGAAGACCCTTAAGTACCGGGATTGAAGAAAATAGGTCCAGTGGCTTAGGCTGTAGTTCGAGGTACAGACATACAGACAGACAGACGGATTTGGCGGACCCACTTTTTTCGTCTTCGCTATCGTCGTAATGTCAACTTTGATAAAAATCTCGAGTTCGATTTTTTTTCCAAATGCAGAATTTGCCCTATAGTACCTATATCGCAAGTAGAAAGGAGCTCTTTTGATTTAAACCTTTGAAGGTCTGAATGTTTTTAATTTCAGGCTATCTGGTCTCAGTTAGTCTTATATATTTGCCCTCTTTCAAAGGTTTTAAAATAAAGCTTCGGTAATTTTTGTCTTTACTCACATCTCTTTTTCCACCACGCAGAGCCTTGAAGACTCATCTGCTGCCATGATTACTCGTATACCATTTTTGAAATACTTTATTTCACTCATAAAATTTATCAACCATTTCTAGTTGAGTCCCAGAAAGCCCTCTCATTCATAACCCATTTAAGGACAAAATTTTAATTCAAAAATGAACTAATTTTAATTTGAAACAATCCAACCTCGAAACTTTTGTAACTCGTTCATTAGATTTGCCCTCTTTAATAACCGATGTGTATATATGTCTTGACCATCAACAAGAACATAACCAAACCATATGCTCACAAGCTGTAACCTCTTTTTTGAACTTTCGAATATTTGCATTTTGTCCAACACCCAGAGAGACAAAAATACATTAATCGAGTCTCAAAACTTTGTCCTCATCTTCAACAATCTGTGTGTTTAGTTTATGCAGATGCAGATACGAGTATAGATACACTGTGTTAGATGATTCGCCCAAAAATATTTTCTGCAACCATTCATTGGAAGGAAGCTTAAACTTTGACCCTGGGGTGCCATTTAAAATACCACTGCCGGGCAGGGCAATTGTTCTTTTATTAATGTTTGTTCTAAATGTGAATGATGAGAGCCGACAAAAACTCTAGAATATTTATGTATTCTAACCCGCACAAATTACAACTTTTGTCCTCTCAACTATTGCTTCCTGAAAGAATTCAACAAAAAAAAATATCGCAGTGAGGCTTGGGGGTCTGAGTGAAGATCCTTTAGGGTTAAATTACTTTGCATTTAATTAGAAAACCCTGATTGGAGGGGGAGGTCGAACATTTAGAATCACTATCATCTGCATGTTGCATTCGGATGTAAGAGCGTGTAAGTTTTTGGTATAGATAGTTCTCATCCAGGCAGCTTTCATTCCCAGCATGTGGTGAGAGTCTTTAAAATCTCTAACCCTTTCGACCGACCGACCGACCAACGACCTATTGTCGTAAATTACCATTCTTGGAATTTCACTTTGGAACTTTCGGTATGGAAGCATGCACTTCTATTTATATTCACCCCTTAAACATGAGAGTTCTTTTACAAAGTCTCTAAATGTTTCAATTGAATATTTTATTCGAATCCCGCTGCTGCCAGAAGTCATTTGGGCATAAGATTTGAATATTGGGGCTTGAGGTGGATTTAGGAAAAAGTTTCTTTGAACATTTTGTAGGTGCAACAATGCCTCTGGGGGATAGAGAGGAGCTAAAAACAATTGAACCACACGATTATACGTCGGTTGCAGAGCTTTCGATTTTTTTGTTCTTCATATTTTCACTTCAAAAGAATGACTGGCAATTACGGAACAGTCTGTCTAACAAAAATGACAATGAATTTATTATGAGAAAGTATTTTAAGGTTAAGAAAATATCCGGAATTTTTAAGTAGTCCTCGAGATTAAATTGGAAATTATGTGACTAAAGAGAAAAAGGTCAATCAATGGGGTAAAGCCATTTCATGCTACAATTAGCGCTCAAGACCGGCGGCGTTTTGAAACCATAACTATTTTGACCTGTGAATGCAATTTGATTATAGATGAGGGATTTATAAATTTACCTTCTAGAGGATCATACACCATACTTCTTATGGATAACGACTGATTCCAACATTCAGCCATTTGCATTTTTATCTTCCAACCTGATGATTATCAGATCGAGAGTACTAAAAATTAGACACAATGAAATTTAATTTTTTTTCCGCTTAAAACACAAGCTCTAAGTTTACCTTAATCTGGGCTTATAGTCTTGTAAATGAGGTCGTATTGGTTATTTCAGCGGCCTGACACTCTAAGGCCATTTACCAATTGTTCCTCCATGATGTGGAAGTCAACATTTTCTTCTGTCAGGAAAATTTTATAGTTATCCGAAGCACATATGGGAGGCCAATGGCTTATTGCTCGATTCCATCCCTGTGTGTATTTAAGCAAGAGTGTAGGAGGCCTATAATTTTCTGCCAAGTCCAAACGGCCAAGATGAATAGCACTTTTCATAAAAAGATAAGCCTTTGGAGGATTTCTCACTTTCTCCCTTTCAAGAGGCAATACAACCCGGCTGAGAATCGGACCCGGACCCGGATAGATTGATGTTGTTGACTCTGGTTTTTAATTCTTTATAAACGCTGCACTAGACATTCAAAGACTGGTGTCGATCTTAAATTTGTCATCAACTTCAGTGTGGTTTGCTCTGATTTGACTCTGCAGCAATTAAGCTTTTGTATTCCTAAGCCTTCTGGAGCCGAGGTATGATCAGTCATACTCAGAAGATAAAATCCGCTATTTTCTCTGGTCCCTCTGCCTCAATATCAGCTTAGTCATGTTTAGAAATCAGCGTATTTTACCTCCTGTCCGCTTAGGTTCACCCATGAGAACCAACCAAATACAATTCTTTGGTTGTCTAGGGATGTCCTTAACCGGGATAAGAATAATAAGTAATTGCTAATCTAAGCAATGCTGGAACTAAGGAAGTCCTTAGTAACCCCCATTATGCACTTGATTTCTCCATATCCCCACAGACAAATATATAGGGTAGGGACTTACGTTTTCAACAATGTGTATAAGAAGAAGAGTTCCACAGAGATGCACTGTTTGCGAAAAGCTCACCAACAGACACTTGGAAGTCGTCTCTTACAACCTCACTCAAAGTTAATGGTTCGACTGGTCTAGGAAATGCTACTTTTTAAGTGATACTCTTGTTCTTCTTGTTTCTGATGAACTGTGTTTCGGGATTTTAGTCTGATGGTTTAATTAACTGGAAAGCGTTCTTGAAGTTCTGTTATTGGGAACACTGGCTTCGGATAATTCTGGAAACTTTGGACAGATACTACTCCCTTGACGGCACTTTAGAACAGCCCCTGAAGGCAAATGGCAGGCGCAACACTTTGGTAGATCAGCAGGTACAAGGCCCCTGGTGGCAAATGGTAAGCGGAACGCTCTGGTAGATCAGTAGGTTTAAAGCACCTGGTGGCAATCAATTTATATTGACCAAGACGAAATTGTTGCCAAGCGACTGGTGAATTTTCTCAAAACTGAATGTGAATTCTAAGGTCGATGAAGGTACATTTGAATTTGTTACATTTTTCTGTGACGTCACGCACTCCTAGTGAGTGTGAGTTATATTGATCACATTCAAAATTTGCTGGCGGTCGACTGGTGACGACTTTATTCTTTTTCCTTGTGAAAGAAAACGGAAATCAAGTTGTCATGAGAAATTTTGAAAGTCCTAGAAGTGTAGACTTTGCGGCGTAACGCAAGGAATATGATATAAAATCCCAAGGTCTCCAAAGTATAATAGTTTTTCGATGGATTAAGGAACCGACACTTCGGCGTACGAATAATTCACAATGGAAAACTGAGACCAGAAAAATATACCATTCAAATATTTCAACTTTGTTTGTGTCTAAACCAAAAATCCAAATTCGTTTATAATAAGTTCCGTTGAATCTGAGCTTTTCAAGGCTTCTTCTGTTTCTTCTTTAATTTTATATTTTGTTGTGCTAGCATTAAGAGCTGTTATACTGATAAAACTGGGGAAACGGAAAAAAAATGCGAATTTAAGCCCCAGATATGTCAAACTTTGTATAGTTCCTATAAAACAGTAAAAAAATGTATAGTAAATATTTAGGTAAATTTTTGAAATCAAACCTAGAGTAGACTTCTTCTTGTTTCAAAATAAAATAAAATGCACGACTGGGTCGCACGAATTTGCTCTTATGTAAAACACTTAGAATTTCAAAAATGAAGGTTATTAGAGAAAAACTGTTCATAACCATAAAATTCATTTTTGAAATGACTAAAATAACTCCTTTTGTCATTGGTGCTAAAAACAGGATGCCATGTGATTCAAGCAACTATTAGTTTATGCAAGAACAAAAATTATAAATCGTTGTAGTAGTCTCTTAAAAAAATAATATTTTATATACAAAATTTTTAAAACATTTTTAAGAAAAAAATTTGGTACGCCAATTTAAAGTTTTTATTATTTTTCGAATAAAAATTAAATTTACAAAAAAAATATTGAGCTGTTTTTGACAATTTTAATTTTCCAAAAAAAAATAGATTTTTTTTCAAATATTAAAAAAATATTTTTTTTAAGTCTTGAAACGCAATGTATTTTAAATTTTTTTTAAAAGCTTCTCATCATTAAAATCCGTTATGCGTCGTTAATGAGAAATTCAAAATTCGAAAGAATTTTTTTTTATTAAATTATAGATCGTAAAAATTAATCAAAAAAAAAATTTTTTTGCAAAATTCTCTGAACCGTTTTCGAGAATAATACGATTTTCGAAAACCATTTTTTAACATTTGTACGGTACGTTTTAGGTAAAACAAAATATTTTTTCTCAAATCTTGTAGACTATATTAAAAAACTTTTATTTATCAAGTTTGAAAAAAGTCGAGCACAGGGTTTTCGAAATATTGAGTTTCCAAAAAAATTTTTTTAAAAATCCAAAAAATTAAAAATTGAAAATTTGAATATTGTAATAATATTGAAACTTTGGAGGAGCTTTAGCCTAAAAAAATGATTTAAATCAGTTGTACTTTTTTCGAGAAAATCAAAAAAGTATGGTTTCAGGAGGGCTACAAATTTTTTAGAAAAAAATTTTCAACCATTACCTAGCTTTAATTAAATGATTTTTTTTTTAATTCTGTGGGACAGTTTTTGCAAAAAAAAATATTTATAAAATTTCGAATAAAAATCGTATGACAGGTACAGTTATTTTTGGTCTTAAAAAAAAGAAAAAAACGTGTGAGGGGAAAAAATTAAAAATGATATCTACTAAGTTTAAAGAAAATCGGCCGAGCCGTTTAGGCTGAAGTCGAAAAGACAGACAGATAGACAGACAAACAAGCAGACAGACCTCCTGTTTTGGTCTTCGGTATCATCTTAATTTCAACTTTGGTTAAAATCTCGAGTTCGATTTTTTTTCTGAATTCATAACTTGCCTTATAGTACCTATAAGTCGTAGGTAAAAAGTTGAAAATAAAAAGAAAATTTTTGAAATCCAAAATTCCTGTTCGTAGAAAATTAAAAGATCAATCAGTATGGGATCAATATTTATAGGAGAACCAGTGTGTGCATTGAAATAACCTTAAGCCCCTTTTAGGCGATCATTTCAGTTTCAGTTAAGCCATCAGTTAAGTTTTCAGTTTAACTGATGTGTAAATACTTTTCAGTTCAGTCGTCATTCGAGTGCCTGTTTTTTTTAATATGTCGAAACAGAGTGATAATTTGGTCGATTTCATTGAAATTTATCGCGCGTGTCCATGTTTGTGGAAGAAAAATGACCCTTTTTATCACAATTGAGTTAAAAGAGAAGCAGCATACAAGCTCAACTGAACACCGGACTGACGTCTGAATACACTGCCTTTTTTAACTGAACTGACAACTGAACTGATAACTGAAGGAACACGCTATAGAAATATATTTTTTATGAATTTTGTAAATCAATTTCGTTGGTCCCCTTTCTTGTCCTCATGCGTGTCAATGTTTGCAATGTTAAAAAAAAAAGAAAAACTTAGCAAGAACGTTGCAAGAGCTCTTTACCCAGCTGAGTTTAAGTACACTGATCTCCTTCTCTTGGTAAGTGGAAACCTTTAAGAGAGCTATTATGGTCGATTCAGTAATAATTCATATCCTGTGTTTGGGAGGGTTGAGTTGGGTTATAGGGTATGAGGTATATGTATATATGCGATCGAGTGGGTTAGGTTGCAAAGATTTCTCTCGCCTCTTTTGAGTGCCTTAATCATTTTGAGGAAAGGAAATTGAAAAAATAAGGATGTTGAATGCGCCGTATATACTCGTAGTATAATTTCTTGGGCACTTCAAAACCATCATCCTACTGTGTTTGTTGCATGTGAATTAAGGTATCTTGCTCGCTAGAGCACAGGTCTTCAGCCTCTCTCAAGTAGGTATTTGCACTTTGATCGAAGGTTTTTTCAAACGGTTTTCATTTTTTTTTATGAATTTTGAATTTTGAGTTTGAGTGGGTGATTGAGGTCAGTACATCCCCACCCAGGACTAGCTGACAGTGAAGGCATAGATTCAAGTCCTTCACTATCTTTCTTATCCTCTGTGATGAACTGAAACAGTAGGTACTATCTTTATGTAGAAAGGATACAAAAAAACCTTAGTTGAGCCTTAAAAAAATCGGAAAAAGTTTTAATCACCCCTGTCAGTTGGAAGTTGTATTTTTTTTTGTTATATCCGGCGGATGCCAAATGAGACTCTTGCCGAAACCAGAAAGGGCCAGCAGAAAAGAAAAGTAAAAAACACAAACAAAAATTTTCTTTGCCAAAGTCGTCACCATTCCTTGCAAGCGCATGGGGGTACCTACATCAAAGAAATTAAATAAAAAGGAAAACTTTTATAAAATGAATTAATTTTTTTTTTTTTGCACATTAAGCTTGGGAAAAAGTAAGCGAAGTGAAAAAAAGAAAATTTGCAAAAATACAAAAAAAAAGAAAAAACAGAACTCCACACAAATGCATAAAACATGGCCCGATGCTAATTAAAAACAACTAAAGTCCCCCTAAAACCAACTTTCTACACTCCTCTTTTAGCCCGCATTCCGGTTTCCATTCTTACCCCTTCTCTCATTATATTTTTGGTCATCGAGTTACGAGTTGTGCTGCCTGACTTTCATCATTCGACTGTTTGTCATTTAAATTTGCTCTGCTTCTCTGTACTTTCTCAAAAGTGAAATTATAGTATAATATTTTTTTTTTGTATAATATAAAGTAGGTATAGGTATACCTAGAGCGAGAAGTAGTGTGCCTACTTACCAGTTGAAGTCCTCTTCAGCTTTTTGCTGACGAATTGCATCAAGGACTCAACAAAAACTCTACGATTGAGTGAGTTGGTATAGAGTCGTTGTCGCATACCTATATTATAAGTCTATGCCGTCTTTAGTGAACAAAAAAAGTTTTTCGTCTTTTTTTTGGCAATTTTTCATGATTTTTCAAATATTTATGTTGATTTATGGAATAATTACTTTGGGACAACAACATCGACTGCATACCTCTATGGCATCGCTACCGCACACCGCCACGTCACGTCAAACTATATTTACAAGCTAAACAAGGACATCTCTTGTGGAAATATGTATAGTTGTTGCTTTGCATAAAGTTGAGTTGAGTTAGCCAATAATAATTTTCTATGAATTTATAATAGCAACCGTGATTTCAGAAAAAGGATTATAAAAACATAAAATATTCAAAACCAAATCTGCCATGAACGAATGCTAAGGGTTAGTTTCTTAGAGTATGCTCGTTTTCAAAACTGTCCGGTTTGAAAATATGATTATGACAATTTTCTGTTGGGAAACATGTAAAAATCTCTATCCCTGTTAATTTATAAGGGGAAGTACCTACGTTAGTAACATTTAACAATAATTTATATAGAACATTATGTACGTATGGGTCGCTCGTACTGGCTTCTATCTTAAAGAGGCTTAGAATTTCAAATATGGATGTTATTAGAGAACAAATTTTCAAAAGCGTTTAATTCATTTTATTTAAAATTCGAGCTGACAAAATGCCGAAGATTTCTTGAACAAAATGATAATTTAAGAAAAAATTAAATTTAAAAAAATTGTTGGGCCGGTTGTTCTAAGCGAAAAATGTTCAATAAGAATGTTTGATCTAGTACCCCTTGGCATAATCTATAGTGCGTTCGACTGTGATGAAAAAGATGTTGGGTTCAATTCTCAGCCGTTGTCGTGCTGCTCTTAAGCAGTTCGAAATCGGCAGAAAATTCTAGGTCATCTTCATTCCTGGTAGAGAGTTGTAGGTCACTAGGTTTAGGGTCTCTACCAGCAGTAATGATTTTCTTTTTATTTTTATTTATTTATTACTTGCGAACTTGTAATAATGTATAGGTACCATATGGCAAGTAACGCATTTGTACAAAAAAATTCAAGATTTTGTTCAGACTTAACATTACGATGACAGAGAAGACGACAAAAGTGGGTCTTACAATCCTGTCTGTATGTCTATCTGTCTGTTCGACTACAGCCTTAATAGTTCGACCGATTTTCCTTAAACTTGGTAGATAGCATTTTTAATTATTTCCACTTACATGCTTTTTACTTACGAGTCATTAGGTACTATAAGGCGAGTTATGCATTCGGAAAAAAAACCTTAACTCAAGTTGACATTGCGGTGAAAGCGAAGACTAAAAATAGTGGGTCTCGCAATTCTGTCTGTCTGTTCGACTTCAGCCTAAGCGGCTCGGCCGATTTTCTTTAAGCTTGTTAGATATCATTTTGAATTTTTTCCCCCCACAAGTTTTATTCTTTTTTTTTAAGACCAAAAATAACTGTACCTGCCGTACGATTTTTTTTTCGAAATTTTATAAATATTTTTTTTTTTTCAAAAACTGACTAAACAGATTTAAAAAATAAAAATAAAAAAAAATTCATTTAGTTAAAGCTAGGTAATGGTTGAAAAAAAAATTTTAAAAATGGTCATTGAGGGTGCCCCCACGGAACCATTTATTTTGTTTTTGATTTTCTCAAAAACGGTACCACCAATTTTGATAATTTTTTTTGCTAAAGCTCTCCAAAAATTTTAATAGTATTGTGTATTAAAATTTATCAAACAAAAATTTTTGGGACTTCTAAAAAAATTTCAATTTTTTTTTTTTCCAAAATTCAATATTTTGAGAACCCCATGCTAGATTTTTTTTTAAACTTGAAAAATAAAAGTTTGTCAATATAATCTACAAGATGTGAGAAAAACAAATTTATTTTACCTAAAAATAAAGGTACCCACCATAAAAATGTTAAAAAATGGTTTTCAAAAATCGCATTTTTCTGGAAAACGATCTTTAATTTAATAAAAAAAAAAAAAAATTAAGATATTACAGCTTGTATCTGCTATAGAACCATTTTTATGGACAAAACAAATTTTAATGAAATTTCTTATAGAGATGCTTCTAAAAAGTTTGTAAAACAAAACTTTAAAAACAAATATTTTTTGAATTTTTGGGAAAAAGTAATTTTTTTTTGAAAATTCGATATCTCAAGAAACAGCTTAGTCTTTTTTGAGGAAATTTAATTTTCATTTGTACAATAACAAAAACTTAAGGTTGGCGTTCCAGTGAGTTCGTGCGACCCAGTCGTACATTTTATTAACTTCCCATAGGGAGTTATTGTAATCGGTCCGATTTGTCAAATTGGAATTTTTGACATTTCTCGACGTTTCAAGGTCCCTAGAGGCTATATCAATCATTTTTAGAGAGATGTCTGTGTGTGTGTGTGTACGTACGTTCGTACGTTCGTACGTTCGTACGTTCGTACGTTCGTACGTTCGTACGTGCGTACGTTCGTACGTCCGTACGTTCTCGTACCATTTTTCGTCGTCGATATCTCAAGAACGAGTAAAGATATCGACTTCAAATAAGTTTTGTTTAATAGATAATAATTTCGAAAGAGGCTGAAAGGGCGTTTATTAAAATTCAGTTAGTAGTTTTTTCACTATAACGGTTTAAAAAAAAAATAAAAATTTTGGTTAGTTTCAAATATCTCACGAAAAAATAATGTTATTGATTTCAAATAAAATTTAATATACTCATTATAAGGTCATACAGATTTGGTATGAATTTGGAAAAAAATGAACATACCGTTATTTTTTTAAATAAAAAAAACTGAAAAAAAAAATTTCATAACCCAGATATTCTAAGAACGAAAAACAATTTGAAACTCAAAATAATTTTATTTTACGAAAAATAATGTGTTTGACAACTGGTGAAAATTTCAAAAAAAATCAGTTTACAGTTTTTTTACAAAAAATAAAAAACTATATAAAATTCTATTGAAAATTGGTAAAAATTGTTTTTCGACTCAAGTTTCTCGAGAACTAGTAGTGATATTGACTTCTTATTTAGTTTATTTTATACATAGTATAATTTTGTACAATTGGTAAAATTTTGACAAATATTGAAGCAATAGTTTTTTTTTTAAATAAAAAAACTATTAAAAATTCTAGTGAAAACTAGTTAAAATTGTATTTCAAGTCGAATTTCTTCGGAATAAACTCCGACAGTGCCTTCTTAAGTATGTTGTTTTATACATCGATACCCTCCCGTAAGAATGTATACTAAGCGACATTTCTAAAATTTTTCAGGAAACGAAAAAAAACGAAGAAAGTTCGTTGGCGAAACCCAGGCCAAAACGTGGCCCTTAACATATATTATATTTCCTCATCAAAAAATCATTTTCGGAAAAAGTTTCGCTTAGTACATTCTTACGGGAAGGTATCGACATAATACAATTATTAACATATGGTTAAATTTTGACAAGTATCGAATTGACAGTTTTAACAAAAATATAAAAAAAATCTACTAAAAAGTGGTAATATTTGTTTTTCGACTAGAATATCTTGAGAACGAGCAATGATATTGACTTTGCAATTATTTAATTTTATACATAATACAATTTCTAACAAATGGTTTATATTTGACATATGTCTAGTTTTAGAGCGGATATATTTTGTAAGTACCCTTCCATCAATAGCCAAACCGTATCTTTTATATTTCAATATTTCGTTTTTAAATTTTTTTCAATTAAAATGTTTGGAACCGAAATAATAAAGTAATTTCTATAATATAATACATAATTTTATAATTTTATTATCAACTTAGTTTTTAGAAGAATGTATGTACTGTACATACGTATATGAATAAGGTTGTTCAGTTGTACCCAAGTCCCACATATTCAATTTCCATTAATAGCTTATACATCAACAATCTCAATTTCAAATCTCTTTAAATAATTAAAATGCTTTTCAATCTTAAAATAATGTTTGTTTGAATTTTACAGCTAAAGTTTGTTTCGCTGAAAATTTGGTTATTTGAAAAAAACTAAATATAAAGTTTTCAAGACCACAAATGGGAAGTTATCAGTGTGGGTCGCACCCAGCCTCTTTTTTTTTTTTCTTAAGACCAAAAGTAACGGTACCTGCCATGCGAATTTATTTCAAAATTCCATAAAATATTTTTGTTCTCAAAATCTGTTAAAAATTGTTATTTAGGATACCCCCTTAAACTATTTGTTTTTGTTTTTAATTTTCTCAAAAGCGGTTCAACCGATTTTGATCATTTTTATGCTAAAGCTTGGATAGTAATGTGTACCTACTAAAATTGTCCAACAATTTTTTTTTTTTTTTTGGATTTTTTAAAATATTTTCAATTTTTTTTAATCTCAGTATTCGAAAACCACTTGCTCAAATTTTTTAAAACCTTTTTCAAGTGTTTTTTTAATCTCAGTATTTCGAAAACCCCATACCCAATTTTTTTAAAACCTTACAATTAAAAGTTTTTTGAGACTATCTATAAGATGTGAGAATCAAAATTTTATTTTGTCTAAAAATAACGTTACCCATACAAAAATTAAAAAAAATATTTTCCAAAATCATATTTTTCTCGAAAACGTTTAACAAAATTTTGATTCTTTTTTTTGTCTTTCCATTAATATGTATGATCTACAACAAAAAAATTTCAAAATAAGACATTACTGAACGTACGTACTATAGAACCATTTTTTCAAATTTTGAAATTCTCATTATCGGTATAACGGATTTTAATGAAATTTTTTTAAAGATGCTTCCAAAATTTAAAAAAAAAACATTGCATTTCCAAACTTAAGAACGAATTTTTTTAATTTTTGGAAATTCGATATCTCAAAAACAGGTCAATATTTTTTTTTTTGAATTTATTTTTATTCGTAAAAAATGAGTTATATGCTGATGGACACATAAGAGCATTTTTATCTATTTTTATCCAATAAGGACATGACAACTGTTTTTTATAAACAAAACACAAAATATAGTTCATATGTTCACTACCGACACAATAATATACCTAGGCTATGAAGCTCCTCTAAGTGAATTTAGCCCCATACAAAAAGTGGAGAGGTGGCCAATCGATAGAACCATTTCTCGATAAGACAAGTGCATCGAATTAAGTTTTTAAGCGACAGACCGGATGCTTGAACCGCAGCACTTTGAAAAACTCCTTCTTTCATTGCCATGGAAATATGCAGTAGCGAAAATTCGGACTTGAATTTGTTCAGTAGTCTTTGAATTGCTTGTCTACTGGAACGAGAGCGACGACCGAAAATTGGCGTTAACAACTCGAAATTTCGGTAATCAATTTTAATTAATTTTGAACGTTCTCGTCCGTGAACTTCACCATTATAAAAAATGTTGTTATTATTGAATGCTTTGAGACTGACAATTTGATCATTAGTATAAAAGTGGGTTCACAGTGAAAGTCCAGAGTTATCAAGTCCCGATTCCAAAAGCCTTTAATTTCTAGAAGCGTCCGCTTAGCAAAATTTGATTATTATCCGTCATATCAATCTCCCTATCGAATATAGACTTTGAAACCAAAGAGAAAGAAAAGATGTCTACCATTTCATTGCGAAATGCCCAATTTCATGTGAGCTAAGAAGGCTAAGATTAAAAGCCATGCACTATAAATATGATAGGAGGCAAAATTGCCAAACCATTTAGGCTGTAAGTTAATTCATTAAAACTAAAAACTTCAAACTAAATATATAAAAGGAAATAATTTAAACAAAAATCGTTCACCTGTTTTTGAGTTATTGAATTTTCCCAATTTTTTTTCAAAATTCAAAAAAAAACATTTTTTCGGAAATGCTTAAAGAAAATTTTGTATTGCATTTGAAGATCCATCCGTTAAAAATTTTTATCGAAATCGGGTGAGCTGTTAAAGAAAATTTAAAAAATTTAAAAGAAAGGCTACCGTAAACAAATTTTGTTTTTAAAATATTTGTTTGACCAAAATGTTGTCCATAGCTACAACATAATTTCTATACCAAAATCTCTAGAACTGCTTTCAAAATAAATAAGTTATTTCACAACAACTGAATGGAAGGTACCGTTATTTTTGGAAACAACAACAAATTAATTTCTCCTCTAGGGAATAACCGAAGACTCTTTGGGACCAAGTTTAAAGAAAACGATTCAACAATGATGATTTCATAAAATTGAGAGTCGAATTTAAATCATATTTAAAAATTAATGAATAAACAAAACGGGTTGAAACTCTTTTGACTCATTTTGAACTTTTTTTTGGAATACCTTTATTCAATAAGTGGTAAACACGACGTCTGATGGTTTCAGTAAACTACGTTAACTTGCTCGTAAGTCCCTAGAATACTGAAAATTTCTAATTTATCTATATGGAACTTAGAATTTTGCCTGGGCATTTTTTAAGGATTCTACCTACTCAAGTGTGGCAGGATGCAGCCTGTAGTACGTAAATTTTTTGATCGAAACAAACTGGAACGCTATACGTTACACATGCCCTACTTAAATCTATAATAAGTTTTTCAAACAACTCTAATATGGGTCATCAAATAAAAAACTGTCTTTTCCTGTGCTCAGAAGTCCAATGTTTCGAGTTTAAACACTATCTCCAAGGAAACTACTGACCCTGTTCTACAACACTTACGACCACATACTACTAAACCCTACAGTTGTTAATTTGAAACAGCACTTAGCATAATTTTGCAAGATCCAAAAAAAAGTTAAACTGAAACTAATCACTTAGTATTCTACCAAACCACACATACACACACAAATATACACAACTCATTCCATAAGCTTTTTCTTAGATTACTTTAAGATTATTATTTTCAAAAAAAAAAAAATTCTCTTAAAAAAATATGGAAAATAAAATTAGAAAAACCAAATACTCACTTGCTATGTGTTCGTTGTGAAACGCCAACATTTGGGATGCTGTTGAATTTGTATTCGTATCCGTAGAAAAAAAAAATGAAAATAAATTACTATGACTCTAGAAACCAGAGAGCACTATAGAAAGTGCTTCTTCACTCTACCAACACACCGACCACCACACTTCAGCTATGACGACTTACACCTGATACACCTGAAAATACAACAAGAACAAGAAAAAAGGATTTATAAGGACATTGTTCAATAAAGTACGAAACTTGTTATTATAAGTTTTATATCTCATTGTCAGTGTATCTCTCCTGAGCGATAGAAAAATTTCATAGATCAGAGGGAAGTATAAGCTACGGCAAACAACAATAAATAAATGTGTGTGTATGAGGGACTGTGCCCGTATGTTGCATAGGTATTTTTCTTAAGCGTCCTTCTAAATAAATGATTTGAATTTATGTCCTTGTGACATCAGATCCAACAGCAATGTTTATTCTCTCCAGGGATGAGCGCACTACAAATCAGAGAAGTTAAAAAGTGTGGGTGAGATTGCTAGAAAAAAAGAGGGATTGTGTTTCCCTTCGCCTTTGTTGTGAGAGAGTTTTTCTTTTCTTTTGAATTTTTCCGACCTGTTAGCAAATAGGAGTTCAGAATGGTTTGTGTTTCTTTTGCTTTTTTTGTTGGTTGGTTATTTCTTTTTTTTTTTTGCGGTCATACAAAGTGGTATTAGATCAGTGAGGAGCACCCTTTTGGGAATGGAGCTCACACTATCTGGCCACATTTCAACATAAATTGCAGCTCCCTCGCTTGACCACCTTTATGGAGGATCCATTTAACTGCTTCCCTGGAATCGGGACTAAGAGTGGCGTCGGGACTAGGAGTACTTTTATTTCAGGGAGAGGTTCCTTTTCTGCTTTAAGTGAGAAGTTATAGCAATTGAGATAATGAACAAGACCATGAATGAGGCAATTTAGTGTGCAAGTTGGTCGAGGTGGGTTTTATTTGTCTTGTGTTTTTTTTTTTGTCATGGTCATTTAACAAAAAAGATAGAGCTCAAAAAACGGATTTTTGTAGAAAGTAAATTGCACAACTGAGTCTCTTGCTCGGACAATAACGTATTGCCCTCATTCTGCAGTTTAAGTACTATATTTTTAGATAAGCCTTAAAATTATGTGAGTATTACTTGTAAAATCACTGTGATTATGTATGGAGTGTTTAAGGTGTGTAGTTTGAAAATACTTTTTAAGAAGTAGTTTTTGTTTTCAATGTTTGACAAAATAATCAGTATCTTGTAGCCATCATCTGGCAAGTTATGCATTCGGAAAAAAAAATCGAACTCGCGATTTTGATCACAGTTGACATTACGATGAAAACGAAGACTAAAGAAGTGGGTCTCACAATTCTGTCTGTCTCTCTGTCTTTTCGACTACAGCCTAAACGGCTCGGCCGATTTTCTTTAAACTAGGTAGATATAATTTTTAGTTTATTCGCTCCACACGTTTTTTTCTCTTTTTTTTTAAGACTAAAAATAACGGTACATGCCATACGATTTTTTTGTCAAGATTTTATAAATATTTTTTTTTCTCAAAAAGTGTTCGACATATTTAAAAAAAAAAAATACAAAAAAAAATTATTTAGTTAAAGCTAAGTAATAGTTTAAATTTTTTTTCCAGAAAATGGATATTAACGGTACCCCTTATGGACCAATTTTTCGTTTTTGATTTTTTTTAAAACCGATTTTGATCTTTTTTTTGCTAAAACTGCCCAAAAATTTGAATAATATTGTGTATTCAAATTTTCGAAAAAATTGTTTTTTGGATTTTTAAAAAAACAATCAAGTTTTTTTTTTCAAAACTCAATATTTCGAAAACCGCATGATAGATTTTTTTTAAACTTGATACATAAAAGTTTCTCAATATATTCTACAAGATGTGAGAAAAAATATTTTATTTTACTCAAAAATAAAGGTACCCCCCATACAAATGTTAAAAAATTGTTTTCAATCGTATTTTTCTCGAAAACGGTGCCTAGAATTTTGATAAAATTTTGTTCTTTCAATAAATTTTTATGATCTTTAATTTAATAAAAAAAAATTTAAAATTAAGATATTACAGCTTATACCTAGCATAGAACCATTTTTTTATAATTTTGAATTTCTCACTATAGACATAACCGATTTTAATGAAATTTTTGAAAGAGATGCTTCTAAAAAGTATAAAAAACATTGCATTTCAGAAATTAAAAAAAATTATTGTTTGAATTTTTGGGAAAAAAAGTAATTTTTTTTTGAAAATTCGATATCCCAAAAACGGCTCACTATGTTTTTTAGAAATTTAATTTTCATTCGAACAATAATAAAAACTTAAAGTTGGCGTACCAAATTTTTTTCTCAAGAATGTTTTAAAAATGTTGTATATATCTAAATGCTTATTTTTTAAAAAAAAACACTACAACTACTTATAATTTTTGTTCTTAAGAAATAAAGTTTATACTTATGACAGGTTTCTCTAATAACATAAGAGATTATATATTATACATTTTTAAATTAAATTGTATAAAAAGATAAATTATATAAGAAAAATATTTAAAAAATAGTGAAAAGATTTTTGTTAATAAATTAATGTTTTATATACAAAATTTCTTTAATTTTTTTTTTAAACCCAAATTTTGTGTGCCAATTTCAAGTATTTAATAAAAACAATTTCAGAAAATAATAACAAAAAAATTGTTCAATCCTTTTCAAGATATTGAATTTTCAAAAAAAAACTTTGAATTGTTTTTTTTTTTCAAACTTGAAGAAGCTCCTTTGCAAAAATTGATGTGGCACCCTCTTTTTGGAACCACATGGTCTGTTGGCTTTATTGATCCGATCCAGGCAAAAGAAACTTTTGCAATATGTCTCGATATCATTGCCTATTACATCTTCAAAGAAAAATATGACGCCAAGATGTCCCCAATGGTGCATGAGGAGTAGAGGTTTTTGATGTATCAATTGAGATATTTTAGAGCCTCAATAATGTTCTCAATAATATTCTGTTCATTAACAAATCCATCCAGGTCAAAATGTGCTTCATTGCTCATAATGTTTTTTTTTTTTTTTGCCAAAAATAAGAGTCGTCTAAGGCGAGCATTATTTCAGATAGCCAAGCCGCACTCAAAGCACTAAGCTGTGGGAACAGGACAATAACAATAATGTCTCACTACATTGGGTACCTGACCTGGACATGTAGGTGTACAGGAAAATTAGGAGACAGGCAAAAATATACGACTACTCCTCTAATGGGGCCTTATTTTGGAATAGAAGAAAACAGGACTAAACACGAAATCAAACTAGAGGAGGAGGTTAAAAAATCTAAAAACTAGGAAGAATTCCCAAAACTGAAGCAGGCGAAACTACTTCTTTGGAAATATAATCAGGATCGTTTTAAGAATTGTATCAGCTTAAGTAGTAACAATCTACCAATAGTAATGTGACTTCCCACGGGTCACTGTAAGCTAAGAAGATACTTGAGAATTCTTGGCCTCGTAAGTCGTAAACAGCTCCACATACAGATACGGCAATACTCATGACAAAACTCCGGAACACTAGGCGGATCCGAAGAACTTATGCATCAAAGAAACAAGTGTCTCGAATACTACCAGGTAGAAGAGAGTGATTTATCCCCTCTAAAGGTACTCCAAATACTCAATCTCATCAAAGGGATTAACTTGAAGGAAGAGCTGTGAGGTTAGCAACTCACCTATAGCTCTGGATGGGTGCAATAGATCTTTAGATGGCAGAGCAAACCTCGCTCCCAATATTCATTTATTCATTTAAAGCGATCTGTAAAACTTGATCACTCCAATCTTTCCCCGGTTGATAGTATAATTTCCATGCTCCATAACAAATATTATCGACCACTCCCTACGACTACTTTCAAATTCCAATCAACGAATTTCATTCACACAAAAATCAAAAGCAAAGAAATCGATCTGGAACATAAAATGCACTCTGTAGGGAAGAGTGGAAATGTCCAGAAAAAAAATGTCGACTGGAGAAATATAAATTTCATCGACTGTTGAAACGTCAACTGAAGTTTGATCGATAAAAAAAAAATCGACAGTCTAAAATCTCGACTATTAAAATGTCGACTGAAAACTTGTCGGTGAAAATGTCGACTTTTATCCAAAATAGAGTTAAATAAAACAAGAATGCACTCTTTTAATATGTTAACTAAATTTTATTATTAATTCAATTTTATAAATTAACAAAAAGGGGAGCGTATCGATTCTTTAAATGCTAAAGAAACTTTGCATACATCCAACCTCGCACCTACCCCAAATCTTATAGTGTACCCAAGTAGGGGTTTACATATCCAACTGCTTACACGTCGTAATAAGAAAGGGGATTATAAAAAACGGGATTATAAGAGACGGGATTTTAAAAATCGGGATTATAAAAAGCGGGATATCGTACCCAATAAAAAAAAGAGGTTTCTTTCATAAGTTGTTATTAATACAAAAAATAAACTCAACTATTATCGACAGTGGCGGCGCCGCATGCATGTGAGCATCATTGACTTTGCCACTGTCGACATTTTTCGAGTCGACATTGTTAAAATCGACTTTTTGAAAGTCGACATTTTGATCTGTCGTAATTTTTATCAATCGACGTTTTGAAAATCGACATTTTGACGAACAATTTTTTTAAATCGACATTTTAAAAATCAGTAAATCGTACCCAACCCCACTCTGTACTTATTGTCCAATACTTTAACCCCAACGACTTCATCCTGTTTTTCAATCTCCGAAGGCCCCTATTATGGTACGACTTTAAATTCTGATGAAGCCGATATTTATTGCATAGATAGATCTGTTGCAGCACATCTCCTTGCCGAATCTTTTCGAACAGAAACACAACAGAACTGTTCGAACTTAAAATTTGAGACGGTCTTCAATATTGGCTTGAGAGTGTGGTATGAAACTAAGTAAAATTTTGTCCTTCTGTTTGTTTGTTTGATTGCGTTTGTGTTCGGTGTAATCTCAGAAACCACGGGCCTATTTAAAAAAAATCGTTTTGTGCTTGAAAATTAATAGAAAGAGAATGGCATTAGATATAAACAGTTCTTAAAATTACGCTCTTGAGAGGATGAAATGGGATAAAAATACAAAAATGGAAAATTATCTCTTTTATTTCCATAAATGTCTCGCTTTAGTCTATACGTTCTTTCTTATAAAAAATCCATTTTATTAATTTTAATGCTAATTTAAAGATTGCTCTGAGATTGCTTTTTTTAAATTATATTATTGCCATTTACACAATAATCTTCCAGCTTTCCTCACATCAATCATTTCTCATCAGATGAATCCGTCTATTATCATAGGGGATCACCTTGCATTCATGGAACACAACCCCTGCATCCATAGTTACAATAAGAAGAATTTGAAGTTAAACGAAATGATGTCTAGTCATGTCTTCCAATTTACTATTATATTGACAGTAGTCACGTAGATATAGATCCTAATGTCAATCCATACTGTAAATTACATTTCTTTTCCTCCATTTTTGTTTCCTTTAGTCTTGAATGCTATACCTTCATAGAACTTACACTCTCTGGCCTTATTCTTGTTTCAGTTTTATCTGTGTGACAATACACTTCATTTCCGTTCTCTTCCCTTCCTTTAGCTGGTCTTAAAACAAAAATATCAACCAAGTTTCAACATTGGGAGAGAAAGTCATGAAGTTGAATTTGTTACTTGCAAAAATATATAGATTGAAGTTAAATTCCAAACGAAGAGAGTATTGATTTTCTGTTTCCTTGAAATTGGAACACATTGATACATACATACTCGTATGTATGTATTTTTTAGGAAAGTTTTCAATCAGTTAACTATTATTTCGTCGTTGAACAAATTTAAAAAAAAAATTAATTAGAAGTACCTGGCAATATGCAATGTTTTCAACCTTAAGTAAATAGTGAATTGAAGTGAAACGGTTCAAATGTGATGTAATGTTTTAAAGGTGACTTATGGTATTTATAATTGATGTCGACCAGCAAGAATTCGTTGAAATTGAGATATATCACTCACATGAAAGTACAGTCAAAGTTGATTTTAACATGATTATACCCAACAAAGTTTAAAGAATGCTAAACACAAATTGGCGTAATTCGCTTATCAACCAGTCTTGCTGAGCCTCCTCTTATCAGGAGGCTCAGATGGTTGGTCTGATCCTCCAGGCTTCTTCTGTTCGATAGAGTCTCATCCACAAACAGGTGAGTCCGTGCATATTCTGGACCTGGTTGGTGTAAATATTTCTTTGTGAAATGCTGGCTGTCTGCTCGCATACAATCCTAAATTTGAAATTTGAACAATGTCTTATTTTTATCTTGTAACAGAGATACTATAAGGCAAGTTTTGCATTCGTAAAAAAAATCGAACTCGAGATTTTGATCAATGTTGACATTACGATGATAGCGAAGACTAAAAAAGTGGGTTTCAGAATTCTGTCTGTCTATCTGTCTGTTCGACTACAGCCTAACCGGCTCAGCTGGATTTTTTTTAAACTTGGTAGATATCATTTTTAATTTTTTTCCCCCACCCGTTTTTTTCTTTGTTTTTAATAACAAAAATATCGGTACCTGCCATACGAATTTTTTTTCGAAATTTTATAAATATTTTTTTATTCTCAAAAACTGTTCGACAGATTTTAAAAATAAAAACACAAAAAGTTTTCATTTAGTTAAAGGCACAAGAGGTAATGGTTGAAAAAAGTTTTCCGAAACAGTACAACCGATTTTGATATTTTTTTTTTGCTAAAGCTCCCCAAAAACATAAAAAGAATTCTGTATTCAAATTTAAAAAAAAAAAACTTCAATTTTTTTTTCCAAAACTAAATATTTCGAAAACCCCATGCTTAATTTTTTTTAAACTTGATAAATAAAAGTTTCTCAATATAATCTACAAGATGTGAAAAAAAATATTTAACCTAAAAATAAATGTACCCGTCTACCATACAAATGTTAAAAAATTTAAAAAAATGGTTTTCAAAAATCGTATTTTTCTCGAAAACGGCGCGCCTAGAATTTTGATACAATTTTTTTTAAGATATAACAGCTTGTACCTACCATAGAATCATTTTTTCGAATTTCTCAGTATCAACATAACGGATCTTAGTGAAATTTTTTATAGAGAAACTTCTAAAAAGTCTAAAAAACAATGCATTACAATTTTCGAAAATTCGATATCTTAGAAACGGCTCAATAATTTTGTAAATTTATTTTTTATTCGAACAATACAAAAAACTCGAAATTGGCGTACCAAATTTGTTTTTTTTTAAATTTTTTCGAAATTGTTTATATAAAAGCTTATTTTTTTTTAGAAATCACTACAACGAATTAAGTAATTTTTGTTGAAAGCACATGGCATCCTGTGCTTAGGTCCAACTGCTAAAGGTGTTGTTTTAGTCATTTAAAAAATGAATTTTATCCTTATGAACAGTTTTCTCTAATAACATTCGTTTCTAAAATTCTTAGTCTATTACATAGGATCAAGTTCGTGCGACCCAGTCGTGCATTTTTTTTTCTTAATTTTAGAATATATTTTTTTTTTCTCAAAAATTGTTCAATAGAATTCACTTTTTTTCTTCAATCTAGATAATGCTTGAATAAAATAGTTATTACCTACCAGAGAAGGTTTTTTTGTTTCCAATTTTTTCAAAAACTTTTAAACCGATTTTGACGCGTATTTTGTTTTTAAAGTTTCTAAGAACTTTGAATAGTATTTTTTCAAAATTTTCTAAATTTTGTAGTCTTAATTTTTGATAAAAAATTCAAAAATTTTTTTGAAAACTCAATTTTTCGGAAACCAAATGCACAATCGATTTTTTTAAACTTGATAATATATAAACAGTTTTCTGATACTCTACAAAATGTAGGAAAGAAAATAATTTGTTTTTTTTTTTTAAATAACAATACCCATCGCTTAAATGTTAAAATATTGTTTTTTGAGGATTTTATTTTTCTCGAAAATAGCACTCAAAATTTTGCTGAAATTTTTCTTTTTCACTAAATTCTTACTTTTTATATATCGATAAAAAAAGAAATTGAGATATAACTGACAGTACCAACAATTGAACAAATTTATTCGATTTTTAGCTCTCATTATCGTCATAACGAATTTTTTGAAAATTGGAAAAAATTATTTTCTTAAATTTATTTTTTCTCTAAATAGTAATATAAACTTAAGGATTTTCTTAAAATTCTTAATAATTAAGTACAGATTTAAAGCTACAAGCAAATGATCACAAAACAAAAATAGTATAGGGGACTTGCTGATGGGAAAAAACTACCTAGACTTTAAAACTCACTTTTAATGTTTTTTAAAAAAGTAGTCCTTATTTTCAGCAATACTGGGAATATTTTTTGATACTGATCAAAATCGATTTAAAATTGTGCAAGAAACATAAAATCGGTCAAAATCTGACTACAGATCAGACTAGAGTAGACATGCAAACTATACAAGGTAAAGGTAAGCAGTTTCTTAATTTAAACCGGTTGTTAGAGTCGATTTGGGAAAATTTAAACTCATACAAAAATATATATTCATTCCCCACAATATGGACAAAGTGCGCGGGAACATATTTCACTGTATCGATTTCTTATGGTTGTTGTTGGAATATCATGAAATTTTTACATTTTATTCATTTTGAAGATCGTTTTTAAAAGTGCAAGTAGTATAAATTTATTTATAAAGATGCCAGTTAAATTAGTCCTGGGACTTTACTTCCTAACAATATTTTGATATGAAATACATACAAAAAATAGTAAACTCAACTAAATATCTTTTTAATATGATGCAATTGGTGAAAATCCTTGGTACGGTCATATCGATAAATATAATAAAAAAATAACAAAAATTTAATCCCGGGAGCACGTCTAACCCTACACGAGCTAGTCTCATAAATGAGTTCACTTTTATTTTTAAGATTCTTATGTTTCTTCAGAGCTTTATTTATTTTTTTTAATTGAACATTTATGTACATACATTCATATTTGGATGTATATTTAAGAAGTATTTTCCAAGTTTTTTAGCAAAAGAACTAACTATGACAGCTAAGAATTAGTTACAAGCTTTCATTTTGTTACGCCTATAAACACTTCGTCAGAATCATAATATTTTGTGAATGCAAGACTTGTCCCATTAGGCCCCAAATATAAGGGAAACCAAAAACGAGGACTCAGATTCATATGAATACAAAATGTTCTAAATCATTGGGAATATGAAAAAAAAAAAAGAAAATTACTACACCCATCGTTTCATCGTCTACTTGCCTATCTCCTAGTTGTGACGGAACAAAGACAAGCGCACACCCCTATGTGAAGTGGGAGCGAGTGTGAAAAAAGTCAATACAAAAGTTAATGGAAGCTTGGTTAGGATCGTTCAAATTGTAGATATGTGTACCTAAGGTATAGCTTGCCATTGCCATGCCATGAAATCAGGAGCACATCAAGATAAAAGACGATGGCTAGGAAGCAAAATATACTCTCTCTTTTTTTTGGTGATTGGATATACCTAGTTTTTTTCTTTGTGGAATTTGAAGTTAAAGGATAGTCTTTACTTCGTTTCCGTTTCTTTTTTGGTTCCTGTGTAATATTTGACTTAAACGAGTTTAATTGAACAACTAAACGAGATTTGAACAAGAACATAAGGCACAAAAATGAAATGAACCTTCATAGGAGATTTGCAGTTTTTTTCTTTTGCTTAGAACGTCCGCTTTCAGTGCTCATTTAGTGATTTCCTTTGACAAATTAATTAGATTTGTGAATTTCAATATCCGAACTGTATTCTCTTTATTTTAAGGTATTTTTTTAATCTTTTTCTCTCGGCTAAAAATGGTGTGAATTTTTGGCGATTGATATACAGCGCAACAAAAAAAGTTTTCATGATAAGTGCAATAGTCAGTTGAATATAATTTCCAACCGTTGTTCTTACTTTTTTGAATGATTTTCTCATTTTGATTAACCTGGTCACTTAATTTGTGAATGGAAATAATCTTTAATTTTTTCCCGAATCCGATCTGCTGAAGTGAAGGCAATGTATCGGTCATACCACTGCTGTTAACATTTACAATATCACCTGAAAATGCAGGCTCTTTACTGTTCCAATGCGAGATGGCGACTTAGAAGGAAACAACACTTAAGATGCACGCCCGTCGGATTAGAAGGACATCCTGAATGACTTCCTATCAAAAAAGAAACTATTGTTGCCTAGGAAGACTTATTACTTCTTCGCATTGAGAACTATAGCTATAGTTTGATTCTATTTGATGTTATTGGGGGTGTTAACAACATAAAATAGTAGAAGAAAATTTAAGGAAATAGCGTGGATACCAAATATAAATAAAATGCACGACTGGATCGCACGAACTTGCTCTTATGTAAAAGTACTTTGGAATTTAAGATACATTTTATAAATATAAAACATGAATTTAAAATGAAATTGCCGTCTGATTTCTAGAAAAGTATGAATTTATGCAAACAAAGTTTAAAAAAATCGTTTTATTATTAAATAAATAAATTTTTTTATATAAGAAATTTCTTTAAAATTTTTCAAGAAAAAAATGTGGGATGCGAATTTTAAGTATTTAATAATATTGATTTTAGGAAATAATTTCAAAACATAATCGTTCATAGGTTTTGAAGATATTGATTTTTCAAAAAAAAAAAAAATTTCAAAAAAACCCAACAAATAATTTTTCGAATATTTTTATATACAATATTACATATTTTAAACTTAGGGGGACTCCTGCTGAAAATTTTTGGTTAAAATCGTTAGAGCCGTTAATGAGAAAGTCGAAAATCAAAAACACGGTTCTATGACAGGTACCGTTAATAACATTTCGCCCCAAATTTTTTTTTTACCAAAACGTAGTGCATGTCCATAATATCACACCTAATTTTTTTTATCAAAATCGTTAGAGCCGTTTTTCGAGATAAATAAGATTTTGCATTACGGGTGTATGGGGGGTACCCATAGTTTTTAGAGCTAAAAAAAATTTCAATTTCCCCTCTAGGGAATCACCGAAGACCCATAACTACCGAGTTTGGAGAAAATAGGTCCAGTGGCTTAGGCTCCAGATCGAGGTACAGACATACAGACATACAGACAGACAGACCGACAGACATACAGACAGACAGACAGACAGACAGACGGAATTGCCGGACCCACTTTTTTTCATCTTCGCTATCATCGTAATGTCAACTTTGATCAAAATCTCGAGTTCGATTTTTTTTTTCCAAATGCAGAACTTGCCCTATAGTACCTATATTGCAAGTAAAAAGTACGTATACGCCCTAGTGCACAATACTTTATAGAGTAACTCTTTGATAAATTGGTTAACAATATGCTTAGGAATATGTACTGATTTTTCTTGATACATTTTTAGAAAGTTTGTTTTGTAATTTTTGAAGCGTTAAAAGTTTTAATTTTTATTCTGATTACTTCCTGTCGCTGGGGGAATTAATTTCTTTCATGGAAGTCAATCACTCAATTTTATTATCTATAAACTACATTTTATGGCAAAATGTTGCTAACAGCAATATCTTGCAAATTCATTAACGATATCTACCTTAAGCTTGGGTCCATATAAGAGAATCTTTTCTAGAACTGTTGTTCAATAACATCACGGCCGAACTAAGCAACAACAAAAATTTAAGGAATCTTGACTTTTATTTTATAGTTCTCCAAAATCTTAAGCATTCAATCAAATCAGTTTGATTCTTAAACAGGGACCTTCTTCCCCTCCCTTTTTAATATTTTTTGTTCAGTTTTTAAAATTTTAGAAGAAAATAAAATTATTGGGTCAAGTCTTTTCGAATTTCAAAAAAAAATTGCAACTTTTTTAAGAAAATCAAAAAATATTTGTACACCGTTTTTTTTACTTTTTAGAAAATTGCTTATAAGAACTTTGATTAAAGTCTGTTATGCCAATTATGAAAAATACAAAATTAAAAAAATAAATGCAAGACTGGGTCGCACGAACTTGCTCTTATGTAAAATACCTAGAGAGAATATTATTAAGAAAAACAGTTAATTTTTGTACATGACTTAAAAAGCTCCTTTAGTAGTTGGAAGTAGAGACAGAATGACATGTGATTCAAACAAATATAAGTTTATGCAAAAACAAAAATTTAAAGTCGTTGTGGTTTCTTAATAAATAAGCTCTTATATAAAATTTTTTAAAACAACTTAAAGTTCTTATTATTGTTACGAATAATTATTAAATTTCAAAAAAGTAGTCAGCCGGTTTTGAGATATAAATTTTCCAAGAAAAAATTGATTTTTTCTTAAATTCAAAAAAACAGTTTTTTAAAGTTTTGAATTGCAATGTTTTTTAACTTTTTAGATCTTCTCAGTAAAAAATTTCATTAAAATACGTTATGTCGATAATGAGAAATTCAAAATTCAAAAAATCGATCTATGGTAGGTAAGTCCATAATATCAAATTTGTTTTAGTTAAATTATTAAATATCGTAAAATTAATCGACAGAAAAAAACTTTATAAAAAATTCGAAACCGTTTTCGAGAAAAATACGATTTTCGAAAACCATTTTTTTTATTTTTTATGCAGGGTGCCGTTATTTTTAGATAAAATCAGTTTTTTTTTCTCACATCTTGTAGATTTTATTAAGAAACTTTTATTTGTCAAATATAAAAAATCGAGCATATGGTTTTCGAAATACTGAGTTTTAAAAAAAAATTGATTTTTTTAAAATAATTTCTTGTTTTCAATCTTGTCATTATTCTCATTTCCTGGCACCCTGGAGTGCGAAAAAGTTGCCAATAAATAACTTTCATTTTCACGATCAGCAACTTAATTTTTTAAATCAACTCTGTCCACGTCTTCCTTTCAGGGTCTGTTTTAGCTAAGGGACTTGATTTTTACGTTAATCATTGTCTTTCAATCCATTCCATGTGTAGCGGATTTTTAAAGTGCTTTTGTAGGTTGGATTACTGTATTTGGACCAATCGATCTTCACTCCTAAGCTCATAAGAAGCCACAGTTCTTGCCATAATAGGATTTGTGCCAAGGAACTCTTGCAATTTTCCCGAAATGTACATAAGTCAAGTAAATTAACTGGCTGTCATTTAAGAGAATAGTGCATTTGACGTCTACGTCTGTATTGCCACCAGTTGATACAATCTTCTTCTCTTCCTTGTTTCGGCGCTGTTATGATCTCGATGTCGAGGGATCATAACTCTCCCACGTATCTGCTTCACACTAGTGATCCGCCTGTGGGGTTGATACAATACTCCCACGAAAATTAAACTGTTCGAAATGTTTGATTGACATACGTACATATTATGCAGAAAAAAACGTTGAGCAATTCTTTTGAACTTCTACAATTTATCTATCGACCGATCGATGAGCTTGTTGCATTTTACTTTCCAGAATATATTTGTTATCAGTATAATTCAAAAGACCCAGTATTTGAAACGGTCTTCATTAAGTTCCTTGCTATCTCTGTACATCATCTGGCGCTAAGGAGCGATCACCATTTTCTTTCATGATTAACTTGGTCAAATGCCTTTGCTTGAAGTCTATTATGCATAAGCTCGAATTTGGCAACTTACTTAATAAGAACTTGTTTCCAATTATTTTGATAGATTTCATTTGTCCAAATGGATTTTATCAAAAGATATAAAATACTAGCCATTGTGGCAGGATTTGCTTTCTGGAATTTGCAACTGTACAAGTTCAGGTGACTTGTTGTATTTGGAGATTTTGTATGTGCTGGAGGTTCAGTGTGAATACCTTTGTAGGATTTGAGCAGTTCTTTACTTGGCGGACCATTTCAGACCTATGTTCTGTAAAATTTTTATTCCACAAGCCTCAAAAAAATGTATTCCAAAAGTGTACCCTCGACATCCAGTACCGTAGAGGTGTATCTTTATTTCTCAATAGTTTAACAGTATTTTCCACATTGCATGCGAAATCAACCTTCCATAGTTCTCCTGTCATGTGTAACGTAGCGATTGACTGCCTTGTGTGGAAATACTGGGTGCATTGCAATTCAGCACTTCGTTGACTATTTGTCTCCCATTTATTTTAATCACATCATTAATTAGATAGCCTATTGCGATTTTGCAATCGAACTTAAGAAAACTGCTGTTTCTTAAACTCTGATGGATTGTTTTTTTTGTTTTTTTCGTTACGTGACTTGTAGTCATAAGTCTCGCAGAAATAAGGGTCCTGTTTCTAAACCAAACAGTAAGTAAAACTGTTTGTTAAAACAGAACTACTCTATTGATAGGCAGAATTCCAAAAGAGAACACAGTAGTTATTTTTAATACCGGAAGTTGAGATAAGCTCACGGATGATTGCAAGCACTTCCTGCACCGGCATATTCGTAAAAAGTATTTCAACATCAGAACTCTTTACCTATTTATGATCTTCAAGTGTTAATCGACTTAAAATAAATACAAAATATGTGGAGTTTTTTTTTATTTTTCGTCAACTCAACCGACGGCTTAAAAACATCAACTAAATGCTTTGATATTCAAAACAAGAGGCATTTATTTGACTCACAATTGGTCGCATTGGATTCCTTTCTTTGTAGACCTTTGAAAGACCAACCATACACGTAAGGTGTCTGCGTACATGACGGTATGCAATGCTTAGGTGGTATGGTAAAACACGAGTTGTTGGGTCGTAATCAACAAGTGAATAGGTGTTTATGTCTCCCACTTAAATAGTTACATCTATTAACTACGACCATAGCATTACTTTTATCAACAGTAAAAATATAATGTTCTCAGCCCTACGCAACGAATTTAAAGCCAATGTTTCACCTCTACTTACATTCCTTGTTGGTTGTGTTTTTTTTTAAGTATTTTTTCTACACCTAATATCTCATAAGCCGTTAAATTACAATACCTCTTTAACCCTACCAAAAAATACGAACTTTTATTTTTGACGAAATTCTGGTTATCCAGAAATATACATACCTCGTTAGTCGATAACCACTCGTACAATATCTCTGATACAGGAACTAAACAACTTTACAAGAGTCTAAGGACTCATTTATTAGAAATTGTACTTTAAAGAGTTGTTAATGATAAGACATCAAAAAGAATTAATAAACAAATCTTTGTACATACAAAATACATTTTGCGTGTCTCCAAATAAATTGACTTTTTTTGGTTACGAGGTATTAGAACTCCTATGCGACGATAAATTTAGTTCCTATATCGAAAGTATCAAAGATTATTAGAACTATATTTGTTACTGATTTAACTAACTTTCTTTAATGAAAAACCTTTTTTTCTTTGTTTTTGTGTCATTTAAGTCTTATTCAATCTTAAAGTGTTTTCAGAAAAGACGCCAACAAAATGTATTTGACTTCATCAACAAATTGATCGATTGTATCATTTTAACATCCTAATGGATCCATCACTGTACCGTCTGTATGTCTTTATATATACGTTTATGTTCACACTTGATACCCTTTCAAGAACATAATACATCTTTTGTTTGCTATCTTGGGTCTGGTCAAATACATACTCGTATCTAACCAACATGTACAAAATTGATGCAATATAATTGATGGATAAGAACAAACAAAAAAATTCCTTCCATTATCACAAAAACATCCTGAGGGCCAATAGCCTCTCCCTCCAACTACTCGCTTCATGTGAAACAATCTTTCTTATACCGAAATAAACTATCAAACAATTAAGATTGACTGAATATAATATTATCGACAAGATATCCCTATACACAAAATACCCTGTTTTGTCTCGTAGTTGTGATATCTATAGATACCGCTAGACCATAACCATCACCCCAACCACATAATATCGTCTTAAATATTTTCCATACCCCATCTTGTATGAAACTCACTAGGATATGTCAAGGCCAAAGGCGGATTTGGAGTCATGGCCACAGATTCGAATAAAAACCGAAAAAAATTCACTTCAAAAGAAAACTAGGAGTTAATTTATAAGCCTGATTTTGACTCAAGACTTATTGGTGGAGAAGGTCTTAAGTGCCAATTTCTATCACAAATGCTCACAATAAATCCTAAGACACACACTAAAATGTATTCTATTCGACTTTTGTGAATGATAATTTCGACTACACTTAGCCCTTTGACTATGACATGTACACTTTGTTCACTTACGATTACGAGAATGACAAGCAAAGTGGCGGACGCCACAGCAGCTGAGCTTTTCAAGACAACGAAACTTCTATTGATTTTGCCTCGAAAAACAAAATCAGTCTTCGTCTGACTTCTCTCTCGTCATTGACTCCTTTGCACGTTCCATATTGTTTTAAAGAAAGGCAAACTAAAATGGGGTGTGAGCAGGTTGTTCGTGTCGTCCTTTCATTCAACCGAGACGAACCGTTAGCGTTAGGTCAGACAGGATTGAGATAATGGTGTTTGTATTGGGGGTTTGGTGTGTTTTTGGGTTCTGTTCTCAGGTCTAGGACCTATTTGTATTGCATGCTATACGACTTAAAAGCTTTAGATATTTTTCTGAAGATCACACCATATATTATAAACAATGTCCGTAAGATAACCTAGACTTTGGAAATATTTTCGGTTCAACGTTAGGAGATGGTATGTATTTTTGAATATTTTGGTTATTTTAACAAGAACATACTCAATTTCCCGTGCCAATTTGGATCGATGCGTCTAGCTGTAGAGAAAAGTCTGTCTTGTAGGAGACTGTTGGCAAATTTTATATTAAATCCATTTAATAGAGGGATAACCTATGATATTTTTGAGTTTTTCAAATTCTTTAATTTTCATACCATACATATATACATATTATAAAATGGCAGTATATCAAGTATATATATATACACACACACACATGTACATACAAAAAAATCGAAAAATTTCATTTAGTTAAAGCTAGGAAATGGTTTAATTTTTTTTTTTAAATGGTTATTTTTGGTACCCCATTGGAACCAGTTCTTTGGTTTTTGATTTTCTCTAAAACCGTACCGTAATTTTTGTCCCTGGCAGTTTAAATATATTATTGGGTATTCAAATTTTCCAAAGAAAAATTCAAAATTTTTTTTTTCAAAAACCCCATACTCGATTTTTTTAAAACTAGAAAAATAAAAGTTTCTTAATTATAAATTACAAGATGTAAGAAAACAAATTATTTTACCTAAAACTAACGGTACCGTCCATACAGATGTTAAAAAATGGTTTTCAAAAATTGTATTTTTCTCGAAAACGGTTCCGAGAATTTTGCTTACATTGTTTTTCTTTCGATTAATTTTTACGATCTATAATTTAATTTAAAAAATTTGAAATGCAGATATTATTGACTGTATCTTAACTACCATAGAACCATTTTTTCAAATTTAGAATTTCTCATTATCGACATAACGGATTTAAATGAAACTTTTTTTAGACGAGCTACTAAAAAGTTTGCAAAACATGGCATTTAAAAACTTAAAAAAAAATATTTTTTGAATAAAAAAAAATATTATTTCTTTGGAAAATTCGATATTTCAGAAACGGCTCAATAAGTTTTTTGTAAATTTAATTTTTATTCGAACAATAATAAAAATTTTAAATTGACATATCTGATAAAATGTTTTCTTAAAAATATTTTAAAAATTTTGTATATAAGAACTTAATTTTTAAGAAACCAGTACAGACTTATAATTTTTGTTCTTGCATAAGCTAATATTTGCTTGAATCACATGGCATCCTGTTTTTAGCTCCAACTACTATTGTTTTAGTCTGTTTAAAAATTAATTTTATGCTTAGATATGAACAGGTTTTCTCTAATAACATTCATTTTTGAAATTCTTAGTCGCTTACTAAAGAGCAAGTTCGTGCGACCCAGTCTTACATTTTATTTATTCTGTTTTCGAAACTTACTTCTACAAAGTTTTAAATTTTTTTCTTTCAACATTTTTAAAATACAATTTTGTTTTCGAAAAAAAAAAACAAAACTAAACTACAAGAAACTACATTACGAGTTTTCAATTAATTTAAATTTAATGTTTTTAAATATGAGTGTCCTTACAAAACAAAAAAATTATTTATTCATAAGTACTCATTTAAAAAAAGAATTTTTAAAAACTGAAAACTTGGGATTTAAAAACTAACTTGGAATTGAGTAGCGACACAAGTGAAAAATTATTAATTTGAAAATTTAAGATAGAATTTTAATTTTGGATAGTCAAATTTCTTTTTAGCGAATTTTTTTTAATAAGTAATTTCTGTTATCCGTATTTGAAAATGTAGATTTTTATTTGTATAACCTTAAAACGGTGTCTATACAAAATAAGAAATTAATATTTTGATATTCTACCCAAATTTTAAAATAACTTAAAATTTTCAAAAATTAATTTAAAAAAAAATAAAAATTAAAATTTTGAAAATTTTATAAAGTACATAATTTGTTTCAGTTTTGTCTGAATATCTTAAAATACATACGGGTACTTTACAAGATTTTCAAATTCAAAATTTAGTTTTAAAGAAATAGCTACTTTGGATTTGAAAGAGAATAGGAAGATATAATTTCTGTCTGCAAGATCAACAGCCACGAGATAATACTGTCACTTTTTGAAAGCATATTGCTATTTTTTTTAAGAAAACTATCCACTTGAAAGTTACTAAATTTTTGCAACGAAGATGAAGAAAATTAGAGAATTGTTTCTGTTAAAGTGGAATGATTGAATTTAATTCAATTGAAAGTTCAAGTGACTTCAACTCTAAAGTGGTTTTTGTTCAGTTACGACAGAGGATATTGTCGTACATTTCTAAGACGCGAATATTGGTCAATGTTTACCGACACTTATAAATTCCACAACTTATAAAATTATTGTTTAACTTTTTGTTCTTTTTGTTTATTTGCCAAATTTCAAAACTTTTGTGTTTCTAACTGTTATCAAAAATTTGACATATCTTTTCCAAATAAGAACTACCGGGTATATCGATCTACAGAATAAAGTACTTGGGAGTTTGTATTTCTAAATGAATCGCAAAAGAGAAATAAGGCCTTTTTAAGGTCTGGAAATAGTTGTACCTGAGATACAACCTTTAGGTAAAAATAAAATTTGACGGAAATAGATCTAAAAATTTAAGTACAAATATGTTTGTACTATTTAAGATATGGTATGGGGTCTGCCTTTTTATAAGAATTTGTTTTCAAAAATACTTGTTAGCGGTGCATGATTTTTTTTTTCGACTTTCTCGCAAATTTTTTTTTTTTTGAAGAAATTATTTTTCTAAAGACTAATGGATACTTTCTTTTAAAATCAAATTTGTATGTATAATATTAGTTTAAACTTTATGCTGCTAATGCTAATCATGTAAATTTGTTTTTACTTTTGTTATATGTAAAGAAGCCAGGGGACAAGTTTAGCATTAAAAAAATGGAACTCGAGATTTTAATAAAGCTTGACTCAATAAAGAAAAAAGTTTGTTAATTGAGTCTGTCTTTCTGTGTGCCTATACCACAACCTACAGCCTAAGCCGAAAACTGAAGTTATTAAAAATACTTTATTCATCTCAAAAATGGCTTTAGCGATTGTGATAAAAAAATATGGTCTATCATTTTTTTTTTTAATATTGGTAACAATGTAAGTCTACAATGCTTTCCCAAGAATAAAGGAAGCGCCAAATTTGAGGCATATTTGGAATGGTAAGACAGGATAAAATTTTGTTTCGAAACAAAAAAAATCATATTTTCATGTATCAACACCTAGAATGCAAATGGACATCTAAGAATTTTCTAATCTTTTCCTAAACAAAAATGCTTATCTGCCATTTACTTAGTAAAAAGAACTCATATCCCAAAAATTGTGGGCCAATGTGACTTTTTTCTTGCCAATTGTAGGTAGATACTATAAGGCAAGTCATGCATTCGTAAAAAAATCGAACGCTAGATTTTGATCAAAGTTGACTTTACGATGATAGCGAAGACTAAAAAAGTGGGTCTTGCAATTGTGTTTGTCTGTCTGTCTGTTCGACTTCAGCCTAAACGGCTTGGCCGATTTTCTTTAAATTGGTAGATATCATTTTTAATTTTTCCCCCCAAACGTTTTTCTCTCTTTTTTTAAAGCCAAAAATATCGGTACCTGCCATACGAGTTTTTTCGAAATTTTATAAATATTTTTTTTTCTCTAAAACTGTTCGACAGATTTAAAAAAATCAATATACAAAAAAATTTCATTTACATAGCTAAAGCTCGATAATGGTTTGAGGGTACCCCCCATGGAACCATTTGTTTGTTTTTGATTTTCTCAAGAACGGTGGCACCGATTTTGATCTTTAAGTTGGCGTACCAAATTTTTTTCTTAAAGATGTTATACAAATTTTGTATATAAAAGCTTATTTTTTTAAGAAACCACTACAACGACGTATAATTTTTGTTCTTGCATAAATTCGTATTTGCATAGCCTTCTGTTTTTATATCTTGCTACTAAAAGAGTTTAAAAAATAAAATTTATTTTTATAAAGTTTTTTCTAATAACATTCGTTTTTAAAATTCCTAGTCTATTACATAGGAGCAAGTTCGTGCGAACCAGTCGTGCATTTTAGTTGGCTTATTCTATGTTCCTTTTTTGCTTCTATCCTTATTTTTATTTAAGCGAAAAGTTTTTTAACTTTTTTAAATACGAGTAAATAATAAACAACTTCTTAGTGCCCTAACTAAGCGAAATAGGCACATCCTCATTCTAAGCTGTTTTTAGTAGCAATAAAGTCGAACGTCTAATCCAACATTTTGAAAAAAAAATTAATTTTAATTTTTCTTTTTCCGTTATTGAGCCATATTTTGTTTTGTTTTGAATATTCAATGGTCCTATTTATTTCAAGTCAAACACTTAAAAACTGATATTAAAATGTTCTTCCGAGTTTCAGAAAATTGAAAATAACGAAAAAAAGTTGTCTTTAATTTGTGTTTAATCCGATATTAAAGTGTGTCTAAAGATCGTAATTCCACTATGAGTCAGCGAAATTACATTTGTTGTTTAAAGGTTTTTAAAAAATTCGGCGACATTAAAAAAACTTTTACGAGCAGACGCTTGATGTAGACTTACAAAAGGTTAAAGTGAGCTAGGTATAAGTTCTCTTCAATTCCTTATATTTTGAATTCGCTTGATAGATTTGAAACAGTTGACCCAAATCTTACAAATCGGTACACCGGCATTGTGCTCACGAAACATATCTCGTATAACACTATTGTTGAAAGCTATTCCTGCTGCAGCTCCAATTCCAGTTGCAGCTCTCTATTATGTGCACCCAGTAAAAATTGATCTAAGTACTGAAATTTAAAAAAAGAAACAAAAAAGAAATACGAGTAGGTGGTAAGTACTCCTCCAGCATTTTGTCGCATTTTATAATTCATCCTGTATATAAGATCCTAAACATTCTGAGGCACTTTATCTACGAGTATTAAGAGCAAGTTCACATGACCAAGTCGTGTATTATATTTGAATACAATTTAAAGCTACTTTCATAAATACATAGATACTTTTTTATGAAAATTTATTGTACACTATAGGCCATACTGCTTTTCACTGTCTTCCATAATCCCAAAGGCGCTTTAAATTTAAGCCAAATTACTTTTTCCTCATGACTTCCTACCCAAAAAATATATAATAATTCTATCCTATCCACGACGGTGTCCTTTAAAATATTTGGTTTGTATAAACATGTGAGTTTGAGTCCTCTTCTGATGGTGACTTAATTGCCGAGCCGCCCTCCAGCTCTTTCACTAGTTTCCAAACATCAAACTAAATTTCCCCAGAAAAAGTAAGTCATATCCTTTTTTGAATAAGTTTCAAATTTATTCACATCCTTAATTAAATTTGCTTGAAATAAAATTACCATTAGCCTTCTCAATGCATACATTTTTAGGAGGTAAATAAATATACTATCAACAGTTCAGTTCCTCCTCTTTTGGAACAAATCTAGACATCACATATCCTCTGATGATGGTCTTTCCAAAGCTAACTGAGCACAAAATTTCCAACCAACCTCACAGCTGCCATAGTTCACATACATATAATAAAGAAGTCTAGAGGTATAGGACAGATTTATAAGACGTACAAACGAAGGCAAATCTCTAGCCTTCCTTTTTTCAGCACATTTATACAATACGTAAAGCAAAAGGGATGTACTCCTGCGAATTGCAAATACATTCGTTACCCAGAGTCATTTTTCATGCCAAAGTTCATTTGAGGCAAAAAAAAGGAATAAACTAAAACAATGAAACCGCTGAGCTCTGGGTTTTTTGAACACTAAAAATGGCTGCAGCTGTGAAACGAGGACGAGAATTATGTACATATGTATATAGTCTGCAAATGGGCAAGAGTGCATTTGAGGAGGCTAATAGCACGAGTAGCTGTAAGGGCAAAATTGGCAGCAATTCTGCTAAGAAAAGTGATGGTCTTGTGAATTTTAATGCGCCAACAACGCACTGTAATTGACCGTTAATATGTGGTGTGACCATCAAAAGTCGAAGGACTCTTTCGCTCGAGTGAAATTGTTAGGTACCCACCTAACTTCATTTATTTCGTCACGTTTTTAGTTTTGGTTTTTATTAGTTCGTTCATTTTATTATGTTGAGTTAAAAGTTATGGGGTTCTTGAAGCCTTTCCGCACGCACTCATTTTTCGGCTATAAAACTAATGCAAGACTATTTCTGACGGACTGACAGACGCCCGTGAAAGATGTCTATCACCATCCGTTTCCATGCACCTTTGCAAGCTCTCCAAGAAGGTAACTTTTGTACATCTTTTCCAAAGAGCGTCAGGAAGAACATTGAGCAGACTGGATATCTTCTGAAACAGTAAGAAGTCGTAAATATACCAAAACGGTAAATGGCACACCCAGACACCGACAGACTAAAGAAAATGAAATGACTTTTCATGCCTTGAATTATTTAGTTCGGCAAATTATTGCTTATTTTCATTTCATCTAAGGTCAAGACAATTTTATGTCCTTGAAGGCAACACCGAAAATCGAACAAACCGTCTTTTCGCAGAGCACCCCAGATGGTGCTTAAAGTCCTTGAATGGGGTGTATGGCTTGGTGTGGGCTTTTAGGTTCTTTCACTTAGAAGAAGAGTGTTTATCGCATATTGGAACGTAAAATTTATTTTAAGTGCTCGAAGAAAACTCCTTGGAAGATGCCATAAAGATGTTAGAGTGTAATATAGGATAATCGATTCAAATACTATTCACCTCAGGTGTGGTTTTGTCGGAAATGTATGTTTGTAATGGAGAGCGTTTATAAGTTGAAATTAAACATGGGCACTCGTAATCACTTGAAAATTGAGCTAGACAGTGGAGAAGATCGGACAGCAAAGAGAAGTTTTGTCTTCGAATTTCAGAAAGCTATTTAGAAAAGAAGGGATTTAGAGATATTCTTATAAATAAATAGAGTTGATTGGCTTCGAATTTCTGATACAAAATTGAAAAAAAAACGGTTTATTCTATAGAATTCGGAATTGTTTCGTATAAAAATCAAAACCAGATTAATCTAAATACCCTTCATGTTCGGAACACTATCTCCTTTATGCTGATTATTATGTAATTAAAGATTTTGCTGTGGTCGTTCACAATCTGTATCATAAGACGTCAACTTTAAAAAACAAATAGTGTTAGTACCTATTTATTGTCAATTCGGTTGTTCCTCAGGGCAGCTATATGGGTCCTTAGCTATTTATTTATTTTATAAACGACCAGTTTCTTGATCGTTAAAAACTGTTTGTCCGTATTTTATGGAGTAGAACTTTACAAACGGATAATTTCACAGATTGTTAGCTTCTGTATAAGATCTTTAGAAGTTAGATATACTCCTTTCCCTAACCCCTGGGAGATTCTATGCAGATTCTGACCAGTGTCTGAGTATGAGTCTTATACGCAAAAAAAAATATCGTTCGTTTATGAATAATTTTTGATTCATGTCGTTTGGACAATGTTTCCAAGTTTTATTTATTAAGGTCGTTTTCTAGATTCCAAATTATTAGATTCAAAATTATAATCAACTACATTGAATTATTAACAAAATGCACGACTGGGACCCACTTAGGTGCGCTTCTCAGGACTAAGAGTTTAACTCAAGCTCAAAACGAATAACAACTTTATTGATTTCTGGGAAATCGAGCCTCTGAAATCGTTGGAAAAAGAAAACATAGACGTTTGGCAGATTTTTAGGGAAGTCGAATATATGATTGCCTTGCGATTCACATACTGAAAACTTAATGCTTTTCAATTTTATCTAAAGTAAGAGTTTTATCGGAATAGGATAAACCATAATCAAAAACAAGCTTTAACCAGAAAAGAAGCATAGTAGATCTAAAAACTGGAAACAACTTCTCCATCTAAGGCAGGCGAAACTACTACTCGGTATTTACAACCAAGAATGTTTCACCAACTACCAAGTAGGAACTACCTAAGAATAATTAAAGATATCCTAACTGGAAACTGCAAACTTAGAAGTCACCTCGGATTACTTGATGCCACTTGTATATTCTGTAACATGCTTGAGGATACACCGGATCACATACTAGAAAAATTTTGTCCACTCATACAACAAAACAAAAGGGATCTCGGATAATACCGTCTAAAAGAAAGCGACCTATCCTCTCTGAAGGTGCCCCAAACACTTAGATTACTAAGAGCAATAGATTTGTAAGAAGAACTGTAAGATGAGCAAGTTCATTGCGATTCAGGTGGGACACAATAGATCTCTCCGTCACAGTGAAATACTCCTAATTTATAATTCATTCATTCCTTATCTATATTAGAGACGCTTTTAAGTCCCATTTAATAACGGGAGACAGATTTCAGTTCTTGAACCTTTAAAACCAACACGACTTTGAGTTCGCATTGTATAATAATTCTGTCAATATTAGTCGGCATGCGGTGCTGACGGAATTCCACATCTCAAAAAAGAAAATCAGTGAATTATATTTTAAGTTCAAAATTTTTTAAATTTTTATACTTAAACCGGATAATGACACATTTGACATCAATAAATAAAATTTGACAACGTTTTTTATATTTATTGTCATATTCAAATTAGACTAAAAATTGTCGAACATCTCCAAAAATGAATCTACAAAACTTCTAAAGGTTTGTAAGAGGAAATACGTGTGCATTCTGCATCAACAAATCTCTTGTAATTTTAATATCATATCAATCCTTGCTTCTAAGCATGTGTGAAAAATATATTGGTAATGTGGGACGGTCTGTCATTTTTCCAAATTATAAAATAACTCAGAATATTTTCCAAGGTGTCAATAAATGAGAAGCAGTCAATTTACATTTATTTCTAATAAATTAAATTTTCCATCAAAAGTTTAAAAACCAAATCCAAATGTAAGAAATACATAAACTGACCATTTAAATTTCCTCCTTTCCAACAAAGTCATGCAACGTGTTAAAAAAGGGAAATAGTGGACAGTTTTTCCATCGATTTAACTGGAGGAACAGGCAAAACATTCCTCATCAATTTGATACTGGCATGCGTCAGTCTTAACCCAGAATTGGATCGCATTTGCAGTGGTATCATTGGCAATTGCATCAACGCGGACGCCCTACGTTTCCAAGTTGAAAATTATTCACGACTAAAAATTCGACAAGATTTAATTATTGTCTTTTTATTACAGTTGCTAAAGATGTTCAGAGAATCCAAATGTTAAGAACCCAAAATTAAAAAAAAAAATCAGAGTAAAATAACAGTTTACAAGACCAAAATGTTAATATAAATTGACAAATCTAAGGATCAACATTGGTTGATACATGCCGTTAACCATTTAAATAAATGCAGAAGAATTGATATTGGCATTTCCTACAACAGTCAAAATAGTGCTCACACGGGTTCTTGTATTGGCTATTTGTTTTGTCAAATAAACGTCAAGTAAATAAAACACAGGTAAAATATTGTGGGAAGTACTTAAATTAATTAATAAACTATGAATAATTTTTGTGAATTTGTCATCTATTTATTCTATTCCATCTATTAAAAAAATTAAAACAAAAAAAAAAAAAAAACAAATCTAATTGTTGATATTTGAACATCGAGAAATATGGGGTCGCAGTAATTCAATCTCATTTCACCAAATCTATTATTTACTATTAATTTATCATTTACTTTATTTCCACAATTTAAGCGGTACGACCCGCCGGTCGTATTACAACTCGCAAATTTTGACTTTCAAATACATTTCAAAATTTATAACTAAAATTTTGTCAATTTTTATCACATGAGATTGGATTACCGCCCAACTAACCCCAAAATCGATTTGAACAAAACTTCCCCATATCATTTTATATTCAAAAAAAAATCTGTGAATTATATTTTAAGTAAAATTTTCTGAAATTTTGAAAATTTTATTTAGACTCAAACCTGATAATAAGATTCGACATAAATAATTAATATTTGACAGTGAAATTTGTATTTCCTGTCGTATTTAAATCGAACTTCAAATTTTGGAAAACGTCTAAAAGGTATTCTAAAAACTTCCAATGGTTTTTTAAGAAGAAATACATATTCTTAAAAAAATCATTCTTAAAAAAATAAAATGGCTGCTTTCCAGTATCCATTCCATTGAGTCATTTCTGTCAATTTTTTCGAGGTGATTTAAAATTGAGGAATGCGTCAAAATGTTTTCCAAAATTTCAATAGGTATATGAGTATAAGCAGTCAATTAATATTTCTTATTTATCACATTTTACATCAAACATTTAATACCGAATCAAAATTCGTTTCTTCAGTATTTTGACAGCAAAAACGTTGCTCAGGAATGCTCTCGTGATATGGCTGAGATCTCTGAGTATAAGAAATACATACATAAACATGACTATTGAAATTTCTTCTTTTAAAATCTTTCTTCTCACAAATTATGACTTGAATACTTGTATGTACTTCTATCTAAAAAGAATAATTATAAAAACTAGGTCCTTAAATCATCGTAAATCATTTAAGTATTCCAAATATTGAAGAACATGCAACCTTAAAACATTCAACTTGTGCAACTTGCAGTGTCTTCCTCTTATATTTTAACCTGAATGAAGATACCTCTACAGACATGATTTCGACTTTTCACATACGGAGTAATGTCCAGAAAACTATTCAATGCAAATTTTTATTTAAAAACGAATTTATTTTAAATAATTTTGAACTTTATTTGTTTGTCAGTTCTGACAAGAATAAGATTTTGAAACTGAATTTTAGTGGTTTGGAAGTAAAATCAGGTCCAATTGCAACTCACCATTCACTATGGTTCAAGTTCATTAAATGGTGTAGCTCTAAAGATGTTATGTTTTGAGTTATAAACTTTTAAGAAAGAACATTTCAGAAGTCAAAAACATATGTATATTTAATATTTTGTTGGGTACATTAAAATAAATACATTAAAGACGTATTGTTGGCAGAAATGGAGGGGACCTAGATTTTTCAGCCGTTTCAGAACCACTAAGATGCACAATACTTTTCAGTAATTATATCAAAGTTGCACTTTAGAAGGTCGAGGTTATAAAATTTTCCCATCTTTTGACTACTCTTCAAGCTCTGCAACCAAAATACCTCCATCAGCAGACATCACTGAAAACATGAATTTACGTAATGACGGTAAGTTTCCCGAGTTGAATAACGAATTTCGAAACACATAAACTGTTGTCAAAAGCTATCATTCTGTAGCAATTTTTTCTTAAAATTGTTATGAAGTCAAAATCATTACGTTTTCAGAGCTACTAAGATAGTGTATGAACTTGATTTTATATTCCTCAAAAAACTTTCTATATTATGCTTTGGAAATAGTGGGGGAAGAATTTGTATTTGGATTTTGAATTTCTGATAATCTGTTTTACAAAATATCTCATTGATAGACTGGAAACCAATTTGACACATACAATAGTTTAAAGTACATCATTAGCTGAAAAGAGATAACAGATTTTTGGAGCTCTCTCAATAAATAGTGATGAAGATAAAAGATGTTCCCGAAACAAATTACCAGGATACAAGCTTGTTTAATCTAAATCCGACACAAAAAATTGAATACGCTTTCAAATTTTAATTATTTATGTCAAATCTGATTATTCGGTTTGAGTCCGAATAAAATGTTTAAAATTTAAGGAATTTTTTGCTTAAAATATAATTCACAGATTTTTTTTGAATATAAAAATATGTATCGAAGTTTTATTCAAATCGAATTCGGGATTTGTTGGGCGATAATACAATCTCATGTGATAAAAATTGACAAAATTTCAGTTATAAATTTTGAATTGAATTTGAAAGTCAAAATTTTCGAGTTGTAATACGTTCGGCGCGGGTCGTACCGCTTAAGTTTTGGAATTAAGATAAATTATAAATTAATAGTAAATAATAGATTTAGTGGAAAGAGATAGAATTTTTACGACCCCATATTTCTCGATCTCAAAATATTTGATCATCCCAAGTATTACTAGACGATTATTTTTTTTTTTTCAGTTAGATGAGAATTGATGGTAGTAGATGGAATGGGTGGACAAAATACAGGCTACTCCCGCTTTAATAGTTATATTAAATAATTTTAAAATATAAAAACTTCAAATGCTTAGTGACTTTTTTTAAATTTTCTTATTGTAAGCAGCTTAAACTTTGCTTAATACAAAACTAAAACAATATTCGGTTAAATAAATAAAAGGTCTTTCCTCATCAACAGATCCACAACAACTGATCATATCTTTATTCTCTCAGCATATTATTCTACCTAATTAGTAGTCTTTTTCTATCAAATACAATCATTATTATCTTCTTTCTGAACATTCATTTGTTTTTCTTTATTTTTTCTTCTGGAAGTGTTGCCACATTATGTTGAGATAAGAAAAAAATATAAAAAACTGAGCTTATGGTATGGGAGGCATTTTAATGATTGTCAGAAATGCAACAAAATACATAGATATGTTCATGCAATAATAGGATTCAATACCAGAGAGTAAGGGCTATCCAATTTTGTCCCCTTATTTGATGTGCCAGTTGATGTGCTAGTCTTTGTATATTTTCGTCTGCCAAATTTATCGCGCAAAAAGTTATTTCCCTCTGAATCTTTTGATTCTGTGACACATGATGATTTTTACGTCTTTAATCATAAGTATGTATGCAGTTGTCAAACTCCATCTGATATCAACATATTTCGTGTTCAATTCAACACAATTCAAGATTGTTCGCAAGCATTTTTTAGAGGCGATAAAACAAGGAAAGACAGGAATCATTCTGACTGGCTAGGACGTACAATCGTCCTTTAATTTTTTGTCAGATCAGAAGGGTGAAAAATACTCGTATTTTACACCAAGAAATCGTAAGCATTTAGCAGCGCTTTTAGCAGTCCCGAAAATGTGGTAATTCTTCATATCTTCGTTGACTCGTATAGCGGTTACTTACAGTATTTCAGCTTATTCGATGCAAGTTCCACTCAAGGACAATAGCATAGAAGGTTCATTTTACTTCAAAGACATTAGACAGCATTGAGTTTTCGCAGCATTAAACTACACATGATATTGTGTGACCCTTTTAACAATGCTGTAAAGATCGAAGTTTAAAGATCTCAGCACACAGAACCATTGTAATTTTATTTCCGAAAAAGATGGACGTTAATCTGAGAACAAGAATGAAACTGAGGATAGAATCGTTGGCAAAAAAATCTACTTCATGTTTCAGACAAGAGATCACTCATAAAAGTGAGGAAGGGAGCCGGAGACATAACGAACCTTCGGGGAAAACCAATAGGTATTAATTTTGTGAAAATCAGACTCGAAACCGTCCAATACAACATGTATAACACGACCCAGAACTTAATTTCAAAGAATAAATATTTCATTGATACCAAACGCACCTTTGTGTTTTAAATATAGTTGCTAAGTTTGTTTCGAAATTGATAGACTTATGTATATTAAATATGACATATTTAATCATTGATTTTAGTTAGGTCCTGTCTTAATTCCTATCAATAACACCTCCACATCAAATGCAAATGTCTCGAAATAAATATAACGGACTTAAGGAACTTGCTTCCCTTGAAAAAGGAAGACGACGATCTGAATCATAAAATCATGCAAATCTCCAATTATTAGAAATATCATGTTCCTTATATAAATACTCATGTTTCTCGTAAACACGTTAAGCCAGTTCATAGGTAGGTATATTTTTTTAAATTACCTCAGATTCCTAAACCAGGTAAATCCTTTTGCCTCCTAAAAATCCACCTTGACAAAAACAAAATTCAAACCATGTCATTTGAATGTCTTTTATCATTTCATTTAAAACCCTCAAAGACACACTCTTCGTCTTTTTATATTCATGCCCAATTTTTCGCTCACTGTTCGTGTAAAACGAAGAATCCTGTTCATAGGTGTATTTGTGTAACGGTTATATTACCAGACGTTACCAGTTTGTCGCTCTTTCCCGCCCATGTAAACATGACACATGTGTGTATATTGCAATATCATACGACCCAAATTGTCCTCGAAATGTTTGTAGTCCTCAAGTTGTATCTTGGCGTAACTTGAACAATAAAGCTCGAATAATGGATGCTCTCTGTATTTATATGTATAACTCTATTTATTATGATATATGATGTATGTGAACGTGTATGTGTAGAGGTTTAAGAAAAAGTACAGCATGAATACAAGAAAAAAAAATTAAATCAGGACAACCATATAACATCATCTAAGCCCACCAACACGTAACACATAAATTTGTCATATTTGAATGTGACACAGTAAAGTCCTTTATTTCCCTATCCTATCTTTATCCTTGGCTGGTTTTGAGTTTGGCATTTTAAGTTATACGATTATCTCGTAAACCAAAATGCCTCTTCAAAACTACATAAGTTGGTTCGTTCAAAACTTTTACCTGTCTTTTCAAAGTAAGTTTTATTGATGGTTTTGATGGTTCTGCGCCGTAAAGACGAGATTTAAAAGGTTTTTTTTTTTCTTTGCTATTAAGTTGAGGAACTTATTTTGGGGGAGAACATTATACTCCGTTAAGCAGACAACTAGAGGATCTGAACAAGTCTTATGATAAATAGTTTCGAATAAGAAATTGGTAAACTAAAAATGTTATAGGACGACATTTGAAAAGACAAAAATAAACTTAAAATTCTGACAAAGCACAACAATTTTAAAAAATATCTTAACAAAGACCATCGATAGGTTTTACTAACTTTACTAAGATTCCAATAGGTATTCCAGGGTTTTCATATCACACTAAAGAATATTGATAATAAATTTTAAAAACAGCAAGGGATATTTACAAAGGACTTTTTGACAATTTTAAAAATTATATATTTAGTAAAATACTAAAATAATTATGAGAAGCTAATTTTTTTCTATCAGAGTATAAGGAAATTTCAAACCTTTAGGGGGTGGCCGTGGCACGATGGTTGTGTGCTCGCCTGTCAACCTCATAATCACAGGTTCGATCCCTGCCGTCGTCTATGTCGTTTTAATTCTATTAAAACCTTCTAAAAATTGTCATCAATGGGTTGCTGGTTTACTCATTACATGTTGTTCAGGCATTACACTAACAACATGTAACTGAGTTAAACTAGTATGCCCAACAAGGATGAACACGAATAAAATAATGTGAATTATAAGCGACATAGAAATAAGATACCGCATTTCTCCGCTTTAGCTCAGCCGCCATCCCTGGAGATAAAAATATCTGAGACAACCACCAACAGTCAGAACATCGTGCCTAACATCTTTCCTACCCTTCTTTCTCTTCATTAACATCACGCCCGCGCTGTGTTGAAATATTTAAAGGGTAATCATAATCCCTTGAGCGCGGGTAGATTATAAAAAAAAAAAAACCTAATTAAGATTCAAGATTTCGAGTAATTACTAGTATGGCAATGGCATGATTTCTGAGACTAACTTAGCGCAAGTCAATATCGATATTTAAAAAAAAATAATATTGTTTTAAATTATTTGCTTAAATGGCTTAAATCACGACATATGGCTAAAGTGACAGACACAAGTGGATTCACTGAGATGGCAGAAACATTCTTTTGTCCATATTGCTTAAATAGGCAAAGTACTTAGATGGCTTGCCGACTTGTGAACATGCGACAAAAAGTTTCCCATGTGCCAAAAATGAAAACTCAAAGTTAATTCAGTAAATTCCAACGACTGGCCCTGATATTTGTTGATAGTCATTGCGAAACCCAGACGTATGTGTATTTTAGGCGTATGATTTTCACGAAGATCTCTGAACGTGCAACTTTCAGTTAATCCCTCAAACTTTAAACGACTGGCCCTATGATTTGGTAATATTCATCGCTAGGATCAGATGCACACAAAATTGTAGCAGTTTTAACTCAAATGGCAAGTACGTTTAAACCATCGTAATTCCGTGATTTAAACTGCACCTACCATTTTCAGCAAAACAAAATATAAAAATATTGAAAAAAAAATGCTTCTCGAAAAAGTAAACATATTTTGATGCTAATTTAGGGACTAATTTAGCCCAATTCAAAATATTATAAGTATCTACATTTTTGGATATTTCTTGGAAGAGAATAATTTCGAACTAATTAAAAGACTGTGATATCGACTACGACGACTCTGCTATTGAGCACCAAAGCAAGTTTTTCTTATACGGATTTGATATTAGAACTAGGCTTAGGCAAAAAGTTTTGAGTTTGAACTGTGTGAATTGGTGCCTCACGACGATACGCATCAAGGCTAGATTCACCAACATAGTCTCAATTGCGCGAAAGATGAAGACACCAAAGACGTATTCCATGACCTCCCGTACAAAATATGCGAGCAGCAAAGTAGTTACTCGTATGATATAGAAATTGTCCTGGAAGATTAAAACGCCAATCTAGGAAGAGATGACATCTTTGATGATACGATACTAGCTCCGATAATTTCGCTGTGGGCAGGACGTTCTGGTAGCTACTACATAGTTCAAACATCTCGATTTTAACAATGGGGCATGGAGATCTTCTGATTAATTAATAGTGCAGTAGATTGACCACATTGCGATCGATCTTCAGTATAGAGAATGCACACACGTTCCGAGGGATTAACATCGACTTGGACCACTACCTCGTTGTAGGCGGCGGATATCCTGAATGAAGCCAAAACGACCTCTTAAGAAGTCTTATGCCGCCAGGATCAAGTTTTGAGAACAATATTAATAAGCAACCATTAGAGATGCCACTTTTGACGAGCTGGGTTTTACACGACCACCACAATGAAACCACTGGTTCAACGATGAGTGCCCGCAAAAACATGCAACTAAACAAAAAGCGCTGGACAGAAGGAACAGAGATGCTCGCGAGCTCTAAGAGCAGAAGAAGAAAGAAGAACACCGGCTTCTCAGAAAGAAAAAGAGGGAACATGAGAAACGCTCAATCGAAGAAATAGAGGAATGTCATAGCAGGAATGAGGTCCGAATGTCTTACCAAAAGGTAAAAACAACATCACAAGGCTTATGCTGTGAAAATGGAGAGACAATTTCATTAAACTTTATAGCGGCGAAAAAGAAAACAATTCCGCTGCGAAAGAGATAATACCATTTGACTAAGGCGACCTAGTGGAAGTGAAGAGATATCTATCAAGTATTATATCCATCAAAGCTACTAGAGCTGACGGCCTCACTGCCGAACTGTTCAGAGCGGCAGGCGATGGGTTGATTGGAAGTATGCATCAGCTCATCTGCAAAATATGGTCGGAAGAAAGCATGCCCGATGAATGGAATCTCAGCATTATCTGCCCGATCCTCAGAAAGGATACCATCTTAACTCCACCAACTACAGAGGCATATTGTCTTTTGAACATCGCATACAAAGTCTTTTCTTCCGTTTTATTGAACGTCTAAATCCTTTTGTCAACAGCCTAACAAGTCCATATCCGTGCGGCCGCTTTAGACCAGGAAAATCCACAGTTGATCGATCAAGTATTCACATTACGGCAGATTTTGGAAAAAACCCAGGGACGATGGAGATTGCACTCTGTTCAACCAAGGTCAAAAAAGATCTCACCGATGCATTTCATATAAAAAATGGTTTTAGGCAAGGCGGTGCTCTGTCGTCTTCTGTCTGTATCTTCTTTAACATCATTCTTGATTGGATAGTGCAGAACTCGTCAACACTAGAGGCACAATCTTTCAAAAGTCCGTTCAATGAATCGGATACGCTGGATACGACATTGACATAATTGGAAGAAAAATGATGCCAGTGGCGCGTTTGTAACCATTGGGATGGAAGTGAAGAAGATGAGCTTACCGGTAAATAAGAGGAAGACCGAGTATATGAGGGTATATTAAAATAGGACATACATCACTTACCGATGTCTTTGACAGAACGTCACCATAGACAGCTATAATTTTGGGGTATGTAATGACTTTGTCCACCTAGATGCCAGAGAATAACTCTTGCCAATAGCTGCTTCTTTGAACTAAGATGACAATTAAGTATCTCCTGAGCAACTAAAGTATCCCTGTATGTATATCCCATCCCGGTCCTTGTCTATGGTGCAGAGACATTGACTTTGTGGAAAGTTTATGAGAACGCTTTAGGATGTTTCGAGAGGAAAATTATCAGAGTGATCTTTGGTCCCATTTGCATAAGCGGTTTGTGGAGGAAAATATATAACTACGAATTGCACGGGCTGTACAGCGAAACTGACCAAGTCGAACGAATTTAAGTCCAACGTCTGAGATGGCTATGTTAAGTAAAGCGAATGGACCCAAATACTCCGGCCCTGAAAATCTTTGAATCCAACCCTGAGGAACGGCGCAGTTGGGGAATGCCAAGACTCAGGTGACGCACACAAGTGAGAGGCGAACTCAACTAACTTGATGTGCGCAACGGGAGACAGCTAGTTAGGGACTGAGCTAGCTGGAGAAGGTTGTTAGTTTAGGTCCTAGTCCACCCGGAACTTTAGCGCCAGTAATTTCCAAGACGCCTATGTTAGATCAAACTATCTTAATGTTAGGAACTATAAACCTTCATTATCAAAACATAAAAAATACCACCAATGTAGAAACCAAAGCAATGGAATTATTTTCAAAGTTATAAATAATGTCAATTTCGGTAGTGATATCGATAAGTTCCGGTATGTTAACTTTAATCATTTTGAAGAGAAAAATATATTCCAACAAAAATTATTATCGGGGATCTATATAGTCATCTCTAAAATGATATCGAAATATTTAAATAATTTGTACGAAAATAATTAAATAATATTCAGATACCAATGTGCATATAGTATCGATTTAATTCGATAAATTGCCCAAATAAGTTAAAATAACTGATATTTCAAATCGAAAGTTTTAATTAAATAACAACTTTGCACACAATAAAATAAACGCCGATAGCACCAAAGATGAAAGGACCTAACTGCAGGCTATTTCAATAAAAGGACTTATGTACCAGCACTAAAATACACTCCAGAATCCAATGTCCTTCTCCTTATCTCCCAAGAAGATGTATAAAACTTCTTCAATAAACAAAACCAGAAATTCAATTATTTGCCAGTCACACTGTTTATTTACAACAACCCTTCCTCGCTATTGCATAGCAAGACAGGTCTATTAAATTCGGAACCACCCGTTTTTTCCTCTCTTCATCTCAGAAGAGTGAAAAACTTTCTTTCTAAAGGTGTATACATAAGGTAGGCATCGAGTATCGGGTATCCAAGTAAATTATATAGGAAAGAATCGGGAGAGAATCCACCACCTAACTTCTACCTACAGACTAGACGGTTGTTAAAGGGTCGTCAATTTTCTGCAGCCGCTTTCTGTATGTGTTTTTGAAGAAAGAAACAAAAAAAAAAAAAACAAAATCTGGCACGTTGAGAAACGATATAGGAGACATTTTTTGTCACGGCCCATAAACTCGAATACCGTCCAAGCGACCGAAAAATATATCACTCTCGGTTCCAGAGAAACCATTTCTATATGGGTATAGTTTGCCACCCGAAAATCACAAAAAATTATCCTGAAAGGACAAAAATTGTTCCAAACGAGAAAAATTCTCATACGAAAAAATCATCGAGCGGAAAAAAAGGAAGTGTGAGAAACTGGTCGCCAAAAGGACACCCATACGCGAAAAACGATGAAGAGTATTAATTACGCCTCTTTTATGTACGAATTCACATGATTAAATCTGCACTGGGCGGGATGCAGCCACCCCCATATGCCGCGCAGAAGGTGCTCCCACCCACACACATTCACATATTTAAATACAGTATTGTGCCATCCGGAGGCCCGTTTCGGAACTGCCACTGCTCTTAATCTCGGTGTATGTGTATAAATGCATGTTCGGGGAGAATACTCCATTGCGCTAGAGCAACTATATGGGTGCCATATCATGCTCCTCTGTGGGCTGGGGCGCACAAAAGGGGAGGGGGAACATATATTTTAATTCATCGAATCGAAAAACCGGGATTCCGCCGAATTCGCAATAAATCGTAAAGTTATTAAATTCCTTAAATTGAAATTAAGAAACTTTTGTGCATGCGGAAACTTAATTATGCTTTTGAGGATTATGATCCCTCGATGGTAGGGATGCCGGTACTGCAACTGCTGTTCTTTCTACTACACTGACGCTGATGGGGCTGGTGGTATGATGGTATAGGTGGTACATACCCATAGGGTATGCAAAAGATGCAAATTCGGATCGTTTTGTAGAATTTCAAAAAATATGTCGGATGTGTGTTCCACGCCGCCGCCGCCGAAGGGAAAGAGGACTCGGCGTAGTGTATAGAATTTAATCCGCGCTTATGGGCTCGAGAATATAATATAATTGAGAAACTTTGGCGATTATTCTGATGAAAGTTAAGGCTTCAAGGTAAAGATTGGCTTAAATGAACACGAACACCTTGTGCTATTGTATGACTTTAGATTCTGTATTTAATATTTTTTTAATGAACGTGTGAACCGACAGGGGGATTTAAAGTTTTATTCTATGTATATAGTATTATTTAATGAAGCCGAGCATGGAAGTTGTTCGGAGCTAAGATTTGGGTTATGCTATTAAAAAGGCTATTAGATGATAATGGTATTTTGTATTTACAGTGTCCCATAAAGTCGGCTTACGAAGTAAGAAAAGGGAAGTCATTAGACGTATGCCGATTTGAATTATTGCAACTAAGAAAATAGTATTAATTTGTGAGCTCAAAGTTTCTCATAATGTTCATTTAATTATGTTCTTAGGAAAGTCAACAAATGTCAATAAATGATGATTACCCTTAATAATGTCTAGTAGAGTTCGAGCATTAAGGAAAGTTGGGAAGCATTTAAAAGGAGTCAGTTTTGCCTGTCTAAGTATCGTAATGGGAATCAAATATTGAGCCGAGCTTAGGCATTCGTGAAGTGTGGCTAAGGAAAGAATCTCTGAATTATACAGTACGTCTAAAATTGGATTTAAGGGTAAACTGATGTCTATTCCCTGAAGTGGAGTATTAAAGTTGAATTGCTTAAGAAAAGAAAGTCAGCTATCTATTTCCGAAAATGATTTGTGAAATGTGGGCCTAGAAATCGATCTATTTTTTTTAAGAGGCACAAACTCAGGTAATTTTCAACCTCTTCTAACTAACAGTATCATCAAAGCCCGTTTCTTCACCGAATTTAAACTATTGAGAACTTCAAAAATCGCTAAAATCGTAACTACATATATAACTAACTCTCTTCCTGATTCATTGATAGATCATCAAAGATTATAATTATGGAGCACTTCTCGACAACGTAGAATCTTGTAATTTCACACATTGGTAGGTATTGTGGTGCAAGCAAAGGAAAGATTCTTAAGTTTGGAATTTTAGAATCAAAGCGCAAAACACCTACCCACTTTCTCAAAGTTCTTACACTTCCGATAGTTTTTGAATGATGAAATTTTTTAGAGCAGTAGGACTTCTACGTTTTTATTGCCTTTTTCTAAACACACAAATTCTCTTAAAAAATTATCTTTTTTTTTTGTTCGTAATGAGAATTCCATACCACCATACATTGATGGTTTTCGAAATTTTCACGTGTCAAAATAATATCTCTGCAAAAAGTAGTAAAATCACAACAAAAACATAAATGTAAGAAAAGAAAGCCAAATTATCATACATATGTAGGGGAAGGTGGCCTAAAATGGCACCCCCTAAGGAAAATGTGTCATTCATATCCCCCAAAAATGTGACATTTAAACTCAAATGTTATATTCGCCTTTCAAAGCTAATTCAATAACGCTTACATTTTTTTGCTTTACGAGTTTAAAAAGTTTCAAAAAATATTTAAAGTATTTAATTTTCAAAAACTCTTCAAAATCCAACGATCAAAATTGTCCGGGTAAAATGGCATACTACTAAAGAATTGTTTTACCAAAACCTTCTAGTTCTGTTCGATTCTACAATTTCTAGCAAGGGGGTCTTTTTACCTTGGTGGGCCATTTTAGGCCATATTCCCCTACAAAAACCTTATATTTAACTAGTCAGTCGGAAAAAGTTGTGATATCTAAAATCACGCCAAGTTATAAGTTTCATCATCATCATCGGCTCGACAACCGGGTTCCGGTCCTGGCCTCCTTCAACAAGTCTCTCCACCTATCCCGGTCTCTAGCCGACGCCATCCAGTTGCGCACCCCAAGGCTTCGGGCGTCCTGGTCTACGCCATCTCTCCAGCGCAAGCATGGTCTACCACGCTGTCGTCTACCATAGAATGTACCACAAAGAACTTTCCGAGCAGGTTCCTCTTCGCTCATGCGAGCTAGGTGCCCTGCCCACCGGAGTCTACCGAGCTTAATTTTTGTCACGATATCTGCTTCAAGGTAGATTGCGTGCAGTTCATGATTGTACCGTCTCCGGAATCGTCCTTCCTCACATACGGGGCCAACAATTCTCCTTAAGACTTTTCTCTCGAACGCAGCTAAGAGGTCGGAGTGCCTTTTGCTAAGCACCCAAGTCTCGGATCCATATGTGAGTACTGGCAGGACCATGGTCCTGTACAGCAGCAGTTTTGAAGTTATGGTGAGATTTCTGGATTTGAAGAGCTTTGACAGACTGTAGTAGGCTCTGTTGGATTTGAGAAGCCGCCCGCGTATTTCTTCTTCTATATTGTTATCGGCTGCTACTATTGACCCAAGGTATTTAAAGGATTGCACCACTTCAAATTCGTGCTCCGCAACCTTGATTGTTTGACCAACTGTTCCTCTCGCATTCGACGCCACCATGTACTTTGTTTTACCTTCACTAATGTGCAGCCCCAGATTTAGTGCCGCCTGCTCAATCTGGATGAAGGAATCGTGTACAGCTTGTTCGGTTCTTCCGATGATGTCAATGTCGTCTGCGTAAGCTAGTAACTGGCTGGACCTGTTGACGATGGTCCCTCTTGTTGCCGTGCCAGAGTCACGGATTGCTTTCTCCAACGCCAGGTTGAAGAGGAGGCACGCCAAACCGTCCCCTTGTCGGAGTCCATTAAAGATGTTGATTGGTCTGGATAGCAATCCGGCTATTTTTACTTGGCTTGTTACGTTGGTCATGGTCAACCTACATAGTCGTGTCAATTTATTTGGGATGCCGAATTCTCTCATGGCTTTGTAAAGTTCTACCCTGGCTATGCTATCATAGGCGGCCTTAAAGTCTATAAACAGATGGTATGTTGGGATGTTAAATTCTAGACATTTTTCCATCGCCTGCCTAAGGGTAAAGATCTGATCAGTTGTTGATTTGCCTGGAATGAAACCACACTGATATTGTCCGATGACGGTTTTAGCGTATGGGGTTATCCGGTCTTGTAGGATAGAGGAGAATATCTTATAGGCGGTACTCAACAACGTGATACCTCTATAATTGCTGCACGTTGTGACATCTCCCTTCTTATGTATGGGGCATATTATGCCTTTTCGCCAGTCTTCTGGCATTTCTTCCTGCTCCCATACGTGCACTATAATATCATGAATTGCTTGACGTAAGGCTGGCCCGCCGTGATGAAATAATTCGGCTGGTATGCCATCGGCTCCCGGGGATTTGTTCTGATTAAGCCGGCCTATAGCCTTCTCAACCTCTTCTATGCTTGGTGGCGGCAACATAGGGTATTCTTCTTGAAGTAGTGGAGCCTCCACTTCTGCAGTGAGCTGACCATTTAGCAATTCATTGAAGTACACTTCCCATCGCTCCAGTATGCTTTCAGGATCGGTGATCAGATTTCCCTCCCCGTCCTTGCAGTATGTGCAGCGTGGTGTGTACTGCGTCATGTTTCGGACGGATTGGTAGAACTTCCGCGCCTGGTGCGGACCTCGCTCTCGGCTGTTTTCTATTTCACAGATTAGGTTCTTCTCCCAGGCTGATTTCTTTTGTCTGTGAAGCCGTTTTTCTGTTCTTCTGAGCTCTTTATATTCCTCTTCGCGTGCCCGCGTTCTATGAGATTGTTGCATTGCTCGGTACGCAACATTCTTACGTTCAGTCGCTAGCTTGCATTCATCATCAAACCAGTCGTTCCGATTTTTACGACTGCTGCCTAAGATGGAGTTGGCAGTACTAATGACAGTATTTTTAAGACGTGTCCACTTTTCATTTACGCCCAGCATACTGGCTCCAGGAATTACTCTCCCTAAGTCAGGTGTTTCTAGGGCGAGTCCTAACGCATTACCAAAGGTGTTACTGGTGTTTTCATTGCGCAGGGCAGCCGTGTTGATTCGAACCTGATCGGCGGATGCAATGCGTCTTCGCAAGGCAATCCGCCCTCGGAAAACCATACCAACAAGATAGTGATCCGAGTCGATATTGGCACCTCGGTACGTTCGTACCATCATCAAGTTCGAGTAGTGGCGACGGTCTATCAACACGTGGTCTATTTGGTTACGAGTGACTCCATCAGGTGATACCCAGGTGGCTTTGTAGATATCTTTACGCGGGAACCTGGTACTCGCAACGACCATGTTTTTCGATGCTGCCAATTCTAAGACTCGAAGTCCATTGTCATTAGTGTTCTCATGCAAACTATGGGTGCCTGCGTAATGCCTGAATACCGGCTCCCGACCTATTTTTGCGTTCAAATCCCCAAGGATGATTTTAACATCATACCTTGGACAGGCATTGAGGGCCCTCTCGACTTGTTCGTAGTAAGTCTCTTTTTCTTCGTCTGAGGACTCCTCCGTAGGTCCGTGAACGTTAATGAGGCTGATGTTCGTAAATTTGCCTCGCACGCGAAGGGTGCATAGCCTTTCGCTTATAGCGTTAAAGCCGATGATGGTAGACTTCATTTTTTCGCTGACTAGGAAGCCTACCCCGAGCACATGGTGTTTTGTATGACAGCTATAGTATATGTCATATTCTTTCTTCTCTAAAACACCATTCCCTGTCCATCTGATTTCTTGAAGAGCTGTTATGTCAGCTTTATATTTTGACAGGGCATCGGCTAGCTGCTGAGCAGCTCGAGCTCTATAGAGCGATCGTACGTTCCATAAGAAAATTCGTAAATCGTTTTTCAGTTTTCGTTGCGTTGGTTGTCGTCGTGTGATCAGTCCGTTTCCGAGGCTTGTTGTCGGTCTCGTAATTCATAAGTTTTACGGGACAGGGAATTAACCTGTCGCCAACCTGAGGAACCAGCCTGATCATATTAGCCAAACCTTTTTAAAGGCTTGTTTCTAGCGGCCGCCACGGAGAGGCTATGATCAGACTTCCACCAGTCCCGAATAGTTACGGCACATGCATGTTTTCGTATGCTACATGTTATTCCCCCTATTCGTCTGATGGCTGACCGCCATCATTAAGAAGTTTAATATCATATTTCTTTAGTAGGGTATCATCGAGCAAAATTTTTATATTATTATAACACATTTAAATTTGGAGAGTTCACTGGTTAAATTTCCATAGCCTTTTTAATTTTGAGTTATAAAAAAATTCTTGTCAAGTAAACCCTGTAAAATAAAAGTACATAATAATAAAAACGAAAAATATTCCCCTACAATTTGATCGATAAATCTTAAGCTTTCTTAAAAGTTGTGTACCCATAAAAAATTTTGGAACGCCAACATTAATTTTTTTTATTGTATGCGTAGAAACTAAATTTCAAAAAATATTGAACTGTTTTTAATATACCGAATTTTCAAAAAAAAAAATATTCAAAAAATATTTCCATTTTCTCGAAAAATACAATTTTCGAAAAACATTTCCTAAAATTTGTAAGGTGGGTACCGGAAAATTCAATATGAATAGTATAAAAATTTTGAGGAACTTTATCAAGAAAAATAATCAAAATCGGCTGTACCCTTTTTGAGAAATTCAAAAATAAAGGAAAAATGATACTAGGGCGGGGTAACCATTAATAAACATTTTTCGGAATTTTCCTTAACCGTAACCTAGCATTAACTAAATGAAATTTTGTGATTTTTACTTGCGATATACATAGGTACTATAAGGCAAGTTCTGCATTTGAAAAAAAAAATCGAACTCGAGATTTCGATCAAAGTTGACATTACGATGATAGCGAAGACGAATACAGTGGGTCTGTCTGTATGCCTGTATGTCTGTATGTCTGTATGTCTGTACCTCTCACTACAGCCTTAGCCACTGGACCTTTTTCTTTCAATGTCAGTAGATAAGGGTCTTCGGTGATTCACTAGAGGAGAAATTGAAATTTTTTTTTAGCTCCAAAAATAAAGGTATCCCCATGCACCCAAATGCAAAATCTTATCCCGAAAACGGCTCTAACGATTTTGATGAAAAAAATTAGGTGTGATATTATGGACATGGACTACATTTTGGTCAACAAAAAAATTTGGGGCAAAATCTTATTAATGGTACCTGTCATAGAACCGTTTTTTTTTTATTTTCGACTTTCTCTTTAACGGCTCTAAGGATTTTAACCAAAAATTTCCAGCAGGAGTCCCCCTAAGTTTCAAATAATATTTTATATAAAAATATTCGAAAAAATATTTGCTGGGTTTTCTTGAAAAACAATTTTTTTTGAAAAATCAATATCTTTAAAACCTATGAACGATTATTTTTTTGAAATTATTTCCTATAACAATAGGCGTATTTTATTGGTAATGTATACATAGTGCAGCAATGGAAGTCCGAATAAAATGCTTTTTTGACTGCATATACACTTTTACTTTAAATTTTAAAGTTGGTATGCTTCGCATTTACACCCGTGTCAAAATCAGCTGATTTGGAACAGAAGTAAAATAAATATGTAATTTCGTACCAAAATAATACAAATTGAAATGAATATAGATCCAAAACAGAAAATTTCTGAGCTTCTTTTAACAAATCATCTAATTTAGTAGATATTTCAGACTCATTAAGTGAACAAAGTAAAAGGAAACAAAAACTACGAAAAAACAATCCACTTTTGAATAAGCTAAGGGATGCGTTGGAAAAGTATACGTTTTGATGTGGTTTATGCTGAATTAACATCACTGAAAAATTTATTGTCAAACAAGTGGCAAAATTATTAATAAAATCAGATCTCAATGGCATGTATGTACACAAAGTCAAATTAAGGGCTCGGTGTCAGAAAAAAATCATTTTCATGTCCTTTTTAATCGTTTGGCGTCGCAGTCATCCTTCGATGAATTTCATACTCTCACGTGACAGATAGGGAACATGCACACTCATTAAGAGGCAAAAGTTTGACCATTGACTATTAACGTTTACCGTCTAATCGTAAATTAATATTTCAAACCACAATATATTGCTCTTGTGAAAATTTACCATAAAATGAACAAATACCACGGAACACATTCTCGAATAATCAAAATCTGTCAACCTCACGACTTTTGCAACCAATTTGCGTGTCACTGTAATCCAGATGCTCCAAAACTTTATCAGCACTATTATGTGCACTCTTATTACTGCCTAGTTTATACGCACTATTCCTTTGTTGTTGTTTACTGTGTAAAATTTTACTGCGCTGCCTATACAATTCCCAATAAAAAACGACTAATCATATAATAAAACGGCAAACATGTTTTTTGTGGTACACTTTTCTCCAAAAGTATTTAACTGATTTCGATAAATTTTATATGGTTGGAAAGCCACAGTTACGGAGATGTGCAGAATATACTTGAGACACGCATTTACACACTGTGGGTCCTTTTTGTTTTTGCACTGTCGAACACTTTGCATATTACATAAAATAAAATTTAATTTAATAAATTTGCTTGAAAACACTGCCAATAATATAAATAATAAATAAATTGGCACTCGAATTTCGAGAGCTGGGTCGGCTAGTATTATTAAATACTCGTACTTAAAATTCGCATCCCACATTTTTTCTTGAAAATTTTTAAAGAAATTTCTTATATAAAAAATGTATTTAATAATAAAACGATTTTTTAAAATTTGTTGGCATAAATTCATACTTTTCTAGAAATCAGACGGCAATTTTATGCATTTGAACATTATTATCTCATTAAATCATGTTTTATATTTTTAAATTGTATCTTAAATTCCAAAGTACTTTTACATAAGAGCAAGTTTGTGCGATCCAGTCGTGCATTTTATTTTAAGACCGAAATTAACGTTACCTGTCATACGATTTGTTTTCAAAATTTCATAATTATTTATGTTGTTTCAAAATTCAAAACAATTTTCAATTTAAATGCCAGGTAATGCTAAAAAAAATCAGAGAAAACAAAAATCGATTTTGATCATTTTTGTATGCTAAGGCTGGATAGTATTATGTTTGTATTTTTGAATTATAAAAACAAGTTTTTTTGATTAAATTTTTTTTATTAAAGCTCGATATTTTGAAAACTATATGCTCGATATTTTTAGAACTTGACAATCGCAATTAGTTTTTATAACAATCTACAATATGTGAGAAAGTTATTTTATTTTATCTAAAAAATAACAGTACCTTCCCACCATACAAATGTTAAAAAATGGTTTTCGAAAATTGTAGTTATCTCGAAATCGGCTCCTAGAATTGTGATAAATTTTTCTAGGATATAACCTTACCTAATATGCAACCATTTCTCAAATTTTAAATTTTTCATTATTAGCATAACGGATTTTAATGAAAGTTGTTAAAGAGAAGCTTCTAAGAGGTTTGAAAAACATTGTACATACATATTTCAAAACTTAAAAAAAAAAAAATTTCTTGGAAAATTTGATATCTCGAAAATGGGTCAAGACATACATATTTGCTTTTGAAGTAAGTGTACCAAAAATTTTTCTTACATTTTTTTTTTTTGAAAATGTTGCATACCTATAAAAGCATTTTTTTAAGAAACCGCTACAACGATTTATAATCTGCATTCTGTTTTCATCTCTCATTAATAAAAGAATTTAAAAAAAAATAATGATATACTTTTAAGTAGTTTTCTCTAATATTATTATTTTTTTTTAATTCTCAATCTTTTACAAAAGGGTAAATTAAAATAATTTCGGTGGCCATTTTGTCTGAAAAACTTTGCTATAATATATGTATAAGCTACCTTTTCGGTCCAAAGTAGATTTGGATATCTGATTTGATAAGCAAAAAAATTAAAATCTAAGCTACACAAATTCTGAAAATCTATATGTTAAAATTAAATATCGCGGAATTTAAAAATATGTTAGAGGCTTTCATAGACACACTCGATGTCTTGATTCCTAGTGTATACTGAGCAAATAATTATATACATATTAAGAACTTCAGGCTTAAAATGTTTTTGAATTTTTCAAGGGATGCATTTGCGCCGTAGTTAAAGATTAAATTTTGTTTTTGAGGAACTAAAAATCGTAAGATACTAGCTATTTCAAATTTTAAAATTTATCACTCTTCAATAATTTTATGTCTATTTTGAAACTGGCTTTTAAAAATTAATAATGATATTGGAAAAATCATCTGGTCTTACTTCCAAATTCCATTTGTGAAGACTTAAAATAATCAATGAAAGATGTAACCAAAAAAGATTTTGTGATAACTTAGGGAAGCTTTTAATATTTTATTCAATTTATATTGTTAAAATTAACTTCCCCCTTAATACTTCTTAATCGGGATATGTAAACTAAACCGACTTCCTTCAAGTATATTTATCCAATTAAGTGAAAGCCAAGAATACTTAATGGTATGTAGTTCCTAAGAATAATTTGAATACATCACGTTGCATTGAATTCGGACATCGAACGCACGATATGATTTATTTTCAAGCATCGTCCTTAATAATATTGTCAGTTTATCGCTTTTTGATGAGCAGTACTAACTGGTAATAGTAAATTAATAAACAAGATGCCCACGACTCTAAAAGATCCTGAACCTAATGACTTGCAACTCCCAAGCATTCATGTAATGTAGGGGACTGAAAATTTTCGGTCTAGTTCGAACTGCTAACATGAGAAGCACCTTAGATTAGAAGAAATACTCTTGGCAGATTGCTTACTTCTTCGCAAGAGGTGATACACCCTATGAAAAATATTTACCAAGCGGCTAGAAATCGAACCAAGACTTTCTGCATAACAGTCCAAGGGGTACTACATCATGAACTGATATTAATATGACTTTCTTATTAGAGACGCCATTAGTGGACTAGCCCCGAGACTTCCATCCGATAGATATAAACCTTTATTAGGTATTATTGAATACACAAGTTAGCGAAAATTATTTTTGAATTAATTTCTTCACAACTGACGTAAGTCCTGCGTATGTAATTGACCCCAACGAAAAATACGACGTACGTCTCACCTCATATCATATCATATCATATCATTATATAAGAAAAACTTCATTACAACCGAGCCAATGAATCATAATCTTTATAGGTACTGCTATTCGTGAAACAAACCGAAACAATAAAATGAAAACAATTAATTAAAATTCCCATAGCATTAATATTCGTTCCATAGCAAGCATAGCGACACTTTCTTGTCTATGAAATTATAAATTATGCATATCATACCTCCGCCACGATTCTACTCTTTCAAATGAATCCACCCTCAATTACTCCTTCATGGCTTCTAGGGCCATTAATTATTATTCTTTTCACGATTTCAAAGCTCAACAAAAAAAATACAAATTATACTAAATCAGATACAATTAATTAAGAACCAATCTCAATCTGAAAACGAAAAAGAAAAAAAATAATTACTATTTCATCATAATCTCAATCACCACACCGGAACGCGACATCCAGCGCACGAACAAAACGACACAACTGTAAAACAGCAACAAGACCAACAGCAAATGGCAACCCAGAGCTATTTAATCGAAATTAAAGTCAAATGACTTAGAGGCAGTCCGGTCTATGGCTTAATAAAACTTTCTACCATTTCGAACATGACTAACTGCCTTTGGCAGTAAATTCGAGTCTCACGTAATGTTTCCAAAGCCTCGAGAGACGACCCGCCAAAGAGTAGGAATGGGTGGCCTTAACTACACACATATATAACTGTTTCCTAGAAAAACACATCCACAAAATACGACTATATGCGACCCCATAGTATCCAAGTTGACGTACCTTGGCAGTGTTGCCATAAGATATTTTTGGAAATCGGGAGATTTCCACATCAGAAATCGGGGAAATCGGGGAATTAGAAGTTGAAATAATTTTACTTGTTTAAAAAAAAATTTGTATTCATCAATTTATTTGAGAAAAAGTTATCTCAACATTAGCTGAAGAGTTTGGTAATGTTACTATCGATGAAATAAAGTTAGCCATCAATGAAAAGGCCAAACTTTGATTGCTCCTTTTGATTGAACAAACAATTTTCCAAAATATTTCAATTTTAATAGTATCAAAGCTTTCATATATTAAGCTTTTAAAGTCAAGATTACTTATTTCCAGGGTTGCAAAACCTTAAGTCACTTTTTAGCTTAAGCTTGGCTTTAATTCAGAAGCTAGTGGGTGACTTATGAATTAAGAAAAATGTAATTCAGCAGCTAGTTACTGACTTATGAATTAAAAAAATTTAATTCATAAGTCAATTGGTGACTTGCGAATTAAAAATATTTAAATCATAAGCTTCTTAGTGAATTATGAATTAAAAAAAAATAATTCAGAACTTACTAAATGACTTTGAATTAAAAAAAAATTAAGTCATGAGAAAGTAAGTGGCTTAAGAATTAAAAAAAATTTAATTCAAAAGTTACCTAGTGACTTATGAATTAAAAAAAATTAATTCATAAGCTAATGGATAAATTCTGATTAAAAAATTATTAATTGGAAAATTTATAAGCTAGCATGATAATTTTATGACACATAAAACCTTGAAATCTACTTTCGTTAATAATTAAATAATTATGTAGTCAAAACAAGCTTAATTTACCAACTAGCTTATGAATTAAATTTTTTTTAATTCATAAGTCACTTAGTAGCTTATGAATTAATTTTTTTTTAAATCATAAGTCACTAACTAACTTACGAATTAGATTTTTTTTAAATCACAAGTCATCTACAGACTTATGACTTATGGTTTTTTTAATTCGAAAATTCGCAACCCTGCTTATTTCTCTATATTCACAATCGATTCGCTGCATATCAGAATAATGTATAATATTAGGAAATAAGTTACAAAGATTACTTAGTGGATCAATTTGTTTATTTACAGTTTGTTTTGGTTTTAATAAGGTCAAAGCCTGAAAATTTTTATTTTTAAAAGCAAACCTATGTAATATTTGCTTGCAAAGTTCAACGTAAAAGCTTATACAGTTGTTTTTAAATCGTTCAACTTCAGAGCTTGAAATAAGATTTTTGTCCAATTGTAACTTAAGATCGCTCCCAAGGTACAAATTATCATTGCTTATTATATTGTAGGTACAGTCTGATTTTAACATTTCGCTAAAAGGTAAAGAAAATGGATCTACGTTTATATTATTAGTGTAATTGCAAATATTTATAAGAACTTAACTACCGACACGCACCGCCCACACCAAATCAAACAAGATAAAGAAGAAGAAGAAATTTAATCTTGGTTGGGTATAGTTCACATTGTATTTTTTTCAAAAAATCGATGTAAGATGAATTAAATAAAATTAAAAATTTGGTGGTGCAACAGCTCGGAGTGAACCAGGACCTAGTGACTTACAACTCTCAACCATTCCTGTGTGCGTGTTACCAGGAACGGAGGGGACCTACAATTTTCTGCCGATTCCGAACGGCTAATGAGCAGCACTTTCCATGATAAGAGATACTCTTGGAGGATTTGTCAATTCCTCGCAAGAGGCAGTACACCCTTCAAAAACTTTTTTTGCAGCGGCTGAGAATCGAACTCGAGACCTTCCGCATGACAGTCCAACGCACTAACCATTATGCCAAGGGGTACTACTGTAAGATGAATTGAATTTAACAAAAATTGCGTATTGACAAGGTCCTCACAGTCAACTGATGAGTCCATGTGAGATCGCCGGGACGAAACGGCAATTTTTGTAAACTAAAGGCCAAAAAAGCTATTTTGAAGAAGAAGAAAGACAATGACAACGACGTTAACAAAAATTGCAAGGAATATGTTTTCATACTAAATTTTAAAAGAGAAAACCGTAAGTTAGCCACTGCCAAAATTTTTAATAAAATAATAAATTATGTTCATTCAAGAGCGGAAAAAATATCTGAACGTATTTTTAAATTGAAAATCGGGAGAAAGTGCACTATTTACATCAAAAATCAGTGTATCGGAAATAGGTCTAGAAATCGGGAGAAATACGATAAATCGGTGTTTCTGGCAACACTGTACCTTGGGTTCTTTGCCTACCCCAACTCATCGACTATAAAACTTTCTCTAAGCAAAACATAAATTATTTTCCACGTCCTTTCATTTCTTACTGTGTGTCCCCGCCACTTTTGGGAGCCCAAGTCATATGAAAAATTAATTTCATAATGGGGCTCGCGCTGCTGCCAAAATAAGGCTCATGAAACGGAACCTTCAACCGACACGATATAAGCCTGTCAATTTTAAGTTTGAGTTTGAGAATACGTATACGACTTTATGTAATTCGAAACGCGAAAAACTTTTGGCATAAGGATTGCCCTCTGTCGTGTCGTCGTCATTCTCCCACACCACTATCATCATCGTTGGACTCAATTGGTCATGAGCTGTTTTTACGCTTTCCATTGAGTTGAACGCCGACGATGACGATAACATGGAATTTTCAAAATTGCGTTCTCCTTGAGAGTGAATGCGGGGTTGGTGATGACTAGAGCTAGACGCATCATATTTTTAGAACAGGGCCATTAAAGACGTTCGCTATATTTAAGGCCCTGAATTCTTTTGATAAAGGTAATGAAGGAGACTAAGTATACGTTTTGTCGTAAGTGTACTGGGCTGTTGTTAAGAAGTCAGAGCTTAAATTTGTAAGGTAGAAATATCTTCGTCCATTTTATAAGTAATATGCAAAAACTACAGAGACATATCCCTACTTAATTTTGCTTACAAGATCCTATCCACCGTACTATGTGAGCGTCTAAAACCTTTCTGCAACACTATGATTGGCACGTACCAGTGTGGCTTCAGGTCAGGGAGATCAACGATAGACCATTGAGGCAAATCCTGGAAAAGACCAATGAATTTCAAGTTGAGACCCACCATCTTTTCATCGACTTCAAAGCCGCATATGATAGCATAAGTTGCCAAAAGCTTCTATTGGCGATGTCGGAACTCGGGATCCCGAAAAAACTGATCCAGCTGTGCCGAATGACGTAACAAAATACGCGGTGCAACGTGCAAATGGGTAGCAGTTCGTCTGAGCTATTCCAGGCATTTACAGGTTTCAGAAAAGGAGATGATTTCTTCAACCTATAGTCCTGGAGCAGTTAGTGCGCCAGAGTGGTGTTAACCTGGAAGGCACTATCTTCAACAAGTCTTCCCAACTGCTTGGCTATGCGGACGACATCGGCAGCTCCAAGCGAGTTGTGCTAAAAGCATTCATACTCGTAGCTATTGATGAACAGGCGAAACGCGTTGGTATTGAAGTGATTGAGGACAAAACAAAGTATATGCTATCAACAAACAAAACCTAAGCAGTCCATCGTCTAGAAAAGACGTCACAGTTAATAGCAGTAATTTCGAGGTACTCACCTACCTCGAACAAACATTAATTCCACGTAGGACACCTTGGCCAAACAAATGGGTTCAAGACTCCTCGAAAGATCGAGCGAATGGACAACAACGAGACAACGAGGAAGACCGAAAGTCCGATACAATCGGTTAAAGACGCAAGAGCGCTTGGCCTCGACGACTGGATGGAGCTCGTGAGGGATCGCAACAGACAGAGACCCTCCATGGAACGGGAGCCGGATAAGTAAGTAAGTAAGTATAGAATATGCCTTGCTTTATCCAGATGAAGGCTTTAGGCTCAATTATTTAAAAAGGAAAGCGATCTTTCGGATAAACGATAGAAATATTGAATTCTTTTCCCTTTGTGGGACATAAAGGGTTTTTCAATTGCTACGGGTAGATTTTGGCGGCCATGTTGTTTTGAAGAAATTAGTCAAATCAATTATTTATTATTCAATTACATATGGTAACGTAGTCTGGTGGAATGCATTAGACAAGCTTACCAACCTCAAAATCATAACCAAGGCACAAAGAATAGAATGTATTGGAATCACTGGGGTAATGAAGTCCTTCCCCATAGTGGATATGCAAAACTGGTAGCTAGAGACACAGTGCCAAAGGTCACGCCCAGATTATACAGAAAAAACACGAAACATATGTGTATGCACTGACTAGACTATGTAACACCCAGTTTAGATGATTTTTTCAAGCCGTTCACGACCGCATTTCCTAGCAGAGAGGACTAGAAAATCAACGAAGCAATATATCCAGATGACGGTTCCGAGATGGACACTGGTGTCAGCTCATTCAGATTTCTTGATTACAGTAGTGTCTTAGAACCTAAGGTCCTGGCAGTGACGGCAGTGCTAGACAAACCTCAATAATGGCAGTACCGCAAGCTGATATCACCTTTTTCATTGATAGTCGAGCGGTAATGAAAGCAATTTCTGACATTAAAATCCAATCGAAGCTTGTTACTTCATGTCGTGAAGAGCTGACGGTTCTTGGTACACAGTACAACATAAGGACATGTTGGGTTCTGTTCGCAGAAGTGTCCCAGGTAACGAAAGTACTTACGAAGTGGAAAGAATAGGATCACCACTTTGTCTAAATGAAGAACACACAAAAGTTCAGGTACTACCATGTAATCTCAAAACAAGTAATATAGAGCAGAGCTCTATAGCTACATCAAACAATAGATGGAGTTCACTCGATACCTGTGTTAAAACCAGAAATCTATGGCCTAGTTTCAATAAAAACAAAAGGCCGACAGTATCATCAAACTGAGTAAAAAGTCTCTCTCTCTCCTCTTGAGCATCACCACTGCACACAACCAACTGGGTTACCACAAGAAAAAGATGAAATTAAGTATAGATGACTTATAAAGAGGATGCGCTGACGAGGAGATACATTACGATACTTCACACTACCTGTGTCACTGCCCTGTGCTATATTTATCTGAAAGACAGGCTCTTCAAAGGCTTGGAGTAACTCTCTAACATTCTAAGCGAAAACCTGTTGTAATTTATTAAAGCTACTAAATGGCTTTAAAATTCATAGGCTCTATCAACTAGCCAACCAATAAATTATAAATTGCCTCCAACCACAATCAAAAGACATAAAAAGGATCCAGGACGAGAATGATAGAACGAACGAGAACAACTGAATGACGTACGTATTTCTTGTAGCAGCAGCAACAAACGGAGAATGGCCACCTCACCTATACATCAGCGCTCTTATACGCTCTTACGGTGAACACAAGCATCAGTGAGTTAATGGAGTCACCTATCTCTAAGATTGGTAAAATCTTCTTGAGGAAAGGGACCAGGAATCCTGACTTAACAAACGGACACATACGCCAACCACTGACCTATCAAACTTATTTAACAGACGTTGAAAGGAGCATCATGCTCCTACGATCCTGGTGAAGGGATGATTGCTCAAGTGGGGGTAGAGGAATGGATCACGCACTTAAAAGTCGTCGACTTCTCCTCAACCAGGTGATTATGTGACAACAGACATTTCTACAATGACTTAGAAGCACCTTCCGACATTTCGGGCTAGCTTGCTGAAACTCATCAACACCCTTAATGGGCTTGAATGACATACTCGTAGGTACTATTTATCATAGGTTTCATTTCATGACAGTCACATTATTTGTAAGTATCAATAAACAATACATTGATTTAGTTAAGTATAAATAGGAGAAAATTTTGTTAATAAAAGTTAGTCTAGTTTTTATACTGAAACACGACTCTTATTATCGGCAGAAGAGCTCAGACAATACTTGTAATCGTGCAGATTAACTGCTGGGATTTATAAGCGGCTTTCGAGCTAAGAACATGCCCAATACACCCGGTATAAAATAACTTTACAATAGGGTTTCACAATGGATCTACATTAATATAATGTAAGTGCGACGGTTACAAGACCAATTGTCAGCTTAAATTCAGCCGGATCTATACGGAAGAGGCATTAAAAATTGGACCACTGGGATGAGTGCCACCGCAAGAAACCGAGGTGAATGTTTGAACGAAGTCATATTTCATACATAATGGCTTTCATGGGCCTTTAAATCAAAAAAAGAATTTATTAATACGCCACTCAAAGCTTGTTTAATTCTTAATAAATAAATATTTTTCGGATTATCGGCGTTATTTGAAATTTAAATATGAGTGCAATTTAGGTCACCAGTGACTACGCTCAATGTAATTTGATGCGAAACGTTCGGGGTGAGTCCTAAATTGCACTCATATTTAAATGTCAAATAACGCGGATAATCCGAATAATTTATATTTAAATATTTATTTATTATGTCCAACAACCGCGAAAACCTTAAAAGTTATATTGTTTTATTCTATTCAACATCTATCCGCCCTCATCCCTTTATATTTTTTTATTTAAATCTCACGGTCACACTAAATTATGTTCTTGAAACTGTCAGATGGTTCAGTCGCGTCAGTCAATGCCCATAGAACCGTTGCCATTTGAAAGTCGTCGAGTCCAAACTGTTAAGATGAAAAACACTTTTCATGACAAGAGATTGCGACTTCCCTGTAACAGGCAGTAAACCTGAAGACATATTGTTTTTGATTTTAGGTGGACTCAAACTTTCGGCGTCCAATAAATTTCCTATTGTTTAAGTAACGCTTTACATAATGGTAAGCTCGTAGGACTATCATGGAAAGCTTCCCGGCCACTGCAATAATGTGTTTCAGGAGGAACTCTTTCGTGGAAGATACAAATCGCCCAAGAATATATCTTTTGTCATGAAAAGTGCTTCTCATTTTAGCTGCTCGTACCCGGAATAAAATTATATGGCCCATTCATTCCGGTTTATATGCACCCAGAAAAGATTGGGAGTCTTGAGTAACAAGTCTTAAGTTCTCTACAAGTCTATGGTCTCTAATTTTAACTCACCAAACTTGTCAAACGTCAAAAATGAAGGTAAGCTGAAATAAGCAGAATATCCAGAAGGTTTTAAAAAGTTCATTTTAACTTGCGACTTATAGGTACTATAAGGCAAGTTATGCATTCGTAAAAAAAATTTTAGTCGAGATTTTGATCAAAGTTGACATTATGATGATAAAGAAGACTAAAAACGTGGGTCTCACAATTCTGTCTGTCTGTCTGTTCGACTACAGCCTAAACGGTTCGGCCGATTTTCGTCAAGCTTGGTAGATATGGTTTTTGATTTTGTCTCCCCACACGTCCTTTCCTTTTTTTAAGACCAAAAACAACGGTACCTGTCATACGAATTTTTTTCGGAATCTTATATTTTTTTTCTCAAAAACTGTACCACAGATTATTTAAAAAAACTTCAAAAAATTTCATTTAGTTAAGGCTAGGTAATGGTTGAAAATTTGTTTCCAAAAATGCTTATTTTAGGTACCCTCCGTGGAACCATTTTTTTGTTTTTGATTTTCTCAAAAACAATACTACCGGATTTTTCGGATTTTCAAACAAAAATTTCAAAAATTTTTTTTTTTTGAAAACTCAATATTTCGAAAACCCCATGCTCGATTTTTTTTAAAACTTAACATATTAAAGTTTCTAAATATAATCTAAGAGACATGAGAAAACAAATTATCTTACCTAAAAATAACGGTACCCCCCATACAAATGTTAAAAAATGGTTTTCGAAAATCGTATTTTTCAAGAAAACGGTTCCGAGAATTAAAATTTTGTTTCTTTCGATAAATTCTTACAATCTATAATTTAATAAAAAAAATTGAAAACAAGATATTACTGACTGTTCCTACCAAAGAACGATTTTTTCGAATTTTGAATTTCTCTTTATCGGTATAACGGATTTTAATGAAAATTTATAAGTTAAAAAAACGTTGCATTTCAAAACTTAAAAAAAAATATTGATTTGAAATTTGAAAAAAATCAATTTTTTTTTTTGGAAAATCCAATATCTCAAAAACGGCTCAGAGTTTTTATTCGACCAATAATAAAAACTTTAAATTGGCGTACCAAATTTTTTTCTTAAGAATATTTTAAAAATTTTGTGTACAAAAGCTTATTTTTTTAAGAAACCACTACAGCTAAATCCTGTGCTTAGGTCCGACTACTGGAGGAGTTGTGTTAGCCATATAAAAATGAATTTTATTCTTATGAACAGTTTTTCTCTAATAACATTCATTTTTGAAATTCTTAGACCTTTACATAGGAGCAAGTTTGTGCGACCCAGTCGTGCATTTTTTTTTTTTATTTTTGAAGGATTATCCTTTTCTGAAAATGTGTAGGGATCTGCCCATGTTGAACCCGTCAATTATGAATCGAAAATAAAAATCACTCCCTGAGATAAAGGCCCAATCTAATACCTAATGCGCTTCCTGGTAATTTTTAGCTGTATTGCAAGTTCACCCACGGTCCATACAATATTGTGTATTGTGTGTCAGTTTGAAGTTTCCTTCTTTTAATGAAAATTGAAGACTATAAGAGTGTAGAACTAAATGAAACAGCAAGAACACGGAATATGCTAGAGCAGAAGATATATTACGTAGATGGAGAACTTTTCTATTACGTAGTACGTAGCGCACCGTATAGGTACCGTTTGTTCCCGTTTTAGAAAATTATATTTTCCAGTTTCGCATGCACACTTCAAGATTTATATGCATCGACAGGACTCTTTCAAAAATTGTATACTCTTTGTATACATCATACATTCAAATAGACCTTCTAGTCAAAGTGTATGGTATATGTACTCTCTGACACCATCAGCACTATAGCTATACTTAACCGGCTGAAAGCTGAAAGCGTATCTCTCTCTTTTAACCTCCTTTTCGAAGTTGATGGTCCTAATATGCTATTTGTATACTTGAAGTAGAGATGCTTGAACCTCTGCTTGGTTGGTTGCTCATTTCGGTGGAGGTATGTACTATAAGTACGTTCGGAGGCACCCCATAAAGAGTTGTAGACTTTTGGATGAATAGGTACTTTTTGCCAGCTTGTTTCCTTCACTGTGTATTTTCATATAGCATATGCTTTCTGTGAAATTCTAGTTTCTAGTGTTTCACTTTTTTCCTATTTCATATCCTTGTACTCCGAAGAACATACATAAAATAATTTAAGATGTTATAGTTGAGCAAGAGAAGAGGTGAATCTAAAGGGTGTTTTTAATCTTCTTATGCAAAATTTAATTTGTCCTTTTGTATTTCTTCATAATCGTCGTCGTCCTCTTGTTTGAGTCCTTTCATTTTTGTTTTGTAGTTTTTCTCCTTTTAGTGGTGATTGCAATACGTTGTGCATGGCAAAAAGTTTAAGTGGCTTGCACAAAAGGACTCTTAGTTGCAGGACAAATATTAATATATATATTTTTGCACGTTTTTGTTCATTTGGAATATTGAACTGATTTGCAAAAAAGAAAAAAAAAAACACATCTCTTTCAATTAGCTCAAAAGTGCATGTCAAATGAAATGGGAATTAAGACAGCAAAAGTCCTTTTGATTTTGAATAAATTGCGAACTTTGGAAGATTTAATTCTTGAAAATAATGCGACGCACTTCTGAAATATTAGAACTCAGTTATACTGGGTACCTGTTATAAATTAGGAATTCTTTGAAGGAATCATATACTTACATATACCATTAATGGTATAATGTTTTAATAAAAGGTACCTTAGAATTGTACTATTAATGATGGGAGGACAGGAGGATGCAGGATTTTGCTGCCCAACAAAGGAAAAAAATGGTAAGGGGAAAGCAGCTAAGCTACAAATTTTTTTATTTTTAATACAAGATTTTTTTTTCAAACAAGCTCGTTTCAAGTAACAACGTTTTGAATAAAATATCTAATTTGAAATAATAATAGCTATACAACTGTTCAGACCAGTTTGCTTGCCCCATTATCTATTCTAAACACTTATGTATGTACATATGTAGATAGATTCGAAAATTTACTCGGTTACGTTAACTAACTAACTCAATTGAGGTATTCAACCTACTCAGTTGAATTAGCTAAACTACTCACTTTTTCCAACTTTCTTAATTACATCAATCAATCATCATCAAATCTACTCTACCGCTTGAAACCATCAGGTATCTACTTATTAGTGTGTCTCTTGATGTAACATCTTTCGGTTCAATCAGAAAAAGGGAAACAATTATTCAATATACGAAATTTCACAAAAATTTGTGACAGTCTCAAAAAAAATGTACAGAATGACGGACTTGAAGTTTCTCAATCGAAGTGTCAATACTTTTACATCACGAATATATATTTTTCAAAACATATATTTAGAGTTAAGGATACTCAAGAGACATTATTATATATTTCTTGATGCATAATACACATGCATTTCTTCTTAACAAACCTTTAGAAGTTTTGTAGAATAACTTTTCGACTTTTTCCACAACTTGAAGTTCAATTTGAATACGACAGCAAATATAAAATACGTTGTCATATTTAAATTATTTATATCAAATATAATTATCTGGTTTGAGTCTAAGTATAATTTTCAAAACTAAGAAGATTTTGAACTAAAAGTATAATTCGCAGATTTTTTTTTTTGAAAAAAAAAAGATGAGAATTAAAGGGAATAGATGAGATTGCAGGGCAACCATTTTTTGCATTTATAAATTTAGTATAAATGTTTATTATAATTATTAGCCCGGTCAAATTAGCTTCAAAAATAAGGGTAAGGTTACATTAATTCGCACAAAGCTGAAAATTGGCATGAATGTTGAGAACACTATTACAAACAATTTGTCAAAAGTCCCCATCGATCCGACGTGTGCAAAAAAAATTATTCAAGGTCAAATGTTGCAAATTTCGGTTTTTTGCATTTTTCAGCTGAACGGCAAGTTTTATCATAAGATAGGTGAGACAAAAGTTATTCATCATGCAATTATCTAAAGAAATTGTCTTAACACTTTTTCTCCTAAGAATCACCATTTTGGAGATATAGCGAAGCAAAACGTTGAAAAAAAATTATTCAAGGTCAAATGTTGGAAAAATCGGTTTTTTGCATTTTTCAGCTGATCGGCAAGTTTCATCATAAAATAGGTGAGACAAAAATTATTCATCATGCAATTATCTATAGAAATTGTCTTAACACTTTTTCTCCTAAGAATCACCATTTTGGAGATATAGCGAAGCAAAAAGTTGAAAAAGTTGTATTCTTCATAATATGCACACGGTTCCGCGCCACCCGTGAAGTAGTACACTTGGCGCGTTTTTTTAAAGGTGGCTTTCCCGGTAGGCCTATTCAACGATCTATTGTGGTCCTATTGAGTTGAAAATTTTGTATCTAATTGAAAAATACTACTATTGGAAATAACGAAAGCGATTATGAGTATTTTTTACAAAAGATAAGTACCAAAACTTATCTAAGCACCTAATTACATTACAAATTTGACGCCGATATTGCAGTGCTTTTTTTCATTTCAAACGCTTTATTCAATTCATTGCCACAGAATAAACAGCACTCTTTTAAACAAAAAACAATTCTGACATTCACTGTCTCAAATGCTTCATTGTTAATGGTTTAACGAGTAAGACTGATTTTTGAAATCCTGTAGTATCACAACGGACCAAATATTGGTCTAAGTGTTTTGGCTTTTCCGGTCAGCAGCCACCTTAACCTAAGGTAACGTAACCTAAACAAAAAACTGATTCATTTACGCGTGCTCTAGTACGAGGAGGACTTATTATTGATGTACCAGCTTGTTCTTGTTCGTGACGTCTTTTAACTACGGTAATGGTACTCTTCCGAGTGTACTTTTTCCGCCAAATGTTTACTACAAATAAAGCAAAATTGATACATTTCTCTTACAAACAAGAAACTGCACAAATTCTGTTTTCAATAACTACTTGTTCTTACTACGAAGGAACGGTTGGGACTAATACTATTTTGTTTGGGCCCTTAGAAACGGAGCTGGTATACGAGCGTCGCAGACAGATGCTGCTCAAGGCCGTACGGTCACATAAAATGAGGGACTGGGTTTTCTTTCGAGTTTATATTCTTAAGCCAAATATACATTGTGCAAGTGTATTCGAAAATTCGGATTAAAGTTGCATATACACACACCAAGCATGAGTCTTCAATCTTTTATTTTAACATGGATGGTGTGGTGAGAGGACGTTGCGCTTTGTGAATTTTTTTTCGGCGAAATTGTGAATATAAGAACGTCTTTGAGATTTTTTCAATTTTATCCGAGTAGGTAATTTGTTTTATTTTGTCTGTCTATTTCATCATACAATTTTTGTTTACTGTTTTAATGTTTAAATACGTGCTTATGTTGTACTGTGTTCTCACCTATTCAACGTACTATACGCAAATGAACCAATAAATGCATGGTCAATCATCAATCTTGCATATACACTACTTCAATGCAGGACGCTAGATTGAAAGAAACTCAAAAGATTTTCATTTTGCTTTAATCCTAAATCCAATCTATACGTGTGATTTTTTCACCAATCCACTTGCGCGTGCTTGTCATGCATTTGAACAGTGTATATCTGGCTTTAGAATTGTATAATATGTATCTATACGCCACGAAAACTAATATTTTTACTTGTATTACCGTTGTGTAATGTATATAACGGTAATTGACATACATATTATGAAGAACACAAATTTTTCAACATCGCTGTATCTCCAAAATGGTGATTCTTAGGAGAAAAAGTGTTAAGACGATTTCTATAGATAATTGCATGATGAATAATTTTTGTCTCACCTATCTTATGATAAAACTTGCCGTTCAGCTGAAAAATGCAAAAAACCGAAATTTGCAACATTTGACCTTGAATAATTTTTTTTGCACACGTCGGATCGATGGGGACTTTTGACAAATTGTTTGTAATAGTGTTCTCAACATTCATGCCAATTTTCAGCTTTGTGCGAATTAATGTAACCTTGAATGTCTATTTTGACCGGGCTATATGTTCCACATTTGGTTAAGTTTTATCCGTATAATAATGCAAATTCGAAGTTGATGTTACAAATTTTTTTCTTAAAAATATTGTATTATTATTTTTTTAAGACTCTTTTTTAAGACTTATAATTTTTGTCCTTGTATAAACTGATGCTTTCTTGAGAAACCACATGGCATCCTGTTTGTAGATCCAACTGCTAATGGAGTTGTTTTAGTCATTTAATAAATGAATTTTATGGTTATGGACATTTTTCTATGGTAATATTGATTTCATAGTCTTTTACATAAGAGCAAGTTCGTGCGATCCAGTTGTGCATATTATTTTTCATTCTGATATAACCTCGATTATATAAATTTTATTTTGCACTTCATCATTTCCAGATTATGATAGAATTCCCAAAGTTATAATTCATTTTCGAAACCATTTTCGAAGAAGAATATTAAAGAAGGCGAAGCTATATTAGCCCCAAATTATAACTTTCTCACTTTCGCAATTCAAGACTTAGAATCTTACTCTTTAGGGCCTGATTTTTATTTCTTATCCTCCTTGCTGATATGCAAATCATCAGAACCATAAAAAACTCTTGCTGAAGTATGCCTTTTTATCAATTTAACAATGAATTTTTGTTCCACTTCATTACGTTAAAAAAATTATCGAAATTTCCTAAAGTGCCTTTTGCACCATTCATCGGGAGCCTATTTTGGAAACAAAGTTTTCATCTCAAAATCAAATTTTTGTTTTCAATTATCACTGAAATAATTTTAAAAGTTTATTGTATAGTACATGGTATGACATTAGGTATGAAATATGAAATCGTTCAAATGCCCATCTCTGCTTGTTACATTGGCACGGATTCGAGTGGTCAAATTTTCAATGACTCTTCCGCATAGATCTGGCTGAATTTGATCGATGGACTCTGTTATGCTCACCTTAAGGCCATCGGTCGATTGTAGTTTATATGCACTGACCTGCGACTTCAGGAAACCTTACAAGAAAAAGTCAAATCGAATGACATTGGAGGCCAATCCACGTCACCTTTGCATACCTCGTGCCATAGAATATGGAAATTTTGCTTGTTAATTCAACCATTCGAAAAATGCGTGTCATCGCTAAAGATGATTTTTCAACCCAAATTAGGGTTCTCTGTCAAATTTCCCGATGTCGAGTCCGCGCACAGATGGCGTTTTTAGTGGCCATGTACTTTGAGCTTCTATGTGAGTTGGACCTTGTAAGGGTTCTAGGATCAAGTCTCGACGCAATATGTAGGCAGAAGCAGGAATCGACTGGCACAGATTTTGCAGTACACTTTCGCGGACCGTTGCGATGTTCTCGACCGATCTTGCATTCTTTTGATCTTCGAGTGTTTCCTCGTTGGTATACCGAACGGGTAGCCTAAAATTGTTCCTGAAGGGTCGACTGTGAAAGAGCCGTAAGATGGGCACTACGTGCGCGACGTATGCACCTACGTCATTTTTAAAATAAAGTCTTGTCATTTGAATTTGATCTTCAATCATATAACTTTTTATGTTTGATTTGACTAAGTAATTCAATAATAAATAACTCATTTGACTTATATGTACTTATATATATACTAAAACAACATGGCTGCCACAGGCTGCCAAAATCTTCCCGCGCCAATTGAAAGTATTGTAATATTTTTCCAAGGTTCGTTAAATAAAACTTATTACTCTTTTTAGTATTTCTTCTTTATTCACACTTTCCAATTCAAAACTGTAAATCTCAATTTATAAACAACTCAAATACTTTTATTCAAATTTAAATCACACTTGTTTAATAACACAATCCAATAAGCAATACTTTTGCACACTTTCATAATCCAAAATCAACTGTGTCTCGCTCACCGTGAACACTCCGTTATATACTCAAATTAGTTATTCTCGGAAGTTCTTGTCTTGGAATGTTCTAGATGTTTGGAATAAGGGGAAATACATTTGACATTGGAAAAGAGCTTTTCGTTTCTTCCATAAATTAGATATGCAGTTTTCCAACAGATCGCGCTGTAGTAGTATAAAGCTATGTTCACAACAGTATTTTGTTTAATGAATTTTTGGGGTTATTTCAAAATGAAATAAACTCCTAAATTCAACTGCGATATAAAATCTCCATTTTTTAATCAGCTTGAATGATTGGCTGGCGGCATCATTGGTTCAAATTTCTTTGAAACCAACGTCAGCTAGGCCATCAATGCAACGGCTAGTACTATCTGTCGATGGTTGCCAATTTTTTTAGAACTAATTGAATGATATGATGATAGGTGGTTTCAACAGGACGGCCAGCATGACCCACACTCTGTTGCATAATGGACAGTTTTCACGAGCAATTTTCCAACATGGTTATCGCACGCGTAAGTAATCTGAATTCGCCATTCAGATCGTGCTGTTTGACCCTGTTACACTTCTCCTTGTAAGATCTTCTTAAATCACAGGTCTATTCTAATATACCACAAGCCGCGACTACCCTGATAGCCAACATAATCAATGCTATCGGTCAAGGCTGATTTATGCTCCAGAGTAATAGAAAATTAATTAAAAAAACTCTTAGGATGCCGACAACGCACGGTTATGTTTCTACTCCTTTGTATCTAATTAATGAAAAAAATCATATATTGACATTGCAGGAGTCTGCTGGAGGCGATTTTCAAAATGAACATTATTTCCACAGTTTTCTATCGATTCTTATGAACTATAGCTTGTTCATGTCAATATGAAAAATAAATGAAAATAAATATATTCAAAATGTTTTCAAGAACAGTCTATGAACTTTTTTTATTTTCGAAATACATCTTAAAAATTTACGATTGTCTATGACTTAAAAATTCATCGTTAAAAAGCACTCAACTTTAATGAAACGTTAACTTGTTTAGTGCACTAAGTTACTTTAAAACAATAGCGCAAAATTTAAAACGGCTTAATATTAAGGTCTTTAGTAGACTACTAACTCTGTCCTTTGACTTCAACTAAAATTTAACATCGTACTACTAAAACTAAAATTTTGCACAAATGGCGAAAAATTTTAAACACCCTGTTATTAACGTGTTAGTATGACACTACTTAACAATTTTCTAACTTTAAAGTAGTTTACTAACTCATTCTTAATTTTAACCATTTTTTAACTAGTATCGAACTAAAGTAATTTTCTTAATAAATTGCTTCTGAGCACCCCCAAAATAGTGACAGTTCTATCAAGAAACTAAGTAAACAGACCTTTTGTGACATTTGTAAATACTTGTAGCACGATACTAAAAAAATAAAATCGGCATTCGATGATTTTAACTTTAATAAAAGAGTAGAGATAGTATGAAGCTATATTCGATTAAAATTTGCCAAAATCGTTTTTTTAACCAAGTTTCATACTAAAACAGCCTTAATATTGTACTACTTCAACTAAAATTTTGCACCAATATCTTTAAGTGGCGAAAATTTGAGAGTATAGACAGATTTTTAAGTACAGTTGCTAGGTCTATGTCATTTCAATCAATTTGTGTTGTGAGACGACATTTATACATATACATTTATACAAAAACTTTAATTATTCCATAATCTCACTAGGTCATTAATCCTATTTTTATATTAAAAGTAATTCCATAAGATCCTTATTATTTGTTAAAAATAAAAATAAAAAAAATTAAAATACATCGTCATTATCGTTTGATTCCTTGAATTAACTCTCCAAAAAGGCATATTTTATTCAGATCCCTATACAATTTGTCCATATTGATTGCTTTAATGTGAACCTACTTCAAACTTATCCGCCAAACAAGCGCTTCGTTATGCAAAATTTCGCCAAAGCAAAAAAAAAAAATTGTCCTCAAATAAATAACCTGTTCAAGTGGCATTCAATGAACTCAAAAATATAGTATAAGGACGCGAAACGCCAAACGAGCGGAGTGCTACAATACCTCATCGAAGAAAAAACTTGACAATTTTCTTGTCGGTATGATTTTTTTTTGTATTATTTTCTCGTTACAGTGTCCTTATTGAGAACATTTCTGCTGAAAAAAAAAAGTTTCCATTATAAAAATAAAATAAAAAAAGAAAACCTCATCGTATTGAAGACGTGAAATACTCAGAGCATAAAAATATGAAAAATGAGCTGGTTGAGTGTGAGCCTTGAGCGCAATGTACCTATAAAATAAATTCTTGTATTCATCAAATCGATAAAAGTGTGGTGAATAACTAAACATACCTACCTAGGTCTTTTTTTAAGGAAAAGTTGGTGGGTGCCAAAATTTTCCTGTAGGCAGACATCTTAACATTTGTTAGGAGGACCCGAGGAGGAAAACGAATAGGAAGAAAAAATTGCCGACAGTATTTTTTTAACTGGCGGAAGTTTTTCTTAGGGGTAACACACATTTCCAGGTTAACGACTTCACATTGCCTTTCATGATAATTAAGTGACGATTTAATTTAATGGGTTCTGCAGGAAAGCCGCCGTGCTTTAAGCATCGATTTTTTTAAATTTTAATTTGAATCAATAAATCAAATCAAATAAACCAAACACACACAAGCACAAAGTTTTTCTTATTATTTTTATAAAGAGAAAATAAATTTATATTTTTCTAAAAAAAAAACCCAAGCGGAAAATCTGTTGAATCACAACTTTAAGCTTTAAGCATGTTTTCCTTCTTTTACACAACATTGAGACGCATCGATGCGACGCAAGGACGAACGAACTGTAAACTGAAAACTAATTTCCCATTGATTTGTAAAGCTTTGATGTCAGCTTTGATCAAAGTCGCATGGTCGATTTTCCATGAATGCAAGACTTGTGCTGCGGCATATCTTCATCAATATATGAAAAATATAAAATAATTTGGAATTGATTGTTAACAGTAACGACTTAAAATATTCGTTTGAAATAAATATTTTTATTTAAGAGTCAAAATTCCATCATCATCAACGCCATCGCATTCCACATATACCCACAAAGGTTATGGCGCATCTTCTGCCGTCAGCTATGGTCCCCGAACACACATCACCTGCTCTGCAGTTCTATTTTGCATAACTACCTTCCCACTCACCGTACTCGTATCTGATCTAAGCATTTATAGGAATTCGTCAAATCTCATTGTGCACCCTTTGAACATCTCATTGGAATTATCGAAACGATGACACCGCGTTGCACCCGAAGGCGTTGGTAGCTAATTGGCCGCAAATGAATTTCCACCCTAAGCTCGATGTGTGTACGAGTGGTGCGGAGAAATAATCATCTTCTATCTATCTCCATAAGGACCTCAGGTGCATTTTGAATCTGCATATCTTATTTCTTAATATCAAACCCATACAGGGTGATGACGAGTCGATAGACACACACAATTGCGAAAACATCCTTTCAGCATTCAATTTCATTAAATATACTTGATGTGAAGATATTTAAGTGCATATTATAAGGACGATTGGTCAGGACCAATTTGAATATAAGATAGAATTTCTGATATAATGACAGTCATCATTATTTGTTTCGAGGTAAAGAGATGCCTCTCTTTGTCTACATATGCTAAATTGTTATTTTAGAATTGAAATGTGTGTACCAACAATAATGTGCATAAGGACCACTAATATGTGGACGCAATATTATGTGTGGAAGGACCTGCTCGCTCGTTCGATATAGGTAGTAATAGATAGAAAGTACGGTGGCAGGATAACCAGGATGATACGTCTTTGGTATATTAATGAATTTAATTGCATTTCGGAGATAATTTAATATTCAATTAATCGGTTGTGCAACCAACAAGGATAATACTAATTTGTGTTGTGCGGCTAATGAACCGTGTAATTATTAGAACAAATTGTGTTGCGGTGATGTAGACTCAAGTCGGGGTATTAAGATATTAATTTGCGTAAACATATACCTACTCGTATACAAAGTTTAATCTAAGTCGTGGGCTTGAGCGTATATATGATGAATGCTGTGTAAATAAGATGTCCTTGAAGCAGTTAATGACTTTCAAGTGGAAAGAAATAATTAATTTTGCGTCTAAACATAGGAAATCACCTGCATCTATTAATCGATTGTAAATCAATCTCTACTAAGAGAATCGGTTATATGTATTGACATTTCTTCACTGCAAGATGAATTTACAATGGACTACTTCAGTGTTAAAAAAAAACTACGAGTACCTATCACTCGGAGTATTCAATGTGGAGATAGTCATTATTTTTTTTTGATGTATTCATTTTTGAAGGAAAGGCATTAAGGTGTTTATTTTAGCAATTTTCTTAAAAATTTTTGAGAAAATTTATACATACTATACTTAAATATTCTGTATGTGTCTTTTACATTCGAATATCAAATATTTCACTTGAACCATAATGTGAGTTATGTATTCCAAGTCACGACTGTGGTCAAATCTGATATTTCGATACTATACTTTAAAAAAAAGTGGGTTGCCGAGAGCATAGCTGCTATCACGAAAGCTAATAATAGAACCCCAGGCTATTGATTCCTTGCAGTGCACAATAACTCAGCATTTCGTAGACTTGACCTTGGGAAATTTTTCTTCGGGACTTAGGCTTATAAAAGTATAAGATTCAACCGACACAAGAGCTCAAAATTCAACTCCATTTGCTCGTTGACTGATCTTCGTAGCGTTTCCAAGAGGACCTCAATTTTTGACGAAAAATCATCTTTAGTAATAAGTTGCATTTTTTGATGAATTTGTGTGGGCAAAACTCACCCACACTAGGTTCCCCAGATGACAAAAGTTAAAGCTTGCTGCGAATTATGGACACGCGACACACAACATGTGGCTATAGCAAGATGGCGCTAGAAGCCACACAGTGGATGAACATTCTGCATGAACTATGTAAGGTGACGGGAATCGGCCATCAAGATCATGCAATGTGTTTCCCTGAATTCATAGGTTCTTTTGAATAAACCATAAACGACCGATACCCTTTAGGTAAATATAACACAGACCATCGCTCAAATTTAGCCAGATCAATACGAAAGAACCATTGAAAATTGGACCACTCAGATCCGTACCCCCATAAAGAGCCGAGGCAATATTGCATACATTTTATTAATACCTCACGCGCAGCTCATCTTATTCTATTCCAATATCTACCCGCCCTTATTAAAAAAACTTTGAGTTGCAATTTTTTTTAGATTTAAGGCTATTTAGTCAAAAGGAAAGATATAGTGCTCAGACAAAGAACCAACTCACGTAATTTTCGACCATCTTCTTACATTCTAAAACCGATGACGGGATCGATGGAGGCGTATACTCCGAAAGATTAAATCTTTGTCTATCTTTTCGTCTTCCCAATCACTGTAGTCTGTAGCGTGTTCCAGGCAGAACTTCTAGCAATAAAAGAAGTCCTCTCTTGGCTCAAAGAAAACGTGATATCGATTACTGATATATGTATCTTCTCAGACAGTCAAGCTGCCATAAAGTCATTGGACTCTGTCTCTATTAACTCTCTAACAGCTCAAAATTGTCGATCATCTCTGGTGGAGATGTCAAAAAAGTTTAACATTCACCTTATTTGGGTGGGGCATAGATACATTCCAGGTAATTGTAAAGCCGACGAACTTGCAAGAAATGGAACAATCTTACCTTTGTCGGATAACAAATCCAACATCGGTATACCCCTAGCTACTTGTAAACTTATGCTAAAGCATGATACCATTAAGAAAGCGATCATGGATGGACCAGCACCCCAACTTGCCAGTCTACGAAACTATGTTAATTTGGCTAAACGCTCAAAACAACTTATTTCTATTGGTAGATTGCTTATTAGCTCCGTTAAAGGTGTCCTTACTGGACACTGTCTAATAGGAAGACATGCTTTTCGTCTTGGAGTTCCTGCAAATGATTTTTGCAGAAGCTGCATGGATGAAAAAGAAGAGGAGTCAGTTTCTCACCTTCTATGTTCTTGTCCTGCCCTAGCACAAAGACGTAGACACCTCTTGGGAGACTACTACCACAACGATCCTAGTGATCTAAATAATTCCGACATTCACTGTCTCAAACACTTCATTGTTAGCTCCAAATGGTTTAACGAGTAAGGGTGATTTTTGTAATCCTCTGGAATCACAACGGACCAAATATTGGTTTAAGTGTGTTGGCTCTTCCGGCCAGCAGCCACTTAAACCTAACCTAACCTAACCTAACTTGACCTTCTTACTTCAGTACCAATAAAGTCAGAAACTCCTAATTCACAGTAATTTCTGAGCTTATCAAACACAGGCGCCTTACAAAATCTTAACTCTTCGCCATCAGTGGTTTTTGAGAAACAGGACTTCAAAAATCACTCAAACTGACTGACCCACAGATCATCAAAATTATGGTGCACTTCCCGACACCGTTGAACCTTGTAATTTTACAAAACTTTACGTCTTTTGATGCTTCAAAGTTCTCATTTGTACAAGAACCCTGTGTGTAACAACTCAACACTGAAAAATAGTGAAATCTAAGAGAGCAGCCAGTTCTAAGTTTCTGAGGGAAATTTTTTTTATAATTATTACTGACTAAAATTTGGAAGGTGTTCTCGACAAGTTTTCTTTAATTATTCACAATTTAAAAGTTTATGAGAACTTGTCTAGTAAACCCTTCACATTGTGTATTATTACGAAGGTCAGCACCAAACTTTAAAACTACTAAATGGTGCATCCGGAACTTATAAGACTGTCTTAATGGTAAATCCCAATTTCCTTCTACACAATGGTTCAAGAAAGACTGGTAAAAGTAGAAGATGAATTTTTATACACCCTAACTGAACAAAGTTCACATTCCCATATCATATCATGTTGATAAAAAGCTTACTCGTATTTAAATTTTAATTTGTTTATACCTCATTCAATTTACGTTCTAAGCCACTGAAGCGATTTTCTTGAAACCTGTAACTTAATGTTTTTTTACTTGCGACTTATAGTTACTATAAGGCAAGTTATGCAATCGATAAAAAAAATTGAACTCGAGATTTTGATCAAAGTTCACATTACGATGATAGCGAAGACTAAAAAAGTGGGTCTCGAAATTCTATCTGTCTGACTGTCTGTTCGACTACAGCCCAAGCGGTTTGGCGGATTTTCTTTAAATTTTATAGATATCGCTTTAAATTTTCTCCCCAAAAGGTTTTTCTTTTTTTAAGACCAAAAATAACGGTACCTGCCATACGAATTTTTTTTCGAAATTTTATAAATATTTTTTTTTCTCACAAACTGTTTGACATATTTAAAAAATAAAAACACAAACATTTCATTTAGTTAAGGGTAGTAATGGTTGAAAAAAAAAATCGGAAAAATGGTTGTTGAGGGTACTCCTTTGGAACCATTTTTTTTTGTTTTTGATTTTCTCATAAAACGGTACAACCGATTTTGATAATTTTTGTTTGCTAAAGCTCCCCCGGAATTTGAACAGATTTGTGTATTCAAGTTTTCAAAATTAATTTTTTTTTTGATTTTTAAGAAAAATTAAAAATTTTTTTTTTTTTCAAAACTCAATATTTCGAAAACCCCATGCTAGATTTTTTTTAACCTTGATAAATAAAAGAGTTTCTCAATATAATCTACAAGATGTGAGAAAACAAATTTATTTTACCTTAAAATAAAGGTGTATAACCATACTAATGTTAAAAAAATGTTGAAAATGGTTTTCAAAAATCGTATTTTTTCGAAAACGGCTACTAGAATTTCGATAAAATTTTTTCTTTCAGTTAATTTTTATGATCTTTAATTTAATAAACAAAAATTCGAAATTATGATATCACAGCTTGTGCCCACCATAGAATTATTTTGTCGAATTTTTAATTTCTCACTATCGACATAACGGATTTTAATGAAATTCTCTCTAGAGATGCTTATAAAAGGTTAAAAAACATTGCATTTCAAAACTTAAAAAAAAAAAATAATATTTTTTGAATTTTTGGAAAAAATTCTTTTTTTTTGGAAAAGTCGATATCTAATGGCTCACTATTTTTTTTTGGAAATTTAATTTTCATTCGTACAATAATAAAAACTTAAGCTTGGCGTACCAAATGTTTATCTTAAAAATGTTTTAAACATGTTGAATATAAAAGCTTATTTAAAAAAAACTACTACAACGACTTATAATTTTTGTTGTAGCATAATTTGCCTAGCATTCTGTTTTATTTAAAATTTTATCCATATGAGTAGTTTCCTCTAATAACATTGGTTCTTAGAATTCCTAGTCTATTACAAGGGAGCAAGTTCGTGCGATCCAGTCGTGCATTTTATTTTGTTTAAATTTGAGAACAAAAACTTAAATATTTTCTAAACGGCTTTAATGGTATAAGTATCTAAAAGAAATTAAAAAAAAAAAACAAAATGTTTCTAACGGTACATGCGATAAAACATATCTATTTTCGACATTCTTGTTAATCACTTCATTAATTTCGATCAAAGGCCACACAAATATTGCATTTTAAAAAAGTTCTCCGTCATGTAATGTTTAGTGCGATATACTGTCATGGATACATGGGTTCTAGTCCAAGCCGCTGCTGGTATTTACATAAGAACTAAAAATCTTTTTCAGAGTTATTACCACTTACAAAGGTTTCAAAACTATATCTTGTCATGAAAAAGTGCATTTCCTTTTAGAAGTTCGGTATCGGCAGCAAATTCTTCAGGGCTTTTCCTTTTTCGGTTTTGAAAGTAAAGCTAAATAAAACACACAGCTATATATTTTTGATGAAATTTTCATTTAATTTTAAAGCTTGGACTTTTCCATTAAATGTGAAGAGCAATATCATTCAAATGGCCGCCTCGGAAAGATTTCCAACATACGATTCTCTTGAGGTAACTATTTACTTTACACTTTTTAGCACATTTCGGGTGGTATCTCGGCTATAACTTGAGTAATGTTGGTTTTTAATGTGTCTGGAGTTTGGGTTTTATTCGAGTTAGCACAATCTTTTGCGTAGTTTCACTGAAAAAAATCTAACGGCGTCAAATCGCATGATCTTGGTGGCCAATTGACGTTGCCAAAACGTGAAATTACGCGACCAGGAAACTTCTCAATAAATAAAGCCAAAATAGGTGGTGTTGTGTGGCTTACTGCCCCGCCTTGTTGGAATCACATATCGTCCGAGTGATGATCTTCAATCGCCGGCCAAAAAAAATCAGTTATCATTCGACCATACCGCTCCGAATTGACTGTAACCTTCTGCCCATTGGCATCTTCGAAGAAATACGTACCTTTCGACCATAGAACACACCAAATAGTCACTTTTTCTCGGTGCAACGGCATGCACCTCTTCGATAACTTGTGGGTTTTCTGAGCCCCATATCCGGCAATTTCGTTTGATTACATACCCACAGAGTGAGAAATGTACCTCATCGAAAATGCTTTTCGAAAAATCGGTGTTTATTGTCTGTTGTTCCAACACAATAAATTCGGATCATCAGAAAAACTTGCACTTGAAGCAGCAATATTTTCGACTAAGTGTGCATTACGATGATAACTTACGACATCAGTAATGCTTCCATTTTCTTAAAATTTCTTCACAATTTTACCGATTGCTTGCGTAGTCTGTCAATTATGACGACCATAATTATCACGTAATGCGCGAAAAGTGGCTACGTTTGAATCAACACTTTTGTAGTAAGTTTTAATAATTTTAACGTGTTGTTTGATTGTCAAGCGATCCATTATCCTAAATGGCAGCCGATTTTGACAGGAAGTGCCAAAATGCCAGCGCTACCAACTTGAAACCACGAAATGAATGACAATTAAGGTCCCCTCTTTTTATGCCTACAACAAATGGTTTAAGACCAGGCCCCACCATGAAATATTTACTCCATTGATCAAAAGTTTAATTCAGCTATGAGGCATTGTTGTAAGAGAATGCAATCTTTAAAAATCATTCATTGAATTCAGTTAAAAGAATTCATTCATTGACTTCACTTTTCGTTTGAATTCTCTAAAATCTTTGCATGCTTTGAAGTCTTTTGCATCGTTTGAATATAGTAGAGAATGCAAAGACTGCAAATGAATGCAAGGAATGCAAAAGAATGCAAAGAATTCAAATGAGTGAAAATAAATGCAAAAAGTGCTAAGAGAATGCATCAATTCTCAGAAAATTGCAATCGATTGATTGCTGCAAAATGAATGGAGAAACAAATTAATTCAATCTTCTTAAATCAATATAAATGGTAGTTTGAATTCGCAGTATAAATGTGAATTCAATTAATGCAATCTTTTGCATTCTTTTACAACCCTGTCTACAACAGTGCCTGTCTTAATCTGATTATATTTTCTAAAATGTAGATTTTAGGGTTGCATAGCTTTTTATTAGCTAATGCTTATGCTTTTGGTTGTTATTATTGGATGGGGTCACTCTGAATTTAGACGGGCATGTGAACATGTTGGAGAAAATATGTGTACGTTTCAACAAAACGAATCAATTAGCCAACACTTCAAGGCATCGATAATTGTTTTGAAATACTTCACAGAGCGCCTCATCTCGTTAAAGGGTGATTTGGAGTAGCTAGTCCGCTTTTTAGATTTGCCACAGTTCAAAAACCCTATAAGACCTAGAGGCTCACATCCAGGCATAAATTGCCAATATCCGCTGCGATATGTCATGACCAATTTTAGAAATCAACTTATTCTGTGTTTGAACTTACTTGATATTATTTTCAAAACTGCTTTAAAAAAGATTCAATATGTACCTTCGTTAAAAAAAAAAAAAATACAAAAGTCTAATTCATAAAATGGGTTCTTATTGAGTTTAAAAAAAATTAAGCAATGTTCTCCTGCACCCTGTATAAAGTGGTACGTAATAAATAACACAGAGCAGTGTGGACATCTAGCTATAGTGCAGATACACCCGCATTTTATATCGACGATTCCAACCAATATATCGTTAGATCGAGATTTATTTGTTTTCAAAAATGATAAGTTAAAAGAAATTTAATAAATCCTTGGAGATAATCGAGATAAATCCGAAAACTAAACAAAAAATTGCAATTATAACTCGACACCATCATCATCCATCCTGCATGCGGATGAGACTCCCAGGAAAAAATCTATTCTAACTGTAATTAATCATATTTCAAAATAAAAAAAAAACGAACTGAACTGAACTGAATGTGTGCTTTTGAAACCTTTCAACTTGGAATAAATTTCACTAGATAGCTTCCTCAAAAAAAAAAAAAAAACACATACAAACATAAAATAAACAAAAGCTAACGAAAAAATTGCAGCAGACGACGACGACACGATAGAAAAACACAAGCAGAGAAATTAATCATTTTAAAATGACAAGCGCACTCTTAACCGCTGTCGATTCCAGGAAGGATACCCCCATAGATCTATGCATATACAGACCCTAGGTAGGTTATGGGCGGGTGTTTGTTTCAATGTGTGCATGGCTAGAAAAAAGTCCTTAAGGATATCTCATCTCCACATATCTGTTGTATATTTCCCATGAAACAAATAAAGCTTATAAAAGTTGTTTTCCCATATAACACCGAAGAGCTCCTGTCAAACATCTTCCTCATCGTCGGTTGTCCTTCGACTATACTTGTCTTTCATCAGCACTAGCAGAGGCTATAGCGAGAGAAAGAGTCTTTCCCTGACTTAACTGACATCCTCATCCTTGATCATCGTCATCATCACTCGCATACTCTTTCAATTTGAAGCCGCATGGCGTTGGCAATTTGGAATTCCGAGTTAAGTGGGTTTCATAATGTCATTACACCACATAACCTAAATACGCTCCTCAGCCAAACTTAATGAATTCGAAATTGAAACGAAATCAACTTCTGAGGTTTTTGCTATTTTATACTGAAAGATATATATCTAGATGGGGTTTCTTTTTCCGTCGAAGGTTCAGTCTTCAGAGCATCCTTCTTCGTCTTGTTTTTTTTTTTTTTTTTTTTGTTAAAGGAATGAGAGACGGGGCACTAACAGCTACAACCTAGAAACCTCTACGACTATAGGTTTCTTATATTTATGTGGAACGGAATAAAATGGTGGCAAAACTCATTCGTAATGGTTATGAAATAGGCTTTGAGAGAGCGTGCCAAGTTAGTTTCTCTGCTCTGCTCTGATGTGATGTGTTTGTGCTAAGTAAATTGAAATTTGCTCTTTTGAGGTTTAACTTTTCGTGTGTTTATGAATGGAGTTGATGTTGTGCATCTAGCGGAAATAACGCTAGAAACACATGTGAACTGATGTTATTCCGCCATCTTCATCTGCTTCATAGTCGTTATCAAGAGAAAAAGCTGATGCTGATGCTGAAACAACACAGAGGCAAGTGTGTCTATTTATTTGTTGACGCAAAAAGTTTAACTGAAATGGAATTTTTGCGACCTTTTCGCAATGTTTGTCGAAGGAATCTTTGGCAACCTTATAGCTTATGACTTGCGAATTTGAGGCTTTTCGGGGCTGTAGGAGGGAGTTAGGGTTAGGAAGGTTTAGTTTAATTAGCGCTGGGGGAAGAAAATTAATTTTAAGATTCTTCGGTGTGTGTTATGTTTACTGTATTAGCACAAACTGACTTCATTAAAAGCTGAAAACTAATATAAGTTTTGTACATCTAGTTTGCTTCGGTTAGTGGTGTTTTTGAAGGTGAAATTAAAGGAATATACTTTGCCACATTCAGAATACGGTTGACAAGTTTTTTTAAATTAATTCAAATTTTGCAATTTCATCTCAGCAGTATAATTATAGAAAAGGGTTCTCCTTTAATTGAATACCTATTTAACAATAGATTAGCTTGCAAACTATGTTGTAGTTTTTTTTTCTATTTTTAACCCTTAATATTTTGAACATGGTTTCATTGCAAGGAAAATAAAATAAGGTTCAAAAACACATATCAATTTTCCTTTTCAATTTCTGAATTTCCACAAACAAAGGTGCGGAAAAAGAAGCTAGAATATCTAAAATAGGGCTCAAAGCTAAGCATATGGGGAGTTTTATGACCAACTTGTTTCAAGGAATGTAGAGACTATGTAGCTATTTTTCGGGAAAACCATTTATATAGGTAGCGAAAGACACAAACTATGGATTCGGTTATTGCAGTAAAAACTTTATATTTTTCGCTGTAAGAAACAAGATTGCTTGCAAAGCATTTTTTCTATCCAGCGCTTGACGTGCTCTTAGATTTTAGAAGTTTTTCTTTTAAATGCGTTTCCATGTTATAACACAAGGATATTTATATGCTCTAACAACTTCAATAAGTGCGGTGCTAAAAAACCATTTTTACTAGCGATATACATACATACATTATTTATATGTATGTACTATATATGGCAAAGTCAGCATTCGTAAAAAAAAAACTTCGAGATTTTGATCAGACTTAACACTACGATGTTAGGGAAGATGAAAAAAGTATAACTCGCAATTCTGTCTGTTCGACTACAGACTAAGCGGTTCCGCCGATTTCCCTTAAACTTGGTAGACAGCATTTTTAAATTTCTGCCACACATTTTTCTGTTTTTTAAAGACCAAAAATAATGGTACCTGCCATACGAACTTTTTCAAAATTTTATAAAATATTTTTTTTTGTCTTAAAAACTGTTCATTAGATTCAAAAAAAAAAACAATTCACAAAATTAAATCCAGTTAAAGCTTTAAAAAAACCATAGAGCCATTTCTTTTGTCATTCATTTTCTCAAAAACTGTACAACCGATTTTGATAAATTATGTCTATTAAGGCTCCCAAAAGTTTGCATTTAGCTTTTCAAAACAATTTTTTTTTAATTTAACAATTTTTTTTAAAACCCAATATTTCAAAACCTTATGCTTGATTTTCTGAAAACTTGACAGTTAAAAGTTTTTAAGTGCAATCTACAAGATGTGAGCAAAAAAAATATTTTATGTTACTAAAAACTGTTAAGAAATGTTTTTTGAAAATCGTATTTTTATCGAAAAGGGCGCATTGAATTTTGATAAGTTTTTTTTTTTTTCAATTAATTTTTACGATCAAACAGAACAAAATTTAAAATTAAGATACTTAAAGACTGTAACTACCAAGGAACATTTTTTTTTAAATTTTGAATTTCTCATTATCGGAATCACTAATGAAATTTAAGAATTATATATTTCAAAACTTAAAAAAATATATTTTTTGAATTTTTGAAAAAAAAAATATTTTTTTGAATATTCGATATCTCAAAAACGGGTCAGTATTGTTTTGTTCATACAATAATAAAATGGGATTTAAAACATATGTATATAAGTCTAAATTCTTTACAAAAGGGTAGAAATCTAGTTTAATTTAATGTTAATATATTAAAATTTGCGTTGTGATTTCTTAAATGAGAGAAATTTGAGAAAATAAATTGGTCGTCGCGAATTGCAATATGATTGCTATGAACTGTCAAACACTATTCGCGTTCCACATACCCTCCACACTGCAACGAATGAATTGTTCGCGTTCGACTGACCTCAAAATCATTCTAAGTTGGCTAAGTAAACGCCATTCGCGACGAATAAGAAAAATATGCATGTGAACGAAATGTCAAAATGGGCGAATGTTCATTCGTCGGTTGTTGGTCGCTTTCATTTGAATAGTCCTTAAGTTGGCGTAAGAAAATTTTTTCTTAAAAATGTTTTAAATTTTTTTAAGAAACCGATATTTTAGCTTATAATTTTTGTTCTTGCATAGATTCATATTTGCTTAAGAAATCACATGGCAAACTGATCTAATCTCTTTCTACTAAAAGTGTTAAAAAATTAAAATTATGCTTTAGTGTATTTTATTAACATTAATTTTTAAATTTTAAATTAAATTAAATTAAATTAACTAAAACGATATGTTCGTATTTTCTATGCGCTTTAATTTACAGAATTTTGAAGCACTGGTTGCCTTTGTCGCTTTACATTCATCGATTACACCAATTTTCTTGGTTCTAGCACTAGGATAGATTATATTACTACAACTATGTCTGCTTTACTTCACCTTCGACTTGAAGATCCCTGCTTTTTTTATTTTTCTATACAAGTTTCGGTAGAAATTTTAGTTTCATCAAATGCTTTAAAACTTCCTCTGGTGGTAAAAGTTTTACTTCGATATAATGAATGCATCATACATTTCCTTTACTAGGCAATTGTCAACAACTGAAGAGCCTTCCTGTCCTACAAAGTTAAATCCACTATTTTTATTAGAATCACTTGTTTAAATTAATATGCAGAATCCAAATGTGTTGCAGGGTTGCAAAGGCTTACATCTCCTTGCATTAAGAGTGGTATTCTTACAATTTTTTGTTTTACCTGCAAACATGGTCTCTCTATCAGCTTGATTCCCTATCTTTGCATTTGTATCACCAAAAATAATTATTCTCATAACTTATATGAAGTTTAGAGTGTTATTGAAAACCCTTTACTGACTTTTCTACCGGAAGTATCATCAGTCTTCGCTTTTGACTTCTTTATTAAAATCTAACGAATATTAAAACTTTAAAAGCATTCGGCATAAAAATTGAAAATTTTGTTGCTCTTTTGTGTGGTACTTAATTTTAATAGAATACAATTTTCTTACTATTTGTAAAAAAACACATTGTAAATTAAATTGTATTTGTCGTTTTTTAAGAAAACTGCTGGAAAGAAGAAAACTCGTTATTAGATTACCTTTCGGACCGTTAACTAGAGGTAGTATTAGACGGTTTCAAATAAAAGTTGGTGTGACCCGGGGTTCCATTTTGTCTCCTACACTCTTCTTTATGTTCATAAACGATCTTTTATCTGAAACTTCTAATCCACTTAATTGTTTCACAGACGACAGTACCCTCCGATTTTCATATTCGTTTTTAGATTCATATCCTCTTCCTTCGGATATGGACATCCAACGGCAGCGTAAGATAAACTCATTAAATTCTGACATTCACAGCATCGTCCAATGAGGAATCAAAAACCGTATATAATTTAATGCTTCGAAAACTGAATGCTGTTTACTGTCACTAAAGGGTAATCCTCCCTCAATGCTTATTTCTATGGGTGGCACTGGCATCGAGAAGACTGAACAGCTTTTAGTTCTAGGAATGTGATCCAGAGATCATGTTTTGTGGAGTGATCACATATTTACGTCGTCAAAAAGGCTGCTAAGTGCTCAGGTTTTCTCGGCCGATGCAAGAAGTTTTTTAACTCTTCTGATCTGGTTGTTATGCTATGGTCAAAGAAATAGCACACTATTAACAAAAATCATGATTTGAATTTACCGTTATGTGGAACGCGTCTGATGTTTTTTTTTTTACTTGCGACTTAAAGGTACTATAAGGCAAGTTATGCATTCGTAAAAAAAATCGAACTCGAGATTTTGATTAAAGTTGACATTACGATTATAGCGAAGACTAAAAAAGTGGGTCTCGCAATTCTGCCTGTCCGTCTGTCGGTCTGTCTGTCTGTCGGTTCGACTACAGCCTAAACGGCTCGGCCGATTTTCTTCAAACTTGGTAGATATCATTTTTAATTTTTCCCCCCACTCGTTTTTTTCTTTTTTTTTTTTCAAGACAAAAAATAACGGTATCTGCCATACGATTTTTTACGAAATTTTGTAAATATTTTTTTTCTCAAAAACTGCACGACAGATTTAAAAAAAAAGATACAAAAAAATTTTATTTAGCTAAAGCTAGGTACTGAATGAAAAAAATTTTTCGAAAAATAGATATTGAGGGTACCCCCCAAAGAACTCTTTTTTTAGTTTTTGATTTTCTCAAAAACGGTACACCGGATTTTGATCATTTTTTTTTTGTGCTAAAGCTCCCCAAAAATTTAAATAGAATTATGTATTCAAATTTTCAAAAAAAATTGTTTTGGATTTTTAAAAAAATTCAATTTTTTTTTTTCAAAACTCAATATTTTGAAAACCCTATATTAGATTTTTTTCAAACTTGATAAATAAAGGTTTATCAACATAGTCTACAAGATGTATGATAAAAAGTTTTATTTTACGTAGAAATAAAGGTACCCACCATACAAATGTCAAAAAACGACTTTCAAAAATCAAATTTTTCTCGAAAACGGAGCTTAGAATTTTGATAAATATTATTTTTCTTAAATTAATTTTTACGATCTTTAATTTAATTAAAAAAAAAAATTGAAATTAAGATATTACAGCTTGTACCTACCATAGAACTATTTTTTTAAATTTTGAATTACTCATTATCGACATGGCGGATTTTAATGAAATTTTTTGTAGAGATGCTTCTAAAAAGTCTAAAATCTATTGCAGTTCAAAACTTAAAAAAAAGATTTTTTGAATTTTTGAAAAAAAATTCATTTTTTTTTTTTGAAAAATTCGATGTTTCAAAAACGGTGCAATATTTCTTTTGGAAATTTAATTTTCATTCGTACAGTAATAAAAACTTAAAGTTAGCATACCAAAATTTTGTATATAGAAGCTTTTTTTTTAAGAAACCACTACAAGAACTTATAATTTTTGTTCTTCCATAAATTCATATTTGCATAGCATTCTGTTTTTGTCTCTAAGAGAATTTAAAAAATTAATTTTATCCTTGTGAACAGTTTTCTCTAATAACATTCGTTTTTAAAATTAATAGTCTATTACATAGGAGCAAGTTCGTGCGACCCAGTCGTGCATTTTATTTTTATATGTTGTGCAGACAAACTGATGACAAACAATACCTTAAAGTACCGTAATATTATTAAGATTCTCTTGCACTCACTTATTCATTCTTTTTTACTCTCTTTTAACTGGACAAAGTAATAGCACTTTATATTTTTAGCCGTTAAATCTTTATTTCGGGTTTGAAAGTTGTGAATGCAAGTGCTATATTTTAATTTTTATCATTAAATCAACAAATATTAAGAACAAAATGGGCAGAAAAGTTCACTGTGTCCCGAAGAAAGAAAAATTATCTTCACCGAGATGGAAAAAATCCTTCCCAAATATCGAAAATCCTCAACTGTTCCCGTAAAATAGTGTATAATGCCATTTATTTGGTAAGACGAAATCAAAACTTAAGCTTCGAGAATAAATTACGCCGCCCGCCCGCGCCCCCTCGTAAAACATCAATACGAGTAAATATCATATAAATGTGACCCTTTTAAATCATCTCGTACCATTATAGCTGAAATAAACGAAGAATTCGGTTTGAACGTCTCAAGCAGACTCATAAGAAGAAGACTTAATGATGTAAAACTGCATGGACGCGTGAGCCGAAAAAAACCGTTGCTGTCAAAAAAAAAAAAACATCTTACAGTTTTGGAAGAGATTCGCTTGGAGCGATGAAACAAAGGTTAATCGTATTGGACTTGATGGCAAAACGTTTGTCCATCGACCCAAGTGCGAAGCCTACAACCCGAAGTATACCTTGAAGACGGTAAAACACAGAGGAGGAAATTTGATGGTTTGGGGCGCATTTTCCTGGTATGGAGTGGGCCCATTGGTTAGGAGTGATGGAAGAGTGGACAAATTCTCGCATCTTTATATACTAAAGGACACCATGGAACCATTGTAGGAGATGGTCGAATGTATAAATAAGAGAAATAAGAGACAAACAACGTATTTCGTTCAACGATGGACAAGAACTGACTTTATTATTCAAATTACATGTAAGAAGATAATGTATGTACATAGGATATTATTTTAACAGTTGCATGATCATTCGATTATTATTTACAAGGTATATATAATACATAAAAAGATCGTACGATAAACGATACTATACATATATGTATGTATAATGATATAGTTAATACGAGTATTATAAGTAGATTTTGACATTGTATACTAAAGTAAATATATGTATTAATATATAATAACATTATGAGAATGTTAAGGTTAAGAAAAGCCTACACCATATTCCTTTGAGTTCATGCCAGTAAATTGGGATATTTATGCATGATAATGACCCCAAACACTCATCGAAATTGGTAAAAGATTGGCTTACAGACGAACAAATCGATGTTCTTACCTGGCCAGCTCAAAGCCCCGATCTTAACCCAATAGAACACCTAGGTATGATGATGTTAAGGTAAAAATTGGGCAATCAAAATATAAAAATTTTAACGACCTTTGGGAAGGAGTACAAAATGCTTGGTACTCAATACCGCAAAGTAGATGTCAACCGTTGGTTGAAAGCTTAATAACATATTAATAAATTAATAACATGGCAGTACCAAATTATTAAAAATTTTAAGAACTTTTCGTTCAAAAAAGTTTTCTAGAATGATTATAACAGGTGTGCTATTTCTTTGTCCACAAATAATATGGTCATCACTTAAAAATAAATTGTTTAAACATTTATTTGAAATTAAATAAGTTCTAATTAATTAATTTAATTGATCGTTATAAGTCAGTTCATGTAATAAAATAAGAAATAAAGTATGTATTTAAGTTCAAAAATCGAAAATAAATTTAATTTTACTAAGAAAAATGATAAGTGTGCTATTTCTTTATCCATAGCTGTATATAAATTCTTTGTTCTTCCAAAATTCGAGTACAATTCACATATCTAAGCCTTTCTCCAAAAACCCACTTGAGTCTCAAAAGAGAGCTATAAAAATGATAGACAACCGTTGTCTAACTGAAATATCTGTATCTCTCGAGCTCCGCAGCAATGTTCCGTGTCTATCATTATTTTTCCGCTATTTTCATAAACAGTGCTGTAGTGAAATAGCCAGTTGCATTCCTCCCCTTAAACAATTCAACCGTAATACGTGTACTTCTAAGAATGATCATCAGCTTACCCTTGAGTTCAATTTCGGTCATAATTTCAAGTACAGAAATTCTTTTTTTTATCCACACTTCACGAATGTAGATGATTTCTTACTCATTGCAACGTGCAGACATTCAAAATGTGCATCGTACATCCTTTCTAATCCTATTGTACTTTCCTTACTGCTCGTACTGAGGTTAACATTATAAGGGTATTTATAACCCTTTGAGAGCACGTGTAATATAAAAAAAAATCTAGTAAGAAGCACATCTTACTAGGCCCACAAAAAAATAACAGTCCCACATCACACAGAGCTCATACAACGATGCGAATTTTACGAGAAATTTATATATAAGGAAAACATTAGAATCGAAATTGCTGAAATTAAAATATTTGCTTGGGAAATTGTTGTGCGAAATGAGCTTTGAAGAAGTTTGCCTTTACTCCGCGACCAGAGGCTTCCACTTGGTCAACAAAATATTCCATATTATTATGTTAAGAACCTTATAACCAATAAATAACAATTAAATTATAAAATTGTATTTTATTTAAAAGTTATTGAAAAAAACATCGACCTGAAACATAAATCGCACCCTTGTAACGAAGTTACATCTACTTCTCTACTACTTAACTGTGAGTTCAACTTCAACCATACATCGCATGATGCCGTTTTAGCTCAAATTTCATATATTCAAATATTGACGTCTACCACTCGTCACTTCAGATCATTTTTATATACCGACATTCGTCAACTTCTTTGCCGGATATGCAACACATTATGGGTATTTTTGTAAACCGAATGGTGGGGTCCATCTCTTCCGACCTCTCCAGCCGCTTTTGTGCCATAGTTTCAAATAGGACCGAGGACTCTATCCTATCCGAGAGCTCTTCTCACGCTAGTACTTAAGTTTCAACTAGGGCCGGGTACTAAATTATTAAATAAAACAAAAATAGAGAATTAATTGGAGTTCAATCAAAAACCGAGTTTTCTTGATTTCTTCTGTCTGACCCTGGATCCGCTAACATACCTCAGCTATAGACAAAAAACGGCATGATACCCTGAACATTAGAAAATATGGTTTTCATGTTATTTGTATTTTTTTGTAGAAAACAAAGTCATAAAATATCAATGTTTTTAGAATTTTGTCCACGTTTAACAATTTCTCATTAAAATGTACAATGTATATGTAAATACAAAATTATCCAACACATTTTTAGACACCTTAAAGTCTTCAACAATAGGTAGTTCGTGAAAATGAGTCTTGCATTTTATTAGAAATTGTTTGATGAAATATTTCAAATTTTATTTTTAAAGGTCTCTCCTAAAATCGCGATTAAAAAAAAATATATTTCTTATTTTTTTTAAATTAATTAATACATTTTTTAAAACTCAAGAAAATATTTATATATTGTATTAACATAATTTTGACAATATTTCAAAAATATTTGAGACTTTTAAGTCTTAAAACTCCTACCAAACGATACAGTCATGGTTTTTATTTTGTTACAATATTTATCACACTCAACTAAAACTTAATGAATTAATATTGTTTTTTTTTTTAATTTTTAGCAAGTATACGCCACAGTTGCCCCAAGTGACTATTTTATTAATATTTTTTTTTCTTTCTCAAATATTATAAATAAATTATATTGTTCTTTTTTTTCTTGCAGTTAATAATATTGTAAAAATAAAATAATAACTTTATTTCATTGACTCACGACTTTCTAGAAAAAATAATTTAATAATTTCTTTTGAAGAAAACAAGAAATAAATAGCTCTTTCGCAGAGAGCAACGGCCATATTTCTTTAGATGTTCCCTACCACAAAGAATAATTTATAACGTAATTTGGCAACCCTATTAAACGAGGACATGCCGTTGAGCATATATCATAAACAGACGACACATGGCATGGTACAGAAATAAAACCATTTGTCGTTCCTTAAAACAACACTGTATTGAAGGCAAAAGAACAACAACGTCAAAATCCCACAAGGATAAAATCATCGCTGGGGTGGTCGGTAGCACACAAAGGACGAAGCAAACCTAAACACCAGCCACCTAAAGAATAATAAAGATTCCTTCGTTTACAGGCGCAGTTTTTCTTGTCCCTAAATTTTGTTTTGTATTCCGTTTCTTTTTTTTCTTTTGTTTTGTGTTATACTAACGAATTTTCACAATTTTATGTGCACCTAACTTTATATGAGGTAAATGTCCATATGAAAACGTTCAGCGCCCCAAACCTTCCTATAGTGGTTGTCGTCGTCGTCATCGTCTGATGTCGGTCTCTTGGTCTAGGTTTGGTCGCTGCCGTCATAGTCGATCTCGGCGCACATAAACCTCCCAAGGTAACACAACTAAACAAAGAAAAAATACGAATCCTTTTTGAATAAACTGCCAAATGGCTGCTCTTGTTGGTCCAGAAGTCAGTGGAAGACTAGAAGGCTCCCAGAAGGCCGAAGGATACACCTGAAACATCATCTTCCCTCTATAAGGCTTCCAAGTTTTTTTAGTTTTTTGGCTGTTCTTGCAGTGTATATTTATTTCTTTTTTAAATTGTAGGCAGTAGCCATTCCTGACCGGATGGTTAACATTCATCCGGCATCGGTAAGGTAATTGTGAAAAGGTACGAATGCGAATAAGTGTATCTCAAGTTTAGTAGGGCCAGGGATACTTTTAAGAGACGGCTCACATAAATGGAAAATTTAACATCGTTATTTAGTCCGAACGTTACGTACACATACTCCCGGCCGTCCGTCTATTTCTAGTCCTTTCCGATGTCCTCTCCGGATCTAGATGTATGAAGTTCATTTGTGCAGAAGTATAGGCCCAGGAAATGGTATTTTTTTTAACCAACTTTTGAATAGTTTATTGATGGATGTAAAGAGGTTTTAATAGCAGCAGCTATTCTCGTCCTTATGAATGTACATAAATACATATATACATAGATTGTCTGTCAGTTAGGTATTTTCGTCTTCCCTCTTCGTCTATTGTGCCTCAGCAGGACCATGAGCCGCCAGTTAACGTTAATATTATTGCCAGCAGCAAAGTAACGGGATGAGGAAACGTCCATGTGAATTTCTCGGTTTATGAGTGGAATTTATTATACCTAGAAGGACGATGAAAAAGGCTCTCGTTTTGTCCTCATCATTGTAGGCGGTTAAAAAAAAATAGAGAACGAGGAATGGCTTGTTTTTGTTTTGAATTGCACGAAGGAGGCCAGAAAAATCGATGATTATTTGATGGGCTAAGTAAATAAGGGAAGGCGATCAAACTTACTTTGCATTAAGGACGAAATAACATCGAATAGAGATAGACTGACAATGGATGTTAGAGCTAAAAGATAGATGATGGAAACGTTTAATAATTTAACATACATACATACCTATAAATGGGAAATGGAAGTCAAGAATCCACTTTTGAACGGATCGATGATGATAAACTGTTTTGAATGGAATAAGTAGCAAAATAGAAATAACAATAACAGATACAAATACAATAACAACATAGATTGAAGATGGCGATGTATTAGACATGAAGTGCAAATTCTTGCCATCAATCTATTTATAGAGGAATAAATTTTGTTGTGTGACAGAAACATCAGAAATTTCTCAAAATTGTTTGAGATGTAGGAGGAAAGTAAATGGTGCAATTAATAAATTTAAAAAATATTAAAAAAAGAAGTGAATGACACATTTCATCCATATAAACGTCACTGTCATGGAGTTTCACTCACAGTGATAGGAACTCATCTTTCAGCACGAAATAAATGTTCACATCAGATATTTGCTTTTTCGACATGTTCTACTTCTCAAATTTGAAGAAGTAGCTTGGTAGTTGATAGAGTAGAGTCACTGAAGTTTTTGACCACTACGGGTGAAATGATAGATTCAAAAATAATTTGATATAGGTTGAAAACCGTCACTTCCATACTTCAATTCAACAGTTTGTCAAAATCAATGTTTAGAATTAGTTCAGAGAAAATACTCGTATCAAGAATATATACAATTGTACATAGGTACATAAATGTATCTCACCATGGGCAAATTGTTTCTTTAGGCAATAAAGTCAAAGAAACATACAGAAATTGTTTTGGAAATACATTTTCAATTCTAAATTCAGGTAAATTTCCAGAAAATGTCTATTTGACGAATCTATTTTGACTGTCATATCCCATGGATCTAAAATATGAAATATGTCAGTTTCGTGCCTTCAAGAACTTCTGGCGCCACAGGCAGTTAATAGTCTCTAATGGACGAAAGATATAAGAAACGCATTTCGTGCAGCTGGCCACCATTCGTAGCTAGGATGAGTGATATTCAAATGATTCTTAGAATCATGCAATGGTACATATATATATAACTCATGTAGAATAATTGGCCAGATGAAATGTTGGAGGGATGACATTGTCCGGAAATATATTATAGCAGGTGGGAAATAACTGCGAGACAAAGAAGCGAGTAATTGAATTTTAAATTAAATACAAAAAAAAAATGCTGAACTGTTTTGCAGGTACTTGCTGTTAAGAACAAGTGTGACTAGAGAAAAGTTTTATTCAAGAGCATACAATTCACTATTATAAGAAAAACTCAATTCATAATTTAGGCTCAAAAAACTTGATCTGATTTTTATTCAAAAACATTTTAAAATCCTTGAAGCAGTTTTTTAAATAATTAGTTTTTGATATATGTATGTGTTTGAAATTTTTGAAATATTTTTAAGAACAAATTTTTTGAAATTTTGAATTAAAAAATAAAAATAAAATGCACGACTGGTTGAAGTTTTCTTAAGCAAATATATGCAAGAATAAACATTTTAAATCGCTGTCTCGGTTTAAATAAAAAAAAATTAATTTTTTTCATAAAAAAAACTATTAAGACTTTTCACAATTTTGGTATACTTTAAGGTTTTTATTAATAAACGTCCAGTGTTTGAGACATGCAATTTAAAAAAAGATTAATTTTTTTTTAAATATCCGAAAAATATTTATTTGTTTTTTTAGGTTTTAGTATTCAAGGTTTAAGACATTTTAGAAGATTCTACATAAACCATTTAATTTGAATCCGTTGTTCAGATAATAAGAGAGTCAAAAAACAATGGTTCTACGGTAGGAAATTTCGGTTACCTTTTAATTTCAATTTGTTTTCACTGATTGATATGACGTAAAGATTAAGTGAAAAAGAACTAATTTTATCAAAAACATAGACCCTGTTTTCGATAAGTATACTATTTTCAAAGAGTTCTAGCGTGTGGTTTTCGAAGTAATGAGATTAAAAAAACAATGTTTTTTTTTAATTTTGAAGAGCCTTAAGCCTACTACGCAGATCACACTAAAATTTATCTTCCATACAAATTTCAGCCCGTGATATACTTTAACAAGGATTCTTAGCTCGCTTGCTTAGCTCAAATTGTAGTCTACTACCTTATCAAAAAGCCTCCACTTACTTTAGCGCGTGAAATAATGTTGAGCACATTCTTTCACAGATAAACTTTGACAATTAGGAGGTTTTGCAATATATCAGCGAAGCGAATTGATAAGTTCTTCTGTTTTTTCCTAATTTTAAAATGGATAACATTGCAGAATATATCGAAAAAAGTTTTCCCGATGAATTGAATCCCAAAAACAAAACAAAAATGCCATAAAACAAGAATTCACTTCGGAAGGGAAGAAGAAGCACACACAATTATTAATTCTTCTATTCCTTTCGCGTACATTCCATTTTCAGAATTTTTATAAAAAATTGAATTGAATGAATAAATTAGCTGTTATCACTCAGGTTGACATTTCAATTTATTTCTTTAATTTAAAAATTTATCTTGGATTTTAGCAAGCAATTTTAGAGATAAGAATTGAAGAGATTAAATTTATTTTAGCTTGAACTGCGTACCTGGCTTTAGCAAAAAAAAAAAAAAAAGGAAATCAAAAACGAAACAATGGAACCATCTGTTGAAATATTTTTTTTTTTTCAACCACATCCTAGATTTTCCTAAAGAAAATTTCAATTTTCTCTTAAATCTGTGGAACTGTAGAACAGAAACAAATATTTTCATAAACTTCTTAAATAAAATGCAAGTTTGGATCACACAAACTTGCTCTTAAGTAAAAATAATTTGGAATTTAAAAATTTCTTGTAAATATTTAAGCATACATTCAATTAGAAGAAAATGTTCAAATTCATAAAATTGCCATCTTATTTCTAGAAAACTCTAAATTTATGCAAACAAAAATTAAAAAATCGTTTTTTATTCAATTATTTTTTTGTAATTTCTTTAACATGTTTTTTAAGAAAAATTGTCATGGCAATTTTAAGAATTTAATATATGTACCTCTAAAGAAATAATTTCAAAATCTTATTGTTCACTAGTTTTCGAGATATTGATTTTTCAAAAAAAAAAAAAAATACACAAACTGATTTTTTTCCCAATAATCCGAAAATTTATTTTTCGAAAATTTTTATATACAACAATATTTCAAAGGAGCTCCTGTATAGACATTTTTTTATATAAAAGCTGCCGGTAATCAGTGCGTGTGCTAATTTTTTCTTAAAATCAAATGACAGGTAGCGCTAGTTTTGGAGAAAAAAAATTTTAATTTCTCCTCTAGGGAATCACTGAAAACCCTTCTATCAGTATAGAGTTTGAAGAAAATCGCTTTAGCGGTTCAAACAGACATACAGACAGACAGCCGGAATCCAGTTATTTTTTGTTCTCTTTAATCGTAATTTGAGCTTTGATCAAAGTACAAGTATTTACTGCAGCTCTCCGGAAAAATCATCAGGAACCTGGAAGATCATCTCAACACAGAAGTGCAACAACTTCTCCAGCATGAACTAGAGCTTAGTGACAAGTATCCATACACCCGAGCTATCACTGACGATCAATTTGAAGACATCATCCATAACGACAACGCACCCTTTTACGAGAAGAACAACAATCAATACTACAGGGGATGAAACGCCCACTCATAAAAAATTATTATTTAGTTAATATTGAAAAAAAATCATGAATTAGATTAAGAAAACATTAATATCGATACCTTCCCGTAAGAATGTATTAAGCGACATTTTTAAATTTGTTTCGTCCAATAAAATACACAAAAAATTAACTAAATGAGACGCTTTTTTCGTTTCCTGAACAATTTTAAAAATGTCGCTTAATACATTCTTACGGGAAGGTATCGATATGATATTGTAAGCAAATAGCATTATGTAAAGCCAAATGAAGAACGTTGGGCCCCTATTGTTGACCCAACATGATTTAATTTAGTAATAAGTTAGTTTTAAGTCAAATTGTATATAAAACAAATTGAAAAATAAAATTCTTAATCTAAGGATAATTTTTGATCAACATCTCGAGTTAAATTTTTTTCCGAATGCAAAATTTAACCTGTTGTACCTATATCGCAAGTAAAAATGTACAGCAGTACCGTCATTTTTGTTTTAAAAAAAGAACAAAATAATCGGGGCAAAATTTGAAAATGCTATCTACCAACATTAAAGAAATTCGGATGGGCCGTTTAGGCTGTAGTCGAACAGGCAGTCAGTCACGCAGACAGAATCGGGAGAAGTACTTTTTCCGTTTTCTCTATCGTCGTTATTTTTAAGCCATATAAAGAATTTTTCCAATTTAAGTCGCTTGTGGCAGTGTTAACTGTCAAATCTGTTGCTTATTATTCAGTTACTAACTCCAAATTGCCATACCAAGTAAAAAGATTAAACAGTACAGTACGTCCAAATAATAAAATCTTATTATCAAAATTAGTGTTCGTTAGTGCAAACATTGCAGGCATTGCACTTACTTTACTGTAGACGTGGTGGCCCTTTACATTTGATTCTTTAACGTTTGATTTCCAACTTTGAAACGGCCGGTTTGGTTACTAATTAGCCAACATTGGTCCTACACCCAAATAAGATCCAACTGACCCAAGATCTCAAAGTTCATGCCCATAGACAACACCGTTTGTTCACTGACTGCACTTCGGAGCGTTTGCGAGGCTGTAAAAAATAATCTTTAGTGACAATATGCATTTTTGGATGAATGGACAAATTTCTTACACCAACCCACACGAAGTCCACCAGGTGACAATGCATCTTTTGGTGTGTATTTTGGCCCGGCGCGCGGCGTCATTGGTTCGTATCTACCCTTTCAAAACGACATTGGTGAGGTGGTCACCGTCAATCGCGTGCTCTACAGAACTATGATTACCAATTTCTTCTGACCCAAGTTGAACCAAGTTAAATATGGACTAAACGACATGTGGTTCCAATAAGATGGCTCTAAATGCCACACAGCGGACGTAAGATTGACTTTCTGTATAAAGGATTTGAGGATAAAATTATCTCTCGCAGAGGGAAAGTGAATTGGCTACCGAAGTCATGCTAGAATTTTTCTTGTGTGGTTCCATGAAGTTGCAGATCTGTACAAATAAACAGTAATAGACGATTTCCTTAAGGTGAACAAAACACAGGCTATCTCTCAAATTCAGCAGGATTCATGCGGAAGAGTCACTGAAAATTAGACCACTCGGATACGTGTCACTGTAAAAAGGCGAAGCGGGAATTTGAACGTTGAAATATTCCATACATAATGGCATACTTCGACCTTTAAAATAAAAAAACCTAATTAAAACCTCACACATACCTTGTTTTATTCCATTTCAACATCTACCCGCACTTATTAAAAATTTATTTTGTTCACTATTTAGAGTACCTTGTATAAAGTTTTGTGTGTTCACTACATTGAATAGTTCACTCGAACGAGATTAAATTATATCCAGCGTCTACTGTAGCTTCATATTGGTTGATGGATCGTAAGAATTTAAGGATACAAAACAAAATTTATCAAGATCCGTAATCCTGATTTCTTTAACGTAGGTATATTTTTGGATATAAGAATAAGAATATTTTTTTTTTTAAATCAGATAGTGATAAAATTATCTGCCAACTTTCGATAAATTGACGAGGCGCTTTTCGTATGGAATCAAGTTTGAAAAAAAGATTCCATTTTTCTTTTAAAGTCAAATATTATTTGTCTTTGAAAATTTCTGTACCCAATACTGTTCAAATTTCTGCATAAAAAAAAATTATTTCAAACAGCTTACCATTTTTCTTAAATCGACCAAAGAAACATTCTTGAAACATTTCAGAAACATTTAAAAAACATTTCAGAAACAAAGAAACATTTCTCAAATGTTTCTTAAATGTTTCTGAAATGTTTCAAAAATGTTTCTTTGGTCTGGACGCTCGCAAAACATTTCTGAAATGTTTATGAAATGTTTTTCCGTTTCCCATTCCGAATGGGAAACTTTATTTGTTTCACAAGCATTTACATAGGTAGAAAGTGCGTGAGTGGTTATTAATATTAATATAAAATGTCGCGAAAAGTGTGGAGCAACGAGAATGTTATCCAATTGATAAAAATGTATGAAAAAAAAAATTTGTGGTATCGACTCGACGAAAAATATTAAAAATAAAATCAAAAAAGCAGATTATATATCTGAAATTTGCAAAAATATAAATTGTGATAAATTTGAAGTAGAAAAAAACTTCATGCGCTTAAGGTGCAACGAGGGCGAGAAAAAAAATTACAGACAACTCAATCTGGAAACAATGGGAAACAAAGTCCACACCAAAAAAAAACAAATCAGAAACATTTCTAAAATGTTTCTGAATGGTTTTTAAGCAAAGGGGAAATATTTCAGAAACGTTTTTTAAACAATGTTTCCTGAAATGTTTCTCTGGTGTGGACACACCTTAAGTCACTTCGTGACGTGTTTCCGTCATCAAAACTAATTTTTAACACGAATACTGAAGGACAATTAAAGGAATTCCCGTCTCATTTAGGTAGAAACAAAATTAATATGGTTTCATTATAAAATCAGACTTTTCATTATGATGGTCTAATAAGTATGTTAATAATGTTAAGAATAAATATCGCATTTCCAAAGTTCTTAAGTCCGCTTCAAGACTTGTAAGAAATTCAAAAACCATAAACATTAACATAATATTACGTAATTTTCTCCCCATACACCAACAAAATCACTCTCTATGCATAATTAACCCATCTAATTCCCATTTAATTAAAAAAGTGTCACACAATATCCAATCAAGGTAGAGTCACTTTCAATAAGCTAACTCTGATGAGCAATTTCGCTACAAAGTAATAAGAATCTTGGCTACTGCAGTTTTTCACTGAGTCCTTCAACTGCAACACACAATCACACCACCACCAAAGTAAGTCTTGTAATTTTCAATGGATATTTAGCACATCACAAAAACTAGGATACTTAACCTCATAAATTAACCTAAATCTTACCCTCGATGGAAGAACTTTCAAAAAAGTCTTAAACCACCTTCTTCAGACCACCATTACCATAGAACCGTATGGCGGCCGTGAATAAGCCACCTACCGAGTCTTAGAAGAAAATTGTATATCGCTGAAACTCTTACTGTGGGAGGGTTTCTCAGGTGAATATTTTGGGCGGCGGTGGCGACGGGCTCTCTTTATGCATCCTTGAAAAACTTTGCTCGAACAGACACACATATAGCTTTTACAACTACATACAGTTTTTTGGGGGCATCCCCTTCGGCCAAGGGGACTACTTTGGAGATGAAATTTATTTTCACAACCTCTCCAACCTTACAACAGAAAGCAAAAAGAAGAAAAAACCTCAGAGGAACACAACTTATCGAGAAATCAGAAGATGTAAAATGTTCAGGTGGTTGGAAGGAAGAAAAGTTCCTACTGGTGTGAGAGTGGGTGGAAGCTGTGTTGTGGATGATGACTCCTTTCCACTGGCACGTTGGTGTGGTCGTCGTCATTTAAGTAAGAAGCGAATACATAAACACCCACATAAAAATATATATCTATATTCGGAAGGTTTCGTTGAAGAAGAAAAAGTTTATAAGGCCCAGGCAGAACTTACAGCCTATAGGAAGGTACCTTCACCGGTGTTGATAGCAGGTAGCAAGGACCATGAGAGACACGAGGACCAAAGCGGAAAAAAGTTAACTTTTGCCAGACAACTTTAACATACATTTGCGGAAAGGGTTGCCAAAAAAATGTTTGCAACCTTTTGGACAGGCTTCCAAGTTGGTATTCTTTTTTGTATTCCCTGATGGTATGAGAGAGCACCAGAAGGGGCGGGGGGGGGGGATAGAGGAAAGAATGATTTTGTGAAAGGGGGTCTTCCTTTTATTTTTGATCTCTGGAGAGACATAAACGGTAGAAGGACTTTTTTGTATTATATACGACTTCACAGTTAGGGTACACTTTCTAAGAGCACCCAAAAGCCAATGTTCTCTCAAGTGATGTGCAAATTCTATAAGTTAAGAAGAGAATAAGGATACCTGACGGTTTTCATAAGGGGATATATAAAAATTCCATTTATATATTATTTGGGCAACGGCATATTTTATGATTTAGAGGATGCCGCAGTTTATGGCGAAAGGATATCAAGGGAAAAAAATATTCAAAGTGTACAACGCATAACCGAAGAGGATTTGAATGAACTTACAACGGATTTAAGAAAGAAAATTTATGAATCATTATTTTGAAAGTTGTATCTAGGACTTCAAGAATTCAAATGTTAACCAAAAAAGCTGTTTGAGTACATAGTGTGTATTCGTTTTTCGTTGAAGTTCCCTAGTTTTGATAATATGAAAATGGATAATAATATATCCATTTAGCATAGTTTGTTTTTTATTCGTTCACTAGCAGACACGCACTTGCGTCGCTTCGTGTTTAATTTCCAAGTTCGAAAAATCTGAACCCTTATGATATTTTTATTAAAGTGCCTTTCTGTCATCGCATCGTTTATAACGGCTAATGATATGTTAAGAAGGCGAAAAACCTTTTCTTAATAATATTTTAGCCAAAATTTTTTTGTGATGAACTAGACATCTTTCTCTTCTGATTGTTTTTTAATAATAGTTAGTTTGTAAGTTGCCAAGGATTTAAGTGAACATAAAGTACTCGGACAATACATGATATGACGTTAATCTTAGATCTTCTATTATTACACACGTCATCTGTCAGTTGGAAAATAATACTAAATTCATTAAAATAATTAATAAAGAAAAAGTTTTTATAAAGAGTTCTTTCAAAATTCGTATTTTATAACCAAGTCTTAATATGTGGTTTGGACCTGAATATAATATAGGATGATTCGAAATGTTTTGACAAAAAGATTAAGCGTGTAGCTAAGTTGGATCAAGACAAGAAAAATCATATGGATAGCTGCCCCGTTAAATTAACTGGGAGAAGAAATTTTCTAAAGAATTGACTTAAAACAAAAAAAAATTTTAACTTACAATGCCCCATGCGATACCTTTTTGTAAAGCCAAATGTCTTCATTTATTTTATTTTAAAATTAAGTTGTTTAAGTGAACAGAAAAATTTATTTTAAAACTCAAGATTTAAAACAAAAAAATTTCCTCAAAATTGCTTAGTTTCTTATGTGAATGAAGTCTTAGGTCATAGGTTAATGAATAAAAGGATTAAACTTATTTTTATTATTTCTTAAATATTCAGCATCTATTTAGCATAAATATTAAAAAAGGAAGGTTGAATGTTAAATTTTTGTTTTTACGGCGAAGGCGCCGATCAGTCTGTTGAGGTCAAAATAAAAAAACATAATTTTTGTATGTGGTGCCTGCAGACTAATAAAAGGCAAGGATTTCTTACCAAAAACTATTTTCATTTTGAATGTCATCTTGGGAACACATCACGATGTCAAAGTACTCTATAGAAGAATTAGCGGATATGCACTTCTCCTAGGATATTTCAGTTTTTTTTTTACTCTCAACCATTCCTGTGTGCGTGTTACCAGAAATGGTAATTTCGAACGGCTAATAAAGCAGCACTTTCTATGACAAGAGATACTCTTAGGGGATTTGTCCATTCGTCACAAAAGGCACTACACCCCTGAAAAACATTTTTGCAGCGGATTAGAATCATTTCCAACTTGATGTGCGTAATCAGATGTTCTCAATGAACATCCCTCCCCTACGATTTTGATTCTATCTACAGGCTCAAGGTTTTTGTCCTACCTTATGAAAAGTTTTGGCTTTCCGAATGTTTTACTCTCTGATTTCTTCATCTAGTAACCTCAGGGGGTCATAGAATTCACTTTTGCACATGTCCATCGCATCGATTTGCAATATGAGTAAATGTCTACAATAGTCCACTAATTTATTCCAAGGCTCTCTAAAATATTTTTAGTTTTCTAGGTATTAACGTACTTCTCCACTTCATCAAACTGTTTATGGCCCCAGACCTAGTCACCATTGGACTTTATCATTTAAGATGTAGCTAGAAGAATTCTATAATTGGACTCGCTCTCGATGTTACTGCTTCACAGTATTTGAATTTGCATTTAGCGAATTTTTCGACTTGGCTAGTTTATCTTACGTAATGGTTCCTCCTGTTTATAATTCTGCTTAGCTATCTGTACACCAAAATAGTTTTAGTCCTTGACGATTTCAATACTTCGGACTCCGGGTTTCCACTTTCCGTTTTTCCTAGGTAGATTTTATTTTTTTTTTTTATTTCTTTCGAAACTAAGGATAATATTTTTATTCTCAAAAACCTTTCGACAGATCACAGAAAAAAATGTATTTAGTAAGAGGTTGAAAAAATTCCCAAAAATGGTTTTTAATGGTACTTCCCACAGTTACCGATTTTCTCATAAGCTAATAAATGGATTTTGATTAATTTTTATATTCCTAAGCTTTAGTTTGAAAACTATTTTGTGTCAAAATTTTTAAAATTCTTTTTTGTTTTTGGATTTAAGACAAAAAATAATTTTTTTTTCAGAACTCAACATTTCGAAAATCACATGTCCGATTTTTACTTGCGACTTACCTATACTATATGGCAAGTTAAGCATTTGGAAAAAAATCGAACTCGAGATTTTGATCAAAGTTGACATTGCGATGATAGTGAAGAGAAGACTAAAAAAGTGGGTCTCGAAATTCTGTCTGTATGTCTGTTCGACTACAGCCTAAACGGCTCGGCCGATTTTCCTTAAACTTGGCAGACATCACTTTTAATTTTTCCCCCACACGTTTTTTCTTTTTTTTTAAGACCGAGAAAAACGGTACCTGCCATACCAATTTTTTTCGAAATTTTATAAATATATTTTTTTCTCAAAAACTGTTCTACAGATTTAAAAGAAAAAAATACAAAATTTCATTTAGTTAATGGTTAAAAAAATTCAGCAAAAAAGTTATTGAGGGTACCCCCCATGGAACCATTTTTTTTTGGTTTTTGATTTTCTCAAAAACGGTATAACCGATGTTGAAAATTTTTTTTATGCTAAAGCAATTTGAACAGATTTGTGTATTCAAATTTTTAAAAATTATTTTTTATGATTTTTAAGAAAAGTTTCAAAATTTTTTTTTCAAAACTCACTATTTCTAAAACTCCATGCTAACTTGACAAATAAAAGTTTTTCAGTATAATCCACAAGATGTGGGAAAAAAAAATTATTTTACATAAAAATAACGGTACCAACCATACAAATGTTAAAAAATGGTTTTCAAAATTCGTATTTTTCACGAAAACGAGGCCTAGAATTTTGATAAAAATTTAGATATTACAGCTTGTACCTACCATAGAACCATTTTGTCTTATTTTGAATTCCTCACTATCGACATAACGGATTTTTATGAAATTTTTTCTAGATATGCTTTTCTAAAGTTTAAAACACATTGCAGTTCAAAATTTAAAAAAAAAATATTTCTTGAATTTTTAGAAAAAAGTTTTTTGTTTTTGATATCTCACTATTCTATTTTTCACTATTTTTTTTTAATTTAATTTCCATTCGTACAATAATAAAAAGTTGGCGTACCAAATTTTTTTCTTAGGAATGTTTTAAAAGTTTTTTACATAAAAGCTTATTTTTTTAGGAAACCTCTACAACGACTCATAATTTGTGTTCTTTCATAAATTCATATTTGCATAGTATTCTGTTTTTATGCCTTACTAAAAGAATTTGAAAAATTTATTTGTATCGTTATGAATAGTTTTCTGTAATAACACTCGTTTTTAGATCCTAGTCTATTACATAGGAGGAAGTTCGTGCGACCCAGTCGTGCATTTTAGTTTTTAAACTTCATAATAAACAGTTTTTCAATACTTATCTACAACATGTCTGAAACAAATTTTAAGATATAGCCATCCCAAATGTTAAGAAACGGTCTATTTGTTTCAAAAACAGCACTCAAAATTTTTCTAAAATGTGTTTCGCTTAATTCGTACGATCGATAATTCAATACAAATAATTTTGAAACTCAAATATTACTGACAGTAGCTCTACCAAAGTACCATTTTTTCGATTTTTGGCTTGCTCATTATTTTATTTATTATTTTCAAAATTTAAAAAAACATTGCATATTAAAAAAATATTTTTTAATTAAAAAAATAATTTTTGATTTCAAAACTTGATGTCGTATCATCAGGAAATGATTTTTTTTAAATCATATCATAAATAAATAGCAGAAAATTGATTAAGGTTTTAGTTGTGCCCGGTTTTTTTTAGCGCAACCTCGTTTATGTCTACAAACTCCTTCTTAAATCGGTGTTCCAAGTCCCGTTGTGGTTACATTGTTAAAGACTTACAATGCTACGAACTTTTATTTTGAATTTATAACGTTTAGGTACTTTTTGAAAATCAAAAACTATTGTAGCATATATATGTGGGCACGACGTTTATAAACAGATCTATGCATTGACTCCATCAGGGAATAAGTTCAACATCCATGCCGATCGGGTCGAACATAAGGCCATATTTGAACTGACACTGTTAAACCAGACACGTTTTGTGAGTCTAGACATATTCTCTTGGAATCTGGGACACACGTATAGAATTAAAAACTTTTGCTACTTATTCCCCGATTAAGTGACGTATATACATATTTTGTTCATCATTCCTCTTCAACAGACTAATACTCGTACATATACATATAAATTCGTCAGAATTTTATTTCGATTATTACAAACAGAATGTAACTTTCGTTTTTGACTTTATGTCCTTTCACTTCATATAACTATGTATGTGAAAGACAAAAGTCTTTTTGCCTTGTAGAACACAACCAATAATGTTTTCCCTTGCTAAGTTTTCAAACAAAGAGAACCAAAGCTGCCGCTTAGACAAAAACACCGTGTTTTTCCTTTGAACTTTCACATCCTTTATTCAGACACACATACACTCACATTCGAGCCTATACCTCTCATACCTGCCTCTTGAAAGTAACATACTGTTTGAAGACTTTTTGTTTTTCCCAAAAACAAAAGAAAAACGAATCTACTGGCTTTGGATAGCTGGAATTGCATTGTAAATCTGCGACCAAGTGGAAGGTGGAAAAATAAACAACGTCATAGCATGAATCCTTCCACAAGTAGTCCTTTTCTTTGTCACCTTATAAACCAGAGGAGTTCTCTTATTCGATAAGTGAGTGAGTATGAGCATGAGTAAAGGTAAGTAGAGCTGACCAACATCGCCGTCGGTCGTCGACGAAATATCTACTACATTTTCCATACAAAAGGGATACCCAAAAGCTGACTCCGGACTTTGAAATGAGTTATGCATGAGACAAAAAACAAAGCCCACACTTTCTCGCCTCTACCATGGATTTTCACCTTTGTTCGTCGAAGGATGATAATTCCACATTATTGGATTGCTAAGCTTAATACTGTATGCCCTCCATGCAATATAAATTGTTCAAAACAAACTAAGTGCTTACTGTGATAATGGTGTGTGGTCCTGGTGCGGTCAATAGTGAGGCCTCTCAAGGGAGGGTAATGAATACCAATTTCACTTAGCTATTCGTCTAGTAAAATTACACTAAGAGAAATTTAGATTAATTAAAGAGATTAAAGGATTTGAAAAATCGACAAAATAGTGATTTGAAGATTTTGTTGAAATGTGTGTTCAAATTATGCATCGGTTAAACTATAGGTGGGTGATAACCCATCTTAAAAACAAATTTCAGAATTTCGTTCCACTTGAGCGGAAGGTAGACTTACAAACCAGCAAAACGGGACTTTTTTTTTGGAATTTTAAGAAATATTTCAAGATTTAATTTTCAAAACCCCATAGGTTCTTAAAGCCCACACTTGTTTTTTTTTTTTAAACTGACACATAACATATTATTTAAAAAACCATCTTAAGTATGTAGAAAACATTGTTTTTTTTTTAATTGAAAAATATTAAAAATATTATTCAAAATACAATACAAAATATCCAAAACCAAAAAAAATTTAGATTTTGATTTTTGAATTTCTCATTATCGGCATAAAATTTAAATACAAATATATTAAAAGGAATAGTTTTTTAAATGTTTTTTTTTTTTTGTTTTTGTAATAAAAAATTTAATATTTTAAAATTGCGCTTACGATGCATTTGTGTATCTTGTTTTAATAAAATATGTTTTTTAGACATTTAAGATGAAAAACCCAATGTAGAACTCGTATGTATTACATGCCGGTTTTTATTATTATAAACATGTGCCTACAACAAATTCTTTGATACTTTTAAGAAAACCAACTTAGTTCATTTTTGCTTTTGAGTCTTGTATTCATGGAATATTGCAGTCTTTTCTTCAAATCTTAATGAGTTTATTACATAAATATTTAATTATATTTAGTAGCATTTTCGTCACTTGAATTAAAAATTTAAATTAAAAATTTAATTTAAAAAAAAAGAAACCAGTCTTGCACAGATTCGGATTTTTAATAACTAATCAAAAAATAAGTCTTTTTAAGTTTTCATAAGCACTGCTTCTTAAAATTTGTAGAAGCTTTTGAATGAAAATATACAAAAAATCAGACAAAAATTAATTATTAATTAAGTGATAAGGAAACAATTTTATCTAAATTCTAGGAGCCATATCCGAGCATAATATGTTTTTTCTAAAACGTATAGTGGGTACCGTTATTTTTGAATAACAAACAATTTTTAGGTACTAGCTATATTATGTATATGTCCTGTCCAGTTATGGATTCGTAAGAAAAAACAAACTCGAGATCTTGTGATCGGACTTCACATTACGATGATAGGGAAAACGAAAAAGGTAGGTCTCGAAATTCAGCCTGCCTGATTAGAGCCTTAACAGGTAACAATTAACGATACTGCCATAGAATTTTTTACTTGCGACTTATAGGTACTATAAGGCAAGTTATGCATTCGTAAAAAAAATCGAACTCGAGATTTTGATCAAAGTTGACATTACGATGATAGCGAAGACAAAAAAAGAGCCAAGGCTCCTCCAAAGTTTGAATATTATTACATATTAAAATTTTCAATTTTGTATTTTTTGGATTTTAAAAAAAAATTCCAAATTTTTTTTTGGAAACTCATATTTCGAAAACCCCATGCTTGAAACTTGACAAATAAAAGTTTCTTTTTTTTTTTTTTGTCAACGGCCTTGGCTTTGATGAAAGCATCGCTTCCCATCGATCAGCGAAATCAAGCATCATTGCGCGCGGTTAGTACTTGGATGGGGGACCGTTCAAATACCAACTGTGTGCTGTTGACATGTGTTTCTTCTGTTGTTCTTTCTTTCTGTGTGTCTCTCTCTGTTGTATTGTCTAAAGCCGATGGCCTCAGTTGCCAGTGCTTTTCAGTGTCTCTACTTCGTAGATTTATCTACGGAGTAGTGTAAAATGTAATGTAATGTAATGTAAAAATTTGTTTTATCTAAAACTAACGGCACCTTCCATACAAATTTTAAAAAATGGTTTTCGAAAATCGTATTTTTCTCGAAAACGGTTTTGAGAATTTTGCTTTTGATTAATCTTTACGATCTTTAATTTAATAAAAAAAAAATTGAAATATAGATATTACTGACTGTACCTACCATAGAACGATTTTTTCGAATTTTGAATTTCTCATTATCGGCATAACGGATTTTAACGAAATATTTTAGAGAGAAGCTCCTAAAAAGTCTAAAAAACATTGCATTTAAAAACTTAAGAAAAAATATTTTTTCAATTTTTAGAAAAAAAAAGTCTTTTTTTTTTTTGAAAAATTCGATATATCAAGAACGGCTCAGTATTTTTTTTTGGAAATTAGACTTTTATTCGTACAATAATAAAAACTTAAGGTTGGCGTACCAAAATTTTTTCTTAAAAATTTTTTACATAAAAGCTTATTTTTTTAAGGAACCACTACAACGACTTATAATTTTTGCTCCTGGATAAATTCATATTTGCATAGCATTCTGTTTTTATATCTTACAAATAAAAGAATTTAAAAAATTCATTTTATCCTTATGAACAGTTTTCTTTAATAACATCCGTTTTTAAATTCTTAGTCTATTACATAGGAGCAAGTTCGTGCGACCCAGTCCTGCATTTTATTTTTTGAAGTTTTAGAAAATAATTATTTTTTAATAATAATCAAAACTTAAAGTTGATGTACAAAATTTTCTTCTTAAAATTGTTTAAAAAATTTTATATATAAGAAATTTCACAACGATTTATATTTAATTTATTTATAATTTTTGTTCTTTCATAAATCACATAGCATTCTGGTTTTATTTCCAACTATTAAAACAGTTGTTTTAGCCTTTAAACATTTATTTTAATCTAGTCATTCTCTTATGACATTCATTTTTAAGATTATGAGCCTTTTACACAAAAGCAGGTTCATCCGATCCAGTCGTCCATAGTTTCAAGAAACTGTAACTTCTCAAAATTTAAGTACTGAATTTTCGAAAAAAAAAATTAAATTACCTTAATAATAAAAAAAAGTGTTGAAATTTCGAAACTTAATAATACTAATCAATTTTTAAGCTTTGGCAAAATGGAAATTTTATTCAACCATGAACCTCTTACTTAAATATTTTTTTTGAATTTCGTTTTTTTTTTTTAAATCTGAAAAATGTGAGACATTCAAAATTTTTTTCTTGAATTTAAAAAAAAAATAATAACTATAATAATTCAATAATTCAAAATTTATTCTACTAAGTTTAAAAAGGACCTTAAGACGGTTTTCAAACTGAGAGATAGATAAAATTTCGAGGACAACTTTTTCGTAATCGCCAATAATGTAACGTCAACAAGAAATAAAATAAACGACTGGATTGCATGTGCTTGCTCTTATTTAAAAGTACTTTGGAACTTACAAATATATAAATAAATATAAAACACGTATTTAATAAGATAAAAATGTTCAAACACATTAAATTGCCATCTTATTTCTATAAAAGTATGAATATATGCAAATAAAGTTTAAAAATTTTTTTATTATTAAATTAATTTTTTATATAAAAAATTTCTTTAAGATTTCTGTAAAAAAATATTGAGATGCCAATTTTAAGTATTCAGTAATATAGATCTTAGGAAATAATTTCAAAAAAATAACAGTTAACACGTTTTTAAGATATTGATTAAAATAAATTGTTTTTTTTTTTTTTTTTTTTCTAAAAACCAAAAATTGAAAGGAGCTCCTGTTCAAAAATTTAGGCCAACATTTTTCTGACCAAACTGTAGTCCATGTCCGTAATAGCTCACCCAACTTGTTTTATCAAAATCGATGAAGCCGTTTTCGAGATTTGGCATAAGGGCTGTTTTTGAGTTTTTGAGCTAACCATAAAAATTTCAATTTCTCTTCACCGAAGACCCTTAAGAACTGAGTTTGAAGAAAAAAGCTCCAGTGGCTTAGGCTTTAGCGAGAAGTACATAGATATACAGACATACAGACGGAATTGCCGGCCCCGTTTTCGTGTTCTCTATTATCGTAGTGCCAACTTTCATCAAAATCTCAAGTTCGATTTTTCTCGATCGCAAATAAAAATAGAGGTACTCGTAATTAAGGCACCTTAACCTAGTGACCTACAACTCTCCATAATTCCTGTGTGCTTATTTGAGGAATGGAGGGCACCTACAATTTTCCGAACGGTTAATAAGCAGCACTCTTCATGACGATAGATTTTCATGGGAGAATTAGTCACTTCTTCGGAAGAGACAATACACCCCTGAATTGTTGTTTGCAGTAGCTGAAAATCGAACCCGAGACTCTCTGCGTGGCAGTCTAACGCGCTCTAACCAAGTAGTTGCAAGGGTTACTACAATGCGTCCTCATCCTCAGGTAACTCAAACATTTATTTGGTGAGTTTATCCTAGAATCACTAAATAAATATTTCTGACAGATACTTGTCGAAAATCTATTACAATCAAAGTGCGTCGCAATTAAAAAGGACGATAGTTAATTTGACAGGTAAAAGTCAAAGATTAAAGTAAGTCCTGCCTTTAAAAAACTCTTCTTGAATTATCTAGAGTGTAATTTAGATATAGGGTTAAAAAGTTTTTATTTAAATGTGCGTTTACTCAGCACTGAAAAACTGTCCTTTCATTAAACAATGACAATTTTGGAAAATATGATTTTCTAAGTTTTTTTTTTTGACTATATGTAAATGATTGAGAAGAAGAATTCGGAAAGTATAAGAACGTATTTTCTCAAACTCAATTATCTCGTACCAAAGAACCTTAAAATTTTCCGGTTTAACAAAGAAAAGTCTTCAAGCTTCAAGGTGAATTATTAATTTAAAAATGTATGAAGCTAATCTTTATGATGAAATCATCTGATAGTTTCTTTTAGTGATTGATGTGTAATTGAAGAAAAACTTTTACTGTGTTGCAAAAATGTGTTGGAAAAATACTTTAAGTTCATCGATACTCCGACTTCAAGAAATCAAAATCTCTCTCCCTCCCTTACATGAAGATGCTCAGCCGTTGCGGCCGTTCCATATTAATTGGGACTGACCATGGTTTAATTATTTTAATCGTATTTGCGATCACTAAGCAAACCTCATAAAAGACTACCCAAACCCAACCAATACTAATCTCCTACTGTACACACGCGCTTATACATACTTTACGCCCAAAGCTCATTTCCATATCGACAACAAACGGTGAATTCAATGGTCATGTTTCGTATGATGAGGATTATTGATTGAACGACAATTCACAGGTTTAATTTTGGGACTGAACGCAGTGTGTTTTGTGTCTTCTTGATTTGAATTATTGTTGTTGTTGGGATAAGTATTATTATTTAAGGACACACTTAAGGACAACGATTGAATGTTGTTGGTTGGTTGGTTTTTGGTTTAAATGACATCATTTATGCATTAAATTAATGACTGAACTATTAGGCAGTCCGTTGAGTTTACATTTTAATTAAAGCGATGATTTCAGTGGGGGAAGAAAGGGAGAACGTATAGTCATACTGAAAGGACATAAGGGCAACCAAATCTAAGGATATCATGAATAAGCTCTTTCACCACCATTTTTGATCGATGAATATGAAGGGTTGATGTGAAGATGTTAATAGTGAGTCATTGACAGGTGGTCTTAATGAGGGTGATAAGTCATAAGGTATGTTACAAAGGGTAAGCTCTTAAGTGTTAGTGAAGGTGATTGAACTTAGATAGATTTTCCATTCAATTTCAGCCTTCGGATTCACTCAGCAAGTTGATGACTTGGTTCTTGATGAGAACGAATGAAACTCTTAATAATTTTGATTATGTTTGAAGTATCTAAAGGGTTTACAATCACTTACGGCACTCTTTTTCTTTAGTCTCACGAAGAAAGTAATGGAGAAAAATCTTACCAAAGTTTGAGGAAAAACGTGCGAATCATTTTGAAGGTTTCATTTTTGTGCAATCTGACATTTTCTGACCACACATACATATTTGCAATATTACTCCAAACCACATTCCATTAATGGTTCTTGACATTTAATTGTCAAATACCGAGCTCACTTGAGATTTCCCTAGCCAACTACGAAATTCAAAAAAAAAAAAAAAAAAAAAGAATTGTTATTTCATTCTTTTGGCAGATTCACCCAGTAGCTTAACCATCATCACCATCATTTGAATAAAATTTAATTGAATTCTTCTTCTTCTGCTCAGAGGAGCTTGGCGTTCTCTTATCATATCCCCTTTTCATGTTCGCGTGTCATCACCATCTTGCCGAAGCTGCTGCTGTTACTGGTCTTGCCACACATTTTTTCTAAATGAATTTTTTGATATCCTTCCAAGAATTTGTCACAATTAAACATCATGTGCAACATGGTGTAGCAAAGCTTCTGCTGGCTGATGCTATGCTCTTGAAAGCGAACTATTGGGACACTTTGTTGGATACTCTATCCACGCTGAATATCATTAAGAATGACTTTTATATGCTGGAGACAGGTTCAAAATGTACACATACATACGCTCATATTCTCTCTACTATGTGATGTGTTTATCTTGAGGATAGTTCCATAGGGGCAATAGTGTATTATATGCATTATGCAGAATAATCATGTTACCACATTTGTAAGTTTGAACAAAAATAAAATCAAGGAAATGAATCACTTTTGGATTGCCAGCATAGCAGAACCATTTAAGTTTAATTAATTAAATTCGGAATTGTCTATTCCGGCTCTGACATATCGACCTTTTATGATAGGTGAATTTCACCAGGAAATCTTAATAACTTTTCTTTTAAATTAAAGTACATTGTTAAGTTTTGTGAAGATCAAAATAACATAATTATAGTAATTTTTTGGAAAATCATAAAATATATTTTGTGGAGTATTAATTATCCGATTCTTAAATGTTAATTTTAGTACCAAGAATGAAAATTTAATGCCCCATTACTTTTGGTAAAATGAAATTTGATTTCAATTTAGCAGAGCAGTTTTAGGATTAAGACTTTATATAAGAAAATTGTGGTTTTTCAAATATTAAGAAGTTGCCCAAGTGCTTAATTAAAATAAATTTGTTTAAGAAATAAAATATTTAAAATAAAAAAAATGTATGTTATATTAAAGGTTTCTCGATTTTTTGCTCGTCTATTTTTTGTATATTTAGCGTCTACTCTAGCTACTCGTATTTTAAAGGTTAGGAATACCCATATAATGTTAAAAATAACAAAGCGCGAGTAGTTAGGAAATGAGGGCGAGATTTAAAAAGAGATTCCCATGCACACTGGTTTTAAATGAACATCACAATTAGGGGGAAAATTAAGTCGGTTAAAGTATTGCACATTCGAGTAGTACGGCTAAAGAAAGAATCACTGTATTTTACAATACGCCCGCAATTAAGCTTAAGGGTAAAATGAAGAACATTCTAAGGAAGGCGAGTATTACGGCAAAATTTTTTCTAGGGAGGAATGCAGCTGGCTATAACATAAGAGCCCTTTTTATACAAGATGCGACTGAAAACAAAGTAAGACAAGAGACATTAAGACGGTGTTCGAGAGAAACAAAAGTTTCCGTAGTCTCCAAATAATCTAAAGGTTCTATTTTGGATTCTATCTAAGAATGAAGTAGGTACTCTCATTTCAGAAGTATTTTCGAAGATTTGACGCAAAAATAAAAATACTTTCTTCTCAAAAAAATAATTGAATTTCGATTCGATTAATTAGCAGCTCCTCCAACTCAAATTAAGAGTTCCTTTTACATGCGATAAATGTAGGTACTATCATCCCAATAATTCCGTCTGTCTGTCTATCTCTATCTACCTCGACCTACAGCCTTAAATGCAACTGCTGAAGCACTTAGTACTTAAGATTCTTTTTTGATTCCTAAGGGGAGGAATTGATTTTTCTCAGCTCTACAACTAAATCTACGAGTACTTGCCTTGAAACATCTTATATACGAGTATCTCGGATTTTGATAAAATGCACGACTGGATCGCACGAACTAATAGACTGAGAATTTCAAAAAATGAATGTTATTAGAGAAAAACTGTTCATAAGCATAAAATTAACTTTTTAAATGACAAAAACAACTTCTTTAGTAGTTGGAGGTAAAAATAGAATGCCATGTGTGATTGAAGCAAATATAGGTTAATGCAAGAACAAAAATTATAAGTCTTTGTAGTGGTTTCTTAAAAAATAAGCTTTTTTATAAAACATTTTTAAAACGTTTTTAAGAAAAAATTTTGGTACGCCAATTTAAAGCTTTTATTATTGTTCTAATAAAACTTAAATTTCCAAAAAAAATATTGACCCGTTTTAGAGTTATTGAATTTTCAAAAAAAAAAAAATTTTTCTTAAAGTTTTGAAATGCAATGTTTTCTAAACTTTTATGAAGCTTCTCTACAAAAAAAGCTTCATTAAAATCCATTATGCCGATAATGAGAAATTCAAAATTCGAAAAATTCGTTCTATGGTAGGTACAGTCAGTAATATTTTGTTTTCAATTTTTTTTTTTATTAAATTATATATCCTAAAAATTATTCGAAAGAAAAAAAATTTAAGCAAAATTCTCGGAACCGTTTTTGAGAAAAATAGGAATTTCGAAAACCATTTTTATACATTTGTATGCAGTGTATCGTTATTTTCAGGTAAAATAATTTTTTTTTCTCAAATCCTGTAGATTATCTTAAGAAACTTTTATTTATCAAGTTTTAAAAAAACACGAGCATGGGGTTTTTGAAATATTAAGTTTTCAAAAAAAAATTTTGATTTTTTTTTTAAATCCAAACAATTTTTTTTTTGAAAATTTGAACACACAATAATATTGAAACTGCTGGGAACCCTTAGCATAAAAAAATTTATCGAAATCGGTTGTACCGTTTTTGAAAAAATCAAAAACAAAAAAAAAATAGTTGCAAGGGGGGTACCAAAAATAATAATTTTTTGGAAATTTTTGTTTTGAACCATTACCTAAATGACTAACTAAATGAAATTTTTTGAATTTTTTTTTAGAAAATCTGTGGGACAGTTTTTGAGAAAAAAATATTTATAATATTTCGAAAAAAAATCGTATGACAGGTACCGTTATATTTGGTCTTAAAACAAAAAAGAAAAAAAACGTATGGGGGGAAAAAATTAAAACCCATATCTACCAAGTTTGAAGAAAATTGGCCGAGCCGGTCAGCTGTAGTCGAACAGACAGACAGACGGACAGAATTGCGAGACCCACTTTTTTGGTCTTCGCTATCATCGTAATGTCAACTTTGATCAAAATCTCGAGTTCGATTTTTTTTACGAATGCATAACTTGCCTTATAGTACCTATAAGTCGCAAGTAAAAACATATATTGTTGGAGGGGTTTTTAAGAAAAATAAGCGCTTATATAGAAAACTTTTCATAATTTTGTATGAAAAAATTTTGGAGGGCCAAATTTTAATTTTGATTACTGTACGAATACAAATGGAATTTCCAAAAAAAAAATTCTGACTCGTTTTTGAGATATCGTATGTTCAAAAAAAATTTTTAGTGTTAGTATTTTCTTCACTTTAAAATGCAATGTTTTTCATACTTTTTAGAAGTTTCTCTATAAAAAATTTCATTAAGATCTGTTATGCCGAGAATGAGAAATTCAAAATTTGAACAATGGTTCTACCTTAATTTCAATTTTTCGCAAGAAAATTCTTCAAATTTCATAGTGCCGTTTTCGAGAAAAAATACGATTTTTGAAAATCAAGTTTTTAATATTTGTATGGTGGGTACCGACATTTCTCGATAAAATGAAATTTTTTGTGTACATCTTTTAAAATGTATGAACAAATTTTTAATTGCCAAGTTTTAAAAAAATCGAGCATGAGGTTTTCGAAATATTGAGTTTTGAAAAAAAAAATTAATTTTTCTTAAAAAATCAAAAAAAAAATCACACTGTTTGGAGTTTTTAGCATACACCAAATTATCAAAATCGGTGTAAAATTTTTAAGAAGATCAAAAACAAAAAAAGTGGTTCTCAGGAAGTACCAGTAATAACCATTTTTCGTAAATTTGTTTTAAGCATCAGATAACTATCTTTAACTGAATGCAATTTTGTGAATTGTGTTTTAAAAAATCTGTTGAGTAATTTTTAAGAAAAAAAAAATATTCTATAAAATTTCGAAAAAAACTTCGTATGGCAGAGAAACTACTTTTCTTTTTGGTCTTAAAAAATGACAAAAAAAAGTGTGGGGCAAAAATTTTAAAATGTTATCTACCAAGTTTAAAAAAATCGAATTAGCCGTTGAAACTGTAATCGAACACACAGCCAGACAAAGATATTTTTTTTTTAATTCAATGTAATAAGCACGGCTAAATGATAGTCTTTTGGAATTATTTCATGCCAAATTTTTATTTAGGGACATCTAAATAAAAAATTTGGTGTATACAAAATAAATTATTAAAAAAAAACAACTATTTTGTTTGTATAATATTTATTTTCAGAAATTGGAAGGAAATTTAAGGAAGAATTTGAACATTTTTTTTCAAATTGCGCCCATGTTTCTACATCAATATAATAGTTTTAAAATTCCTGAATACGATCAACTTTGTAAATGTGCGATGAAATCGAGATCTCAAGTTCTAAAATAGGCTAAAACTAAGTTATGGACCAAAATCTATTTGATAAATAGTTTTAAACAAAGAGGTTATGGTTTTTTTTGGATAATTTTTTAAATTAAAAGCAGGTCCAATGTAGACATAGGTAACGCAGTAAAAATTGCTGCGTTGATACTCTAACTCAAGCGCACTTCACTGTATCAGCGAAATGCTTTAACGCAGTTTGCGCCATAACGCAATTTTTGTTTTAACTCATTTGAAGCAAAACAGCGCAGCGCAGCTTTTTGTTAACTCTTTTAAAAAAAAAACAAATTTTTGTTCGAGGTGTGGAGACGTTTGTACTTATATCGTTGGTTCTGATAGTCCAATCTTCAAGATTATTATTATAAATGAAAGATGGAATGTTTTCCTAAATAGTGGTTTTTGAGGAGGGACAAAGTTTTTTTTTACTAAAAGCGTGCAAGGATCTCCTTTCGATTCGATTTTAAGAACTCTAAATTCAAATGTTGATGAAAAATTTGACAATTTTAAAAAACTAAAGATGCAAATTAATTGCAATAATGCTATTCTACAAATGTGTCATAAGTCATTTTGGAAATATGAAACAGGAGAGGAGGTAGGGTGACTTTTCTCAAATTTTCAATAAAAATTAAATTTTGATTAAAAATTTAATTAAAATCTTAAAAATATGCCGATTTACATACTTTCTAGTTCTTCTAACTTAAGTATTAGTTCTCATATCTTAATTATTAAAGTATATATTTAATTGAAAAATGTCAAACTTTATTTTTGTGTGAAAAAAATTCAAAATAGAAAAAAATTTCATACTAAAAAGTTAATGACGCAAAAATCAATTCGATTCAAATCACTCAAAATTCAAAAGTTGATGAAAAATTTCAGAATTTTGAAATAAAATTACCACCTACTTATTGCCCCAATCCTCTTCTAAAATAATGCTGAACAATGTTTTGCAATTAATTCGACAAGAAACACGCTAAAATTAGTTGAAAGGATTTGAAACGAAAAAATCGATTTTCATACAAAAAAGAAATAGAGATGGTTTCATAAACTATTTTTTTACTTCGAAAATATCATACACATCTTTAAGATTAAAGTCTTAAAATATTGTAGACATTAGACATGCATATAATTTATGAAAAAAAAAAAATATCAAGTTTTACCCGACTACACTGAAAAAATTGTAAAAATAATCTGGAGTAGTGATTTTTTTTCTAACACTTAATTGTGGAAAAAATTTAAATAAATACAAAAACCTCAACATAGAAAATTAAATTTTTTTGTATTATTATTCAATATTATATTTTCTAATGAAGAAAATTGAAAAGCTCTCAGTCCAACATGAGGGCAGATATAAACTATTTTCTTATACATTTTGTTTAAGACTTGTATTTTTTTACACAATGCTTGCTTGAGTGATATCTCATTACTTTTGCCATTTTAACGGATTCTTAGAAAAAATCTTTCATTCGATTAAGAACAAGTAAGCGCTTATATTGATACATACAATATGCATGTGCATAGCCTAAAAGCTTCGTTATAGTATCTAATGTGGAAAAGATTCAAAAAAATTTCTTCGATTTTTTTATTTTTCAGATAAATGCAAGAAAACTTTCAAAATGTTCGATTTTGCTGCACTCAATTGACTATAACTAGAGAAATACTTCTTCCATCTTTAAGATTGAGGTGTCCACGGATAGGTTAATATTTCAAATATGAATATTAAAACAAATTGTAGGTTGTCATACACCTTAAATGGTTAAGAGGCTTGGTTAGATCAAAAAAGAAATCCTAGGTAGAATTAACAATTCTGCCCACATTTTCTAACCAATTTTAAAAATTAAAATTTTATTATTTTTTGGAATAATCAGCGGTCATTTTGGTATATAAAATATTTTCCTACGTTACCCACAAGCTGCAATAAGTCTTCTGCAATACAAACATTTTTTTTGTATCTGCTTGAATGGTTTTTGTCTATGCAGCGCAGCGCTGCGCTTGTCAAAAGCGCTATTCAATTATTGAGTTGATGAGTTGATGAACTGCGCTATTGCGTCACAGCATCACTGAGTTACAAATTGATGTATCAGCGGACATAACGCAGCTGCCGTTTCAACGCATTGCGCTAACGCAGCGCTGAGTTACACATGTCTAGTCCAATGAATGTCAGAAAATTCCTACAAAAACTGTGTCAAGGTAAACACATAAAATATGTGAATAAATTAGAGGCACAACTACTCGCAGAGAATTTAAACCCTTAATTTTTACTGTGAGTGTTTTGTCCAGCAGGAAAAGAGAGAACTAACAATTTTCTGCAAAGTTGAATGATACTTATTTGAGAAGCACGTTTGATAATGGCACGAGATATATTCTTGGTTTGAGGATTTTTCACTTCTTGGAAGAGGTAGTATCCCTGAAATGTTTTTTTTGTTTATGGTATCAAAGGCTGGGAATTGAACTCAGATGTCAAGCATTATAATCCAGCATACTACTCATTATGTCACGGGCTACTGCAATATTGTAAATTTTTAAAATAAAATGCACAACAAGAATGCACAAGCTGGCTCTAAGAATTTTAATAATGGCTGATATTAGAGAACAATTTTCACAAGCATAAAAGCTTTTAAACTTAGAATTTTAATTTTCTGTGTAGAAAAAATAATTTAAATCCGTTATAATGATAATAAGAAACTAAAAACTCAAAAACGTGGATCTACAGTACTCTCAGCAACATCTTAGTTTCAAAATTTGTATATTATAATACAGCACAATACTGATGCTAAACAAAAGAAATTTTATCAAAATTCTACGAGCCGTTTTTGAAAAAAAATGCGATATTCAAAAACCATTTTTAACATTTGCATGATTGGTAGGTATCGTTAATATTGGATAAGAAAACAATTTTAAATCGTTTCGATGTTATTAAAAACTTGTTAATTTTCTATATTAGAAAAATCGATCATGTGCACAGAACTCTTCAAAATTTTTAGGAAATCTTATCTCTATTCATCTGAAGAATTCAGCTTACAAACAGAAAACACTTACCACAAAAACAAGCAATTATAAATTCTATCAGCAAAAATAACCCACTGACTACAGAGAAAAAAAAATCGTACAGCTGACTGTTGTGATGAAGAACACGTCTAGAGTAGAAAACTATTGTTCAATCGACACAACTTTGTTGACTTTTGATTTGTGCTGGGCCTTTGATCAGCTTGTATACTACTCGTATTATTCAACATTACAGATCAGCTATGTTGATTTACACAAATAAACATGTTATGGACGCTGCTTTCCTTGAAAATCGTCCTTAACATGTAACCGTCTATGGAGAAATAAGACTCTGAGAGATGGAGGGTAGAGTAATTTTCCCAATTATATTTAATGGGTTACGGAACAACAAAATGCAAACATATCATATAGTGAGCGTAACTAACCTAACAATCTAAACAAGAGTAGCTTCCATTAACCAACATCCACATCCTTAAAAACAATTTATTTTATTGTGAAATTCACCTCCTCGCGTAAGTGTTTGAATTCGAAAAGAGGCTATTGGCCTCCGAGAATTGTCAGAAATTCCTTTGGCTTTCCCCGTCTTAGCCCGACTTCTTATTGCCGTTTCTATGTCTCTTTTCTAGGTCGATGAGATGGTGATGATGACGATGATGATGACGACACGGTTTGGGTCTTCACTGCTTCTCCGTACCCCCTATCCAATCTTAACTTTTACTAAGATTTTTATCGAATAACACTTTCATTAAAATTACTCTTACCCACACACCTCTCGCCCATCCACTTAATTCCTTTGGATAATTTCCTTCCGACTCTTCACAGCGAGTTAAGAATCTTCATCCATCCTCTGTTCCCCATACACAGACCCACTCATCTAATGGATATACATATGTATCTACTCTTACCTACACTACACAATTCTCTACATAATTTTCTATAATTGGATTCTATATCCTTTATGGGATTCTTGGCATCAAGAGTTCGCTAGCAACGACGCGACGGACGGAGAAGAGGTAAATTATCTTTTTCGTATGTCAGTTCTCGCCTACTAAAAAGCCAGGAGCGCCAGGCAATTGAGGCCATTACATTTGGTATGGAAATGAAAACGAAACGATGAAAACGATTTCATTCGCCATCATCATCTAGGAGAGGACACAAATTCGCTTACTAACCCACTCACTCATTGAAAGGATCTGCCAGAGCACATCCCCGAAGCCGCAACCTATATAGGCTATACCTAAAGCTGAAATAGTCGCGTGAGATGTCCCCTCTACCTATGTCACCTTAAATAGGAAAAATAAAAAATAGAGAAATTCTCAATGGCTTGGTGGACGGATACGATCTCTCTTTGCTCCTGAGGGAAGTCAGTCAGCGCGGGGCGAGCGGGTCTTAAAATTACCCCTAAAGCCAAAAAATGAGATTCTTGGCACTATTTCAACAGTAAATTGATTTCGAATAATAGAGCAAAGCTCCCTCTTCTTACTTTCGGCAGGATCCATCTATCTATTCTTCTATCTGGAATAGTAGTAGTGGAGGCTATTGGCGTCATGTAGAATACGATTACTATAATGTCCTTTTTTTCATACTAGAGCTCTTCCAGTCTGCCTGATTTTGGGTTTTAACGTATAATACCACCGATGCCGATGGTGTGGTCCACAAATTTCGGTGGCTTGATGATAGCTTGATTTCGTCGTCGTCTCTGTGTGTCCATAAATATTGGAGAGGATATACGGTTGCTTTGCCATCGAATGGAACCAAAATCGAATTTTAATTTATGTTAAGAGCTATATATGAGGTAGGTGGAATCAAGGGGCCTCGAACTGACTTCTACCATTATTACTATTAGCAAAGTATTTCAGGGACGCTTTAGTTTTTCTCGAATTAATGTCAAAAATAAGATGAATCGATGAGCAAGCGAAGCAGAGCAAAGGTCTTTAGAGTTTTGTGTCAGGAACGTGAATAATGTATAATCTTGTAAAGTGGCTCGTTTTTGTTTTTTGTTGTCAGGGGTTAACAATGTCATTAAGGAAAACGGGTAAATCATTTTTTTTGGAATTTTAATTAAAGTCTGCACTGGAACAATAGAGTGATAAGTGAACTAGACCTATGACATTATATATAGGAGTCAACCGAATATTCGATGAAGTAATCTGTATAGACAATGTCAATTATGGAAATGATTATACTTGTACCCATAAACTATTTTTTTAATGACTTTTCTTCTACCAAGCATTTGAATCTAATATTATTTCTATATATATGTATAATATATTCCTTCAAGTTTACGAGATATTCTTAGGTAAAAGAAAAAAAAAACTCTATCTCGTCAAATTTTTATGACAACTCAAGTTGTAAAATTCATTTTTATTCGTTCCAATCGTTTCGTTCCTTTTCAAAATCGTTAAGATTAGTATGGGAAACTCGTAAACTTCAACTAAGAACAGAATTTAAATATATAGAGCACTTGTAAACAGATTTTGAAGTAAAACCTCACATGGTTTAACAAATTTTTGTTTGTAGACAAATTATTTAGTAATGCAAACATGGAGAATAACTTTTTGATTCAAATTTTATTTCTTTACTAAATTTTTAAAAAAGAAAAAATGCCATCTGAATTTTTTTCTAAGAAAGGAAAAATTTTCTTTATATATATAATTTTTAAATTGTATGTATAACTCTTCCAAAGAAAAACTGTTCATAAGCATAAAATTCATTGACCAACAACTCCTTTAATAGTTGGAACTAAAAAGAGGATATTTTGTGATTGAAGAAATATAAATACATATATGCAAAAACAAAAATTATATATCGTTGTAGTGGTTTCTTAAAAAAATAAGGTTTTATGTACAAAATTTTTAAAACATTTTTAAGAAAAAATTTTGGTACACCAATTAAAAGTTTTTATTATTGTTCGAATAAAAATTAAATTTACAAGAAAAGATATTGGGCCGTTTTTTGAGATATTTTTTTCAAAATTAAAAAAAAAAGTTTTTTTTTATAGTTTTGAAGTGCAATATTTTTTTAACTTTTTAGAATCTTCTCTATAAGAAATTTCGTTAAAATCTATTTTGCCGATAATGAGAAATTCAAAATTCGAAAAAAAATCGTTCTATTGTAGGTACAGTCAGTAATATCTTGATTTCAACATTTTTTTTTTACTAAATTATTGATCAAAAGAATCATTTGAAAGGAACAAATTTTATCAAAATTATCGGAACCGTTGTGGAGAAAAATACGATTTTCGAAAACCATTTTTTAAAATTTGTATGGTGAGTACCGTTATTTTTAGGTAAAATAATTTTTTTTCTCACATCTTGAAATAAAATAAAGAAACTTTTATTTGAGTTTTCAAAAAAAAAACTTGATTTGAAACTGCTGTGGAGCTTTGACATAAAAAAATTATCAGAATCCGTCCTACCGTTTTTGAGAAAAACAAAACCCAAAAAAAATGGTTCCAAGGGGCGTCCCAAAAATAACAATTTTTACTTGCGATATAGGTACTATAGGGCAAGTTCTGCATTTTGAAAAAAAATCGAACTCGAGATTTTGATCAAAGTTGACATTACGATGATAGCGAAGACGAAAAAAGTGGGTCCGACAATTCCGTCTGTCTGTCTGTATGTCTGTATGTCTGTATGTCTGTATGTCTGTATGTCTGTATGTCTGTACCTCGAACTACAGCCTAAACTACCAGAGGTATTTTCTTCAACCTCGGTAGTTAAGGGTCTTCGGTGATTCCCTAGAGGAGAAATTGAAATTTTTTTTTTAGCTCCAAAACTAAGGGTACCCCCCGTACACCCGTAATACAAAATCTTATTTATCTCGAAAACGGCTCTAACGATTTTGATAAAAAAAATTAGGTGTGATATTATGCACATGGACTACATTTTGGTCAAAAAAAAATTTGGGGGGAAATGTTATTAGGGGTACCTGTCATAGAACGGTTTTTTTGATTTTCGAATTTCTCACCAACGGCTCTAACGATTTTAACCAAAATTTTTATGCAGGAGCTGCTTTGCATTTCAAAAAATATAAACTAAAAATTTTTTCGAGAAAATAGTTTTCGGATTTTTAAAAAAATAATACAATTTTTTTTTTGAAAATTCAATATCTTGAAAACCGATACACGATTAAATTTTTAAATTACGTTTTAAAATGTATTTTATTAAATACTAACAACTTGCATATCAATTTTTTTTATAAAAAATTTAAGGAAAATTTAGTACACAAAAAACATGTTTCAGTGTGTCTGTATGTCTGTACCTCGAACTACAGCCTAAACCACTGGACCTATTTCTTTCAATCTCGGTAGTTAAGAGTCTTCGGTGATTCCCTAGAGGAAAAATTGAAATTTTTTTTTTAGCTCCAAAACAAAGGGTACCCCCCATACACCCGTAATGCAAAATCTTATTTATCTCGAAAACGGCTCTAACGATTTTGATAAAAAAAATTAGGTGTGATATTATGGACATGGACTACATTTTGGTCAACAAAAATTTTGGGGCAAAATGTTATTAGGGGTACCTGCCATAGACCCGTTTTTTTTATTTTCGACTTTCTCATTAACGGCTCTAAGGATTTTAACCAAAAATTTTCAGCAGGAGTCCCCTTAAGTTTAAAATAATATTGTATACAAAAATATTTGTTGGGTTTTTTTGAAAATTTTTTTTTTTTAAATCAATATCTTCAAAACCTATGAACGATTATTTTTTGAAATTATTTCCTAGAATCAATATTATTTAATACTTAAAATTCGCATCCCACATTTCTTTTTTGAAAAATTTTAGAGAAATTTCTTATATAAAAAATTTATTTAATAATAAAACTTTTTTTTTTAAGTTTATTTGCATAAATGCATACTTTTCCGGAAACCAGACGGCAATTTTATGCATTTGAACATTATTATCTCATTAAATCCATGTTTTATATTTATAAAATGTATCTTAAATTCCAAAGTACTTTTACATAAGAGCAAGTTCGTGCGATCCAGTCGTGCATTTTATTTTTAAAAGTTTTTCAACCATTGTTTTTTAATCTGTGAACAGTCTTTGAGAAAAAAAAATATTTATAAAATTTCGAAAAAAAATCGTATGGCAGGTAAAGTTATTTGTGGTCTTCAAAAAAATGTGTGGGGGGGGGGGGGGGGAAATTAAAAACGATACCTACCAAGTTTAATGAAAATCGGCCTAGCGAACAGACAGAATTGTGAGACCCACTTTTTTCGTCTTTGCTATCATCGTAATGTCAACTTTGATCAAAATCTCGATGTTTTTTTACGAATGCATAACTTGCCTTATAGTATCTATAAGTCGCAAGTAAAAAGGCTGCATTAACAAATTGTTTGAAATTGTTTTCAGAAAAATTGAATATTATCTGCCTTGAATATCTACTTAAAGCAATAAATTGATTTGTCTTATGAAAATCTACTGAAAAATTTTCGAGTAGAAACAAAATTTACATGGCGAATAATTATTCGTCATAAAAATGGCAAAACATGTCATTTAAGCAATCAAAATCTTACTACCAAGCTAACCAAAAATCGACAAACAAAAACGGGCAGAGTTTCGTGATTTACTTTTTTCGCCATGCCTACTATCGAAATGTCCAGTTTGTTCAAAATCTCGATTTCGAATTTCTTTCAAATTGGTCACTTGTCGTATGGTTCCAACATTATGTATGTTTATACTCAAAATAAATATGTAAGACAACATACGCCCGAAAAGATTGATGAAGTGAGGCCGAGTGTTGCTGAATATCTGGGTACTTTTTATCTTCGCCGACACCAAGTATTGAAAATTTCTTCCATGTTTGCCAAAAATTATCAACAAATATTTTTATACCCAGAGTATATTAAATGACACAATAGTTTCAAGGAAATAGCCATCGATGTAGGCTAAATTCGAGTACTCGAGTTTAATGGCTCAAAATGGCGATCGCCATTTGATGTGCATTTGTTAATAAATAGAACAGTCACTCTTGGGGCACTGAAAAACATCGATTGATACACCAAAACCTCTTCATCCTCGTGTGTGCCATTTGGGCTTGCGGAGTCATTGGGCCTTAAAAGTTATTGGTGACCGCTATCGGGACATGTTGGAAAACAAAACTTCTTTGTGCCTGAATTCCATTAATTAGGCCTACACAACTTGTGATCCCAAAATGATGGTGCCACATCACACACAGCTCATGCTACGATTTGAATTTTATACGATTTTTTTTTTCGGTGGAATAATGTCAAAAAGTGGTGATATCGTCTAGCCCCAACGATCCCTGATTTAAGGCCTCCGGGTTTCGTCTTATGATGGTAGTTAAAAAAAAGATGTAAATTGAAAACCTCGATGATTAGGATAACATTAAAAACTAAATTGCTGACATTCCGACAGAAATCTGCGAAATTGTTAAACAAAATGTGTTTAAAAGAGCTCGTCTTTGCACGTCCAGAGGTGCCCCCTTGGCCGACAAAATATCCAAACAATCTGGTAAATTATAGATATGTTTTTCATTTAAAAAATATTGTAAAAAAGATTGACCTAAACTATAAAAAGCACCCTGTATTGCAAAATAAGAAAATTTTCTCAAAATTTGTTTTTTTTTTTGTGTGCATTTTTCGTTTTATTTAAATCAATCAAAATTTCACAAACAGATATGAAGTTTAGAAGGGGTTTTTGTATGATAAAATACGTGCAGTTGTGCCTGCAAGGCTTCTTTATATATCTATGGTTTTTGAATATTACATACCCTGTGCCTTGCAAACATGTTTTCTAAAAAAAATATGGTTTAAACGAATGATTTCATTTTTCACTCTTGACATAATTTGTTTGTGTTAAATTCGATATCCGGCTATTAAAAGTCCCTAGTTTTCTTCAAATTTTATAATCCTGTTTTGTATAGATTAAAAAATTAAATTAAAATTAAAAAGATCTTAGATATTGATGGGGTCATACCAGGTAATGTTTGAACTTTATCCCGTACCTACTTGCTCAGACAATTCTATTGCAGACCGCAGGATCCCAATCACTTTCTCAATTTCAGATTTTTCTGGTATTTTTAGGCTATATTATTTCAAATTCTTTTTCAGCATGTATTATTTCCAGACAGAATTATGTTCTAGTTAGAAAAGGGGATTTCGAATAAGAGGATAGTTCTTAAGACTTTTCTGGATTTTAAGAACCGTGATTTCGATTTAATTGGCATATTTTCTTCTGTATTCTACATAGTAATTAAAGTGTTTGCAAATGAATTTAAAAAAAAAATGTTCTCTATTATAAATAGATAAATTTGGTGGTGCAATAGCTCGAAGTGAACCAGGACCTTAGTGACTTACAACTCTCAACCATTCCTGTGAGCGTGTTACCAGGAACGGAGGGGACATACAATTTTCTGCCGATTCCGTACGGCGAATGAACAGCACTTTCATGGCAAGAGATATACTCTTAGAGGATTTGTCAATTCCTCATGACATTCCGCATGACAAACAAACCCACTTACCATTATCCCAAGGGTTTCTTATCTGTTAGATACATTACAGATAAATCCTCAATACGATTTAAAAATTTCTTATATTTCGACCTCAGAAATATAATCTGTACATTTACAAGAAAACATGACATAAGTGAGCTTGGGTTAAAAATTTGGATCTATCTTTCTGTTTATCGAAATGCAATCGTAGATGACAAGCCGAAACATACAACGTTTTCAGATTTAAACCCATTATTTTTTTAATCTGAAGTTGAATAAGTGCGTCAATGTATTGGGAAGTAAAGATTCATTAAGGATGTGATATTTAAAAATCGGAAACTTATTTTTGATCCTTGGATATAGTATTTGGTGATATAAAGGCTTTTAGCTCAGTTTTAAAATTGATATATTTCCGAAATATTAGTTTTTCAACTTATACCCTTTAAATCGACAAAGTAAACTGCCATTATAAGCTGTTTAGTTTTCTGTTGAGCATTAGTTATGACCCTTAGGCCAAATGCCATTATTCAATGTTACTGCTAATGGCCATAAGGTCCAATAAATTTTAATGCTCATAAAAAAATTTTATCAAACGAGTATGTTTGCCATAAAATTCATATTTTACCGTTTATGATAAAATGGCAATAAGGAAACTATATTATTTAACACTCGTTTAGCTGTTCACTTCGACTAAAAAACTCATATTCAAATTCTCTTACCTTATGTTATTTTCCAGTAAAAAATAAATAAATAAATACAATCCTACAATATTACAGGTAGAGAGGATGCAATTTGTTTGAGATTTGGTGTCGACTAACGTTTTTTTTTGTTGCCGCTTCGCAATCTGGCTAGGGAATGTGCAATATGTTAGCCAGACATAAACAACACTGTTACATAACCCATATGTTTGCAATAAACCATCATCATTTAAACTTATTTTTTGTACGTTTATTTTTATTTTTAAAAATTTAAAGGATCTGTATTAGAATAGGAAATAATATAAATCAAAATTTAAGAGGTTAAATAATAATAATAAAAATAACTTTTTTTCAAATATTGAATTTTAGATAAACATACCATTTTTAAATAGCAAACCAATTTTAACTGAGCACAAATTGAATTTACCCAAACCCACATCGTACCTAAAATGTGAGTTGTACTCGAATTTTGAAATTATAAACAACTTATATGTATATTGTACGAAGGTCATAGAGGGTGAACAATTTTTCACACCGATATAAATAGAAATCCTAAGCATTTAGCAGCGTTTTTGGAACTCTCGAGAATGTGATCGTTCCAACGAAGATTGTCGCCGACACACATAACAAGTACGATCTTTTCATCTATTTAGATGGAAGTGCCAATCAAAGGCAATATCATAAAGGGTACATTTTCTTCAACGAAAATATAAAGCATTGAGTTTTCGAAGCTAAGACTGTACACTTAGAAGAGTATGATGCGACTGAAAAATAAATTTTACATCCGCACCTGAAGTATAGCTAAATCTGAAAAAAAATGGAACAAATGCAGGCTACTACTTAACAGTACGAGCTTCAATTTTTTACGTTTAAAAAACATGATTAAAAGTACTAACCTTACGTCACAGCCACGAGAAATTTACAAGAAAAAAAACCCTATAAACCATTATAGAGTGTTTTACGTACGATAGGTTTTCCGTTCTTTAAATTACGAGTATCTATAATCATTATGTACTAACGCTATCCATGCTTCAGGTGAAATACTTGTTATTTACAAAATATCACCAAGAAAAGTGAGAATCAACAAGAACGAACATTGAAAATTTTACTTTTGGTTTCAAAAACCCTTGGAGTTCGTACTTTCTACTATCGCGATTGATTTTTCCCTTAAAGATTCTTATGAGTAGAATTGTACAACGCCTCGCCGACAATGATGTAAAAACACATTTTTTTGCTGTAATCCCTGTAACTGTATAGACCCGCGTATATCGTAACAAAATTCTGTTCTCCATTAATTAATTCAAAGCGGCATCGGCACAACGGAAAGGAGATCTAAAATTGAATTCCATAAATTCATTTTGTATGTGTGCTGTGTCAGCTGGTGGGAATGGAGAAGGGGTTATTGGCGGCTGACTCTGCTACAGAAGACTGGACTGGGGGGCTCAGATAAATTGCCTTCGATTGCGCGTTTATATTATTAAAAGGAAATCGATTTCATTTTTCTTTTTGTTTTTTTTTTAGAAAAAAGGACTCATCATCAAAAAAAAAATAAGGGATAAAAGGAAGAGAACAATGAAAACCGCACAATCTTGTTCTCTGTTACATTTAACATTCATGTTGGAATTGATTTTGAATTTTTCTTGCTGTTTTTTCTATTTCGTTTTTTTTTTTTAATTTGTGTTTGCCTATTTTTCTCGTTTAATTTTCTTGTTCGTGTATTCCGTTAGCTTGTTATTACAATGTAAAAGCCGCCCGCAAATAAAAGTTGAAAAAGTAGTTAGTTGGGACGTTTTGTAACAAAAAAAAAATAACTTCTGCTCTCTGTTTTTTGGTAGCCGTAAGTTTTGTTGGGCCTTCACCATGAAACATAAAAAGGTGATAGTGACCTGATAGTTGGTGAGGTAAAATTGTTCTTTTGGAATTATAAATCGTATAATGATTTTAATTTTTTTGCTTTTCAAAACCCTCATATTGCCCGTCTTTTTTAGGTTGCCTAGAATGATGCACGATAAATTGAGGACAACAGGTTATTCATCGAAAAAGAATTCTTCTTTGATGGAATATCCTCTGTGCTAGAAGGATGAATGGAGTAGAAGATACAACCAAAAGCTTTATGTGATGTTCCAAAGTCTTAGCGTAGTCCAATAAGAGAAAATAAGTCAACTTTATTGAGCAGCCACTTCGAGTGAATTGACTATAATACTTCAGCCAACAAATTTTACGATTCCCAGTCACCGTGATTGAAGTCAATAAGGGAGAAAAATAATCGAAATTGGAGATCAACTCATTATGGATCCCAGAAAAATTGATCTGAATAATTGATTATAGATCGTGTCACGGCTCGGGAACTTCTTTAGTTAAAAAATGAGTTAAGTCGTACCAGAAAAAAAAAGTTCTGACAAAGAAGCTGAATGTAAAGCTACTTCACTTCTAATCAATCATTCAAATTGACTGTCTCATCTACAACGCTACCTCCTTGACTATTAGGGATATTTGTTCGTGATTTAAATAGTTGAAAGTTTAGAGATTTTGATAGGATGGTATATTCTATTCCGATGTTAAAAAAAAAGAGTAGTTGATGTTCATTTTGTTTTTCTCAGTTCAACATTAATTGAAAGTTTTTTTTTATTTTCTGAAAATTTTAACGTTTGCACATCTAATTTTGCTCGATGAACATCATCATGACCTTATATCTATGTACATCAAATTTATCAAAGTGTAAAAAGAGAATTGTGTTCAACATTTGGATTTTGTGTGGTATTGTGCAAGAAAGGAAACAGTTTATATATTTTGTTTTGATAACTTTATTTCATTTTTATATCTACAATCAAAAGACTTGCTTTTAGCATCGTACACCAGGGCGTATACGTACTATTTCATGAATAATATTTTTGGTATTCCTCGTAGGTAGGTTCGATAAAAATATCGGGCACTAAATACGATTGTTAAGGAACACCCAATCTTAGTTAAAGCCAAGCCATAAATAAGAACGTGATAGCTTCCCCCTAAACGTAGCAAAAACTATTCCACCGATAATGTTGCAACAGATTGACCCAAAAGAAACAAAGGCTCAAATAGGGTTGCCACAGAGTTTTGGACCCAGTCGAAATTAAAAGACAAATAAGTTATGATGCCTTTTCTTCGTGGCTGAGGCAAGTTCATCGGTGGCCAGGCATCTTCCCAAAGAAGCAACAAAACTTGGACTTGGAGGGTCTAAGCTCCGAATGAAATAGCTTTTATAATAGTGCTGTAGAGAACAAAATAATTGGAACTCTCAGACGAGAACCTGTCCAATGAGAATAAAAACTGTCAAATTAGTAAATAACTAATAATAATAATAAGGCTTGCCCTACTCTAGCTACAATTTTTAGCAAAAATTTAGACCGGCTTCACAAGCCTTATAAAACATTTTGTCTATGAGCCGATCTGAAATCCTTCATACACGAAATTTGTATCCACACTTGGACTAGAATAAAAGTCAATTTTGCCATTTTCTTAATTTCCTGTTACCAAATATGCGGCTGTGAGTAAAATGTGAATTGAGAAGATAAGGGACAGTAAGATAATGATAACATGACTTCAAGTGCACACTGAATGTGCAATTTGATTATTTAATAAAGCAGTATGTAGGTGTCGTGGCGTTTCGATCGGTAGTATGAATAGAGATAATGTGGGCGTTGTAACGCTTCTTTACAAAGTATTGCATACATTTTTGGCCTAAGGGATAAAATATTACTGCGATGTAGGCTTACTACGAACTTCTATCTAGTGATGGGTGGTGCAGGACTAAGAATCCTGGTATTTCATATATGAGAAAAGTACGTACAAAAAAAACAAACCTAGAAACTGAATTTGTTTGCGAATCTAACTATCATATTCTTGATAAAAATTATGTGTGAACTGTAAGAATAAAAAAAAAAAAAAAAAAAATAGTTCAAACTCGATTTATGATGACTGCTGAAGTAACTGCAGGGTGACAAGTAAAATAAAATGCCCGACTGGGTCGCACGAACTTGCTCCTATGTAATAGACTATAGGAATTTTAAAAACGAATGTTATTAGAGAAAACTGTTCATAAGGATAAAACTAATTTTTTAAATTCATTTAGTAGTAAGAGATAAGAAGAGAATGTTATGCAAATATGAATTTATGCAAGAACAAAAATTATAAGTTGTTGTAGTGGTTTCTTAAAAAAAATAGCTTTTATATAAAAAATTTTTAAAAGATTTTTAAGAAAAAAATTTTGGTACGCCAACTTTAAGTTTTTATTATTGTAGGTATGAAAACTAAATTTACAAAAAAAAATATTGAGCCGTTTTTGAAATATCGAATTTTCCAAAAAAAAATGATTTTTTTCTTTTCAAAAATTCAAAAAAAAATTTGTTTTCAGTTTTGAAATATGTATAATGTTTTTCAAACTTTTAAGAACCATCTCTATACAAAAATTTCATTAAAATCCGTTATGTTGATAATGAGTAGTTCAAAATTAAAAATAATGGTTCTATGGTAGGTACAAACTGTAATATCACAATTTCCAATTTTTTTATTAAATTAAAGATCGTAAGAATTAATTGAAAGAAAAAAAATTTTCTCAAAATTCTAGACGCCGTTTTCGAGAAAAATACGATTTTTGAAAACCATTTTTTAACATTTGTATGGTCGGTATCTTTAGTTTTAGGTAAAATAATTTTTTTTTCTCACATCTTGTAAATTATATTGAGAAACTTTCATATATCAACTGTAAAAAAAATTAAGCATGGGGCTTTGAAATATTGAGTTTTGAAAAAAAAATAAATTTTGTTTAAAAAATTCAAAAATTTTTTTTTGAAAATTTGAATACACAATTCTATTTAAGTTTTTGAGGAGCTGTACCCAAAAAATATGATCAAAATCGGTTGCACCGTTTTTGAGAAAATCAAAAACAAAAAAAAAAATGGTTCTTTGGAAGGTACCCTCAATATCCATTTTTCGGAAATTTTTTTTCAACCAATATCTATTTACCTAAGAGAAATTTGTGTGTACTTTTATTTTTTAAATCTGTGGAACGGTTTTTGAGAAAAAAAAATATTATCGTATGTTAGGTAGGTACCGTTATTTTTAGTGTAAAAAAAAAGAAAAGAACCTGTGGGGGTAAAAATCAAAAATGATATCTACCAGTTTAAAGAAATCGGCCCGAGCCGTTTAGGCTGTAGTCGAACCGACAGACAGACAGACAGACAGAATTGCGAGACCCACTTTTTTAGTCTTCGCTATCATCATAATGTCAACTTTGATCAAAATCTCGAGTTCGATTTTTTTTTACGAATGCATAACTTGCCTTAAGTACCTATAAGTCGCAAGTAATAATGTGTAACGCCCTTAGAAATGTTCAAGTCGGAAAGTACAGACTGTTAGTATGGTACTAATTGCAGGTAGTCTGTAAATATATATAAAAAAAAACAATTTCAAGGGGTCTCTCAATTATTCTTGAAAACACTTAAAAGAAATTTGATGTTTCAAGAATTTGGTATACTTTTCGTCTCGAACGTTGCCAAACTGTACGTAAGCTTTACGGTACAAAATATCTTTTTTAATTTATTTCATTAAAATAAAACAAATAATCAAGAAAATTGAGCATAACATTCAAGTTGTATAATTTTGAACAACATTTCGAGTGGATAACAGCTCTTTGAACCCTTCGCTTAACAGTTAGTGCCTTGGGCTGTCATGCAGTTCTGTGTTTGCTTCCCATTTTAGGGATACTGCTTCTTGCGAAGAAGTGACGAATCCTCCAACATTATATCTTGTCATTAATAGTGCTTCTGATCTTAGACTTTGGATTCAGCAGAAAATTCTAGGTTACCTACGTTACTGCCGACAACACGTACACAGAAATAGTTGAGAGTTATAGGTCACTAGGTACCCGTCCTCTAAGAGTTCCTGGCTTCTAATTCATTTTTGACTTTTTATCCAAAAAACTTATCATAACTTCTTAGCTACTTTTTTTTTGAAAGTTCAATGGAGAATCGTTGGAGCAGACCTTGGGTGAAGCTATCGAAGAGACCCTGAGAGCTACAAACAGAACTCGATTCACATAAAGTTAGAAAAATAAGGATTGGTAGACTCTAGTCGATAAGTCATCCACTTCGAATGAGTTAAATAGAGTTTAGCGGGATAAACATACCTTACTTTATAAGGAGGGCATAGATCTTCAAAGACTTGTTGTATGAGGCGAGAATTCAGTTCTAGCACCCTTCCACGAACAGGCCATCTTTCACGGCAAATAAATTGATATATTATCTGAAGATAGACACAGCTAATGTTCACAGAGTTAAAGGGCATACCTATATAATTTCTGCCACCGATTTATGGTATTATTAATATTCCAAGTAACTACATAATTGAATAATTTTAAGATGCAAGGTGTTTGTTTGGACTTGTATGTTTTCTTTCACAACCGACATTCAGTCATCAAGATTTACCTCGTCAAGATGATGATGATGATCATCATCATCTTCATCAGAAACATCCTTGTGCTGGGTTTCTCATCATCGTACTTCTATCGAGATGAAAATCTACAGCATATGTTTACTAACTAGACATTATTCCATTAGATTGTCCTCTGCCATTGTTGCCTCATGCCTCGTCTTTCTATCTATCTTTTTTTTTTTTGTTCTTACAGAAAAAAAAACGAAGAAAAACAGAATTATACATTCACATCCGATTTTAATCCTGGACACATGGAATGATGTGCGAGATATCCTAGCAGAAGCACCAGCCATGATTGAAAGGAGGACCGGCGAAGTGAGGTGTTATACAACGGCGAACGAACTATGAGGAGCTGTGATGGTGCAAAACACGAATCCGACTACACACAGAATCTTTCTCGTTTAGTAGGACGACGAAGTAGACGAGAAAATCTCCAAACAAAACTGTACACAGTATACAGTTGTCAGGATAATAATAGAAAAGCAAAGCCTAGTCGAGCATTTGAAAACAAACAGAGAGAGGAAAATAGGAAATACGAGAAAAAAAAAAAACATAAAATGAGGAACAACAATTTTTCCTTTTCCCGGCAAAGATATCTCTGAATAGGCTGAAACTGAAATCTACCAGTCCCCATATCTCTCAGATTCACAGATGCACGGACTTTTGCCTTTAATGTGAAAGGATTGTGGTGGCTGCAAATGGAGGTGGTTGGGATTTCTGCTCAAGAGCATCCTAGTGGGATGTTAAAAGGATGCGATATACCCTTCCTAAACAGAAAGTAGGAGGAAACAACAACAACAACAACATCAACAACTACCTACAACTACTACACGAGCAAAACGACAAAAAAAAAAAACCATCAAAACTGAATGTGTATAGGTATAAATGGGCGCGTCTAGGCGTGAGTCAGTTCAGTTTTCAGCTCCAGTGTTTGTTCTCTTCCTTAAGCGAAATTATTTGAATGCAAATAGCACATTTGCAAATTTTATAAACACAGACATTCTCTCTTATTCATTTTTGTAATTATTGAGTGTGAGGCGGAGAAATGACAGCTAGAGAATATAAAAAGGATGATACATGGACTTTCCCAACATACGAGCAGAGCTACGAGAGATATGAACGTTTGAAATAATGTGTGGTTGGTTGAAATTGAGGGCGGCATTATTGGCTAATTGCAAGGAAAATTGATGGCAATCGGAAAAAAGTGGCTCAAAGTGGAGACGGATCTTAAATTTGGTTTGTTTTGTGATTTATTCGTTGTTTTTGTTAAAGAAAAAATTCAATGAAATTTAAAAATGGAAAATTTTGTTGTCTGGAAGAGAGCAGCCCAAGCCTCGTGACTTAACATTTCTGTGGATGTGTTAGCCGGAATGCAGGGAACCAACTATTTTCTGCTGATTGACTAATGAGCAGAACTTTTTATGGCAAGATATACTTTTGCAGGATTTCCCACCTCCTCGCAAGCTGCTGTACACCTGCAGTGGCTTTGAAGCAACAGCCAGCCCTCTACGTGACAGTTCAATACTATTACCATTATGCCAAGGGGTACTACTTTTAAAACCAACTAAATTTATATAAAAATTAATATATTTGAGGCACATCTCGAAGAAACCCAGGGTCGAATGACTTTGCTGATTCCGAACGGCTAAGATGAAAAGCACTTTTCACGGTAAGGGG